>RPFO01000131.1:1190965-1215965 GCA_009746045.1 Mesostigma viride | reverse complement strand
TGTGTCGGCGTGAGGGCAAGTGATCCCTCAACTTGACGGGCTGCGCTACTGAATGTTGCGCTAGCGTATCGCACAGGAAGGACATCCCGAGCATGTGGTCGGTGCCTCCTGAGGGCTTGGGTCACGTGCGTGGCGTCCATGCACGGTAATCGTTACCCATTTGTGCTTATACTGTGTTTTGTGTGTGTGTGCGAGTGTGTTTGGGGTGGGTGCGTGGGTGGGTGGTGGGTGTGGTGGGGCCTGTGTATGTCCGTGCGTGGGGGGCAGGGGGGGTGGGGGCGGGGGGGGGGCAGATGGGTGGGGTTGCGTGTGAGTCTGTGCAAGTGCATGTGCGCGCACTCATATGGCCACCGGCGGCACATTTTTGCTTTTCCCCTTTGTTGTGGCTGCCCTCTTTTTGTGGCTACCCACGGCACCTATCCCCCTGGTTGTGGCTACGCCCATTGTGCCTGCATGAACAGGGCGTGACCAAATGCTGGACCTAGCCAAGTTCGCGCGCATCATGTACCTCAAGGCGCACGACGGGGCCAGCCAGCCACCGCAGCACACTGCGCCACCTGGCACGGGGGAGGAGGGGGCCCCTGCGGACGTGGATTTGACAGACCCGAGCCTGTACTCGCGGCCACTGTATGTGACCCATGATTGGGTATTTTGAATGATGGATGCTGCCTGCACATTAACTCACACATGGTACTAGCCAGCGCTGCATGCGCTGCTGGATGTTGTCACTAATAGGCCGTTACTGGTTTTGTACAGCTGATTTATACTAGTGCTACATGTATGATGAAGCCGTAGAGTTGCATCGTCAGTACCAGCAGTCGTCAACTTGCTAGAGTGCTCAACCTTGCTTGTACCAAGTAGTCATAGCACATTAATGACTTGACAAGCGTGCATTATCGTCACCGCTTGCACCATGTTTTCGATGCATTTCAGTGGATGGAATTAAGGGCCCTGTGTAGCTACCAAGTCCGGCAGCACCTAACGCGCTGCCACCAACACACACACACACACACACGCACCAATCTCAGACCAATCATTAGTCGTGCTCTGTAACCATGGGCGCCCGTCATCTCGGTGCCTGTAGTCTGCAGGAGTTGAGTTGTGTGAGGTGCTGAATATATTTTGGCTTATCCCTCATCGCTCACCCCTCATTCCTCACCACTTGCGCCTCAGCCCTCACCTATCACCCCTCAGCCCTCGTTGCTCCCCTCCTCCGTTGCGCGCGCATCCACCTCCCCTCATCGCTCGCATCCCTGACCCCTGCGCACCCCCCCTCGTTGCTCCCCTCCTCCGTTGCGTGCGCATCCATCTTCCCTCACCCGTGCTTGCATCCTCACCTGTGCGTGTGCATCCACCTTCCCTCATTGCTTGCTCCGCGCAGCAACCCATTCAAGATGTACGGCCTATCGGTGGCCATCCTGCTGGCATACGGGATCATCTACTTTTTCGCCGCGCTCGAGTCACGAATGCTCGGCTTCCGCACCGCCGCCGTTGTCATGCTCATGGGTGAGTATGGCTTAAGTCAGCACACTGTGTATGTCCTTAACTTAACGGCGGCGGTCGTCATGCTCATGAGTATGGTTGGCTCGACTTAACGCAAATGGATGCGATTTCCTTAAGGGGATGAGACACACCTGACTTTTTTACGCCAAAAAATTCGCGCCGGTACCGTCGGTACCCCCGGACAGTGAAATTGTGGTGCACCTCGGGCGGAGGTGGCCATGGCATCATCCGTTCCATAGAAAACTGCCTAATCGGGCTAGCGACCTGCGGAAAAATTATGCCGGTGGTTGAAATGGATCTTATGTTATAATGTTTCATTGCCAAACATGCATTATTTGGAAAATCGCTGCCTTTCTTGATGCAGATTTGCACGGGGGTCTTATCCAAAAATCTGGCCGCGATAAATCATTCAGAATGTGTGCCTGCGTCGGTAGAGTTTAAGACTCGTGGGTTATACTGATGTAGGAAGAAGCGTTTAGTAATGTCAGCAATGAAAATAACCTAAGCAGCTTCCATTCCGGCATTTTCCCATCATTTCTTAAATGATATCGTTCAGGCCTGTGCGATCCGCATCTAAGCCATCCATGGATGACTGGCTTTTCTTGCGCGTCTGAGTATGAATGAATGCCGGCCATGTTAAGTTCTTTTGCCTCATGTCACCGCCCAATGTGCTGGCGCTCTATATGTTCCTGGCATGAAGCTTTTGCCGCCATTTCCTGGTTATTCCTGCTATTTTGTTCGCCACTTGTTGCAGTTGCGCTACCAGATGTTCCTCAGCTTTCAATGGTTTGCCTTCCGCTGAGTATGCCATGCTTTTTAAAGCTAGCAAGGATCTATCGGGCAGTTATCTGGCTTTGCTACGCTTGCCTTATGGAGGTTTCCACATGGTAGACATTCTATATTGCGTAGTCAAGGACCCTAGCTGCGTGGGAGCGGCATCACCGTTGCAAGGAGCTGGCGAGCTCGTAAACACCCATCTTGGCTCTTCAGCCTGCCGGAAAACAAGGTGAAGTTGTAGGGAAGGTGAGCATATGTTACTTATCTCCTGCCCACCTGTTCGCTTCCATTAGACATGGATTGGGCTTCCTAGATGGCAAGGGCTATGTGCTTATGACCATAAAGGATGCCCGTTTGATCTATTAGCATCACTAGTTGCTGTTAGCTATGAGTGACTCCCGCAAGCGGTCATACCTGCTCAGAATGGTTAAAGAGTTGGTGGTGGTTTTCTTCAAGCATCCAGCATTTGTTTTACGTGGTTCTGCCCCAAATGCAGGGGGCAAACTTAAGAATGTGCTTATGGTGTCCCTTGTCAGGATACACACGGGTTACTTGACTTACCGGTTCGCCTGTGACGCCTCCTGCGTGATTGTATAGACGCAATATGTGTGACAAATTTGGCGACTATCATCGCGGCTGTGGCTACACTGTTCTATTTCGACCTTTCCCACGGGCGCCCTAGTGGCAACCTTTCTGGCTGGCCTTCGACCAGCCGGTTCCATCACTTAGACATTGTCCTAGTCATGCCGCTATGACATTTTCCGTTACTACGGCATCTACAATCAACTTGATGATTTTCCATCGATGGCATTTTATACAAAACACTAGGGACAATGGTTGCCGCTGGTAGCTACGATTTCCTGATAGTCGGTTGGATTTAGGCGTCCTCGACTGCGTGCCCACGTTTATACTATGGGCGATGTAATGGGCAATGTAATTTACATTAATCACTTCAGGTCGATGAAGTATTAATCAGTACCTTACACTTGCGTTGGTCATGCTTGTTATATGTTGGTGTTTTGCTGCTGTGGCGCGCTACGTTTTGTGTAGTGTTGCGCCTAAACTCGACAGTGTTGTTTGGTCCGTTAGCATGATACGTTATTAATAAGCCGCTCAGGTATACTGGCGTCCACGGTCCCATTTATCTGTACCGGGGTCTCGGGACCAAAAGTTAGGGCGTCAACATGTTGTGTGTGCATCCCGCCACCACTTGGGCAGCTACATGGTCTCCCCACGGAGTCATGTTATAATTTATAATTTAATTTGAGCAGCCGGATCACAAAGTCCGTTGCACCTGATGGTGGCTGTCATCTTTGCCTAGAGCTAAGGCCGCCATTTCAGCTGGCCGAGTTGTATGGCAGGATCAAATTTGGCTGGTCTGGAAGTCCCATCGAAGGTAAGGACATTGTTCATGGTGTTGATAAGGGTCAGCCGCTTGAGCTCCTTCGTTTCACGTTGCGCCACATTGCACAGCAGTTCAAAAGAGCACGTTGCGGAACAGCCAAGGGCCCAGCCGGTACGCGGGCAGGTGCGATGTTAAGCAAACGTGAAGGAAAAAAAAACTGAAGGCGTTGTGGAGTGCCGGTCCGCATTCCAGTACCGAGCCGCGACGGAAAATCACACACACGCGAAAAAAAGAAAAAAAAATTTCAGGCGATAGAAGAAGACGCCTTGGACATGGAAAAATGAGGTGACCAACAATGGACCGCCTGGGACGAAGTGCAGCAGGGGGCGCAGTCCCCCCCCCCTTCCCCCAAATGCGGGATAGGCGAGTCAACAAATAGTCAAGCCGAACACCAAGAGAGATGCCGTTGTGGAGGTCACGTTGTCGACTCAGACGACCCGCACGCTCACAAGTCTACCCATGAGCGCGAAGCGCACTGGAAAAAAGACCGAAATCTGCGGCCAGACAAAAAAGGCTGTGCCGCGCTGGAACCAGAGCCGTGTCTCTACCTCCGGTGCCAAACGACCCAAAAGGTGAAACTAGTGCAAAGCGTGAGAAAAACCGGAGGTGCACAAATTTAACCACTGCAGGGCTGCCGAGCACCAGGCCAGCGGCAAGCGCACCGGACCTGAAATAGCTTCGGCGGATTTTAACAACGAAATGAAGGCCGAAATGTGTTCGAACCGGGAGCCAATACCATGTCAAAATATTTGGTGTACCAGGCATGCAGGGAGGCAGCTATAAGATGTTGTAATATGGGCAAACTAGGTCAGAATGACCTGTAATCTGGTGGTAAGCTCAATCGATTACACTTGTTTTGGCCGAGTTTGTGTTGGGCAAGGGTGTCTTTGGAGTGGTGTTTGTGCTGAAAACTGCTTTTACGTGTCATTTTTGTTTTGCACGTGACCATATTTCAACGCGAGTAAACGTGGTCAGAATGAGCTGAAAATACAGGGCTGTGAAATTCCCATCCTGGGCAATTTTTTATCATAATATTTGACCCAGTTGGATGTGTCTATGATTTGATTTATTTTTTTAGGCACCAAGAAGTACGTGCGTTTTCGTTATAATACTTCGATGTGTAAAAAAACTCGTATTTTGCAGTCCTGAGTAGCCAGAACTTTCAGGAAGGGTGGGGTTGTTATGGGAATGTATGATTTGGTCACATTTGGTTTGCCCATGGCCCTAGGGAAAATTGGCCATAAATAGCGTCTTTTTCTATTTTTAGCTCATAACGGGCACATGCTGGGGGACCCCCCCCACCCCCCCCAAGTGGTTGGAATTTTTTTAAAAAATTATATTCATGGTCCCCACTCATCATTGGATATTTATCACATGCATATATCATATGCTCAACAGTGTGCTAGCGATAGGTTTGCGCATGCACCGTATCCTCCTGGGACATGGGTGGGTAATGGAGGTGGGACATGTATCGCTTGTATGGGTGCACTGTTCTGGTGCTCACGGGTGCACAACGTTATTGGATCGTGGGTTGTCACCTTGGCGCTCGCAAGTGTATCTCTTTCGTTACCTGATAGAAGCGCGTGCGCCTATCTCCATCCATATGTTTCTTTGTTTGCGTGTATGTAATGTGTGTATGTTGCAGCCATGTGTGGGTGGTGGCTTGGGCATGTTCTTCGTGACAGACGGGATGCCGGGCTCTCTTGTGTTTGAGGGACCTGACGCGTGTGCCTGCCTGCCCATCTGCCTGCCTGTTTGTGCGTTTCTTTCTATGCTTCTTTGCTTGTTTGTTTGCTTACGCTCATGCATGCACGTGTGAGCGCGCCTCAAGCCCTCATCGGCATGGGTGTTTGCCCCCCCCCCCCCCCCCCTTTCCGCAACCCCCACCCCCACCCTTCAATCCTCCCCCACCCCACCCCACCCCAGACCTGCTGCTGGTCGCGCTCGTGTGGAGCTGCGTGCTCATCAATACGCCCCTCACGCTCGCCGTTATCGCATGCATCGTGCGGGCAGCACTCATCTCGTTCGGGACACGTTACTGGTGAGGGGGCAGATGCCGGCATCACGCGGGTGAGGGGGCGAGGAATGGCAGCAGAGGACGGGGGTTGGTAGCGTACGTTACGGGTCACCCCTCTCGTTCGGGACACGTTACTGGTGAGGGGGTGGGGGATTGCAGCAGGGGATGATGTTTCTTGCTGAGGGGGAAGATGCAGCATGAAGACATGGGGGAATTCCCCCATGTTAAGTCTGTTGGACTAAATGGTCAAGCGGATACTGCTGAACGGGCGCGTGCTGGCAAAAGCGAAGGGATTACGCGCCTTGTCACTCTGGCCTGCTCCTGATCACCCTAGAGAAAAGCTCTCTCCTGATAAACCGCATGCGCTGTCACCGGAACAGCGTAGCTTGCATGCCACAAGACACCATGGGCTCATTCTCCACCACCCCATGGTGTGCCGGCTTGCCATACTGGACAAGAGCGGATGCCGGCTTAAGGGGATTAGGGGCTGGCACACGATGTAGGGGATGGTTGGCGGATGGCAGATGTGGATGGGTGCTGGCATGCAGGCACGATGAGGGGCAGTTGTGCGCATGCGAGGTTTTGTGCTGGCACCAATGGAGGTGAGCGTGAGCGTGTGCGTGTGAGGTGCGAGTTCCAGGATTAATGACGGCATGCGGGTATGGGAGGGTTGTGTGAGCACCTGATGTCGGTGGGAAGATGCACATTCTGCTATCGAATGTGCTTGCATGCACCGATGCCCCAGGTGTGATTGAGCCATTATCATGACACGCCAGCTTGATACAGCTGACGGAAGCTTGATGGGATGGGGGCCTGCGCCTCCCACGAGCGCGTGCAGACACCTGACAAAAGAATGCGAGCTCGTATGTAGGCAAAGCTCGACGGAAAATTTTCAATCGCGTTTGTCCTCCCTGTCACAAGGTTTCCATTTTCCTCCCTAGTTCGTCCCTCCCTTTTTTGGCCTTCTGTCCTGTGCAGTCATGTCACATCATTCAATCCTCACGCCTCTTCTCTTTCACGATCTCGCAGGTGCGATCATGCAGGCATGATCGCGCATACTCCCCTCCTGCCACTCACCGCACCATGGCTGCCGCCGCCTACAACTCTCCTTCCCCCCCCCCCCCCGTTCCCCCCAACCTTCTCCTTTACACAATCCGGGCTACAAAGCCACCTTGACCCCCGCAACGGCCACAAGAAGCCTCTCACCCCCACCAAAACAACCAAAACAACTCCATGGCCGCAGGTTCCTGGAACAACACAAAACATAACGCGGCTTCTGCCTTTGGTGCCCCCCACTCTCTCCCCTACCCCCACCCCCCCTTTCATCGGTCCAACAGGTTCCTGGGCCACTGCATTGTATATGCGGTCTTCTCGCTCGTCCTCTTATGCTACCGTGCGCACATCCAGTACCCGGCGCGAGACCCTCTCGCCGAGCGCCGCGCCGCCCTCGCCGATACTGTAATGCAGCTGCGCTATAGTGACCGCGCAGCCGCCGGTAGGGCCAGCGGCCGGCGGCAGTCGCTCGCCGTGAGGCGCTTGTCAGTAGACGCGGGCGCAGGGGAGGGATCTGTGCGGGGGGGAGAAGGGTCGATGAAGGGGGGAGAGGGTTCGTCGAGGGGAGGGGAGGGGTCTGTAGGGGGGGAGGGTTTGTCACGGTTCGGGGTGGCAAGGCCTGCGGCGGAGGGGATGGACGCGGTGGATCAAGTCACGGCGCGCGGACCACTCAAGAGTGTCAGGTACGTGAATCGGGCCAGGCTGGGAATGGGAGCCCAAATTTTTCTGCGATAGAATTGTGGCCTAGCCAGTTGCAGGGATCCTCCCTGCGCCGGAAGGGAATGAGACCGTGGCTGCCTTGCAAACGGGTCGTTGGCTGGTATCGTACGGGTATCAGTTCCTACGGTCCCGGAGGGTATGGTCTTGTTGTTGTGTATGGGCCGTTGCTTGTGCCATGCAGCCGGGTTTTCAAGGAGTCCCCAGATGCAACTTCATCAAAGGAGGATGTCCAAGAGTCTTCCTCCTTTGCATCTTCTTTCCCCTTTACCCCCCCCCATATCTAAGGAAAGTCTATTTTTGTGCCTTGCCCCGGCCTTCATTAGCTTTTTGCTCGAGACGCGCTGATACGAGGTTCCTTTGCTGGCATCCACGCGACGCAGTCACGTGTTGTTTAATGGGAGAGGAGTGCCGACGGAAGAAAGGTAAAAGAAAGACGGCCCTTGGATGGGTGTCTGTATGTGCTGGCGGGGTCCCACCTAGCCGCTAGCTCGTGGCACCGTGCCATGTCGCATGCACCGCCCCGTTAATCCCCTGTTCCACCCACACAGACGCAAAAAAAATCGCACACACGCACACACACATGCGCACACACGCATGCATGCGCGCACGCGCTTGCACACACACTCTCACTCACACACGCACACAAGACACCTTGCTCCCTGTCCTCCCAACTGAGGCAGGTGCTTACACGACGCACGCCTCCCCCTTGGGTGCATCTGCCGTGCACTAAAACCCCATGTCCTCCCCCATGCAGCAAGCGCGCGCTGACCGGCCCCTTGGGCACCGCCGAGGTGGAACCGGCGGCCGTCACGCCGTCCCCCCACGAGCACTGGGCGCTGCGCTGGGTGCGTGCTGCCTTCCGTGGAGCGCTCAAGCTCTGGGCGTGGCTGACGGGCTTCTTTGCGCTGGAGATCTTCCTCGTGCAGCACTGGCCGCCCAGCACGGTCGTGCTCGTCACCGCGGCGCACCCGCAGTGGCTGTTTGGCGTCGCGGCCGTAATGGTCCCGCTCGTGCTCGCGCTGCTGTTTGCGTATGTGCGCAGCTTCATGTACCACATGAGCTACGCGTGGTCCCACATACGGGTGAGTGGCCACACGATCGGGAATATGTCAATGTTGCTAGTCTGGATGCAAAGTCTCACGGTTTGGGACAGTGGCCACACATACAGGTGACTTGCTGCACAGTCGGGAACTGGTTGGTGCTGCTGGTTGGGGTGTGTAGTCTCACGTTTGGGTCAGTGGCCGCAAATAGGCAGGCGGGCTGCGTCAGTCGTCCCATGTAGGGTTGGATGGCCCCACATGAGCTACGCGCGGCCCCATATTCAGGTGAGTGGCCGCACAAGGTGTTGGTGCCGCTGGTTTGGATGAGTGGCCGCACAAGGTGTTGGTGCCGCTGGTTTGGATGAGTGGCCGCACAAGGTGTTGGTGCCGCTGGTTTGGATGAGTGGCCGCACAAGGTGTTGGTGCCGCTGGTTTGGATGAGTGGCCGCACAAGGTGTTGGTGCCGCTGGTTTGGATGAGTGGCCGCACAAGGTGTTGGTGCCGCTGGTTTGGATGAGTGGCCGCACAAGGTGTTGGTGCCGCTGGTTTGGATGAGTGGCCGCACAAGGTGTTGGTGCCGCTGGTTTGGATGAGTGACCGCACAAGGCGTTGGTGCCGCTGGTTTGGATGAGTGGCCGCACAAGGTGTTGGTGCCGCTGGTTTGGATGAGTGACCGCACAAGGCGTTGGTGCCGCTGGTTTGGATGAGTGGCCGCACAAGGTGTTGGTGCCGCTGGTTTGGATGAATGGCCGCACAAGGTGTTGGTGCCGCTGGTTTGGATGAGTGACCGCACAAGGCGTTGGTGCTGCCGGTTTGGGTGAGCGGCTGCGGAAAGGGGGAGGCGCGGCTGGTTGGGACACTTTGCCGCAAGCTGTGAGTGGTTGCATCGTGGTTTGGGTGCATAGGCACAGGGTTTGATGAGTCGGTGTATGGACCTATTGTGATGCCTGCTGCGATACACTCCTGCGCTGGCATAGAATTGAATTGAATTGAATTGTAACATAACTCCGTTGGGAGTATATGTAGCACATAGCCCTTGAGAGGGGGCATATGGCCTATCATACATCCTAAGCTACTTCCTGCAAGGGTGGGGATGTAAAGGACCCTTGCTCTAGGTGCACCAGGGCACTTGCATCCCCATGATCTTCAAGCTATGCCCAGCGAAGGGGGAGCCTGTCACGGGGGGGAAGAGCTTGGCTGGCATAGAGTCCCAACCATAACCCAGGCTTGCCGGTGCTTTTCGCTCGCATCCTACCAACAACATATTCCGTCTACCCCCTCCCTTTCTCCCTCTGTTTCCCCCCCACCTTCCCCCCTCTTCGCCCTTCCTTTGCCCTTCCCTTGCCCTTCCCTTGCCCTTCCTTGGCCCTTCCTTGGCCCTTCTTGCCCCTCTTGCCCCTCCTTCCCCCCCGGCCCTCCCCCCCCCCTGCCCCCTGCAGCTGGGCATCCTCACGGCGGTGCTCGTGCTCTCCTTTGGCATCTTCATGAGCTACCTGACCGGGTCGCGCACCATCTTCGCCCTGGCCATCGCGCTCCCCCCCCTGGGCATCTCCCTCTCTGTGGCGGTCCCCATCTGGGTGAACAACGGGTACCGGCTGCGCAACGTCACGCCCTCCCCCCGCACCGCGCGCGTCCGCTCCCGCGGCGTGACGGCACACAGCAACATGTTCATCCTGCGCATGTCCACGCGCATGCAGGTGGGCGGCGACGCGTGGTGGGGATCCATGGCCGGGGGCGCGGGTATAGGGTGGTGGAGGTGTGACTGCGGATGTTTCGAGGAGGGGAGGAGGGGAGGGGGAGAAGGGGGAAGGGGGAAGGGGGAAGGGGAGGAGGGGGGAAAGGGGGAAGGGGAAGGGGGGAAAGGGGGAAGGGGGGATGTTATATTGTTACGATGTCGTCACAGTATGGACTCATGCAGGAACCACATCCATGCCGCCGCTGGTAGGGCAACCGTTTGCTGAAGGTGGCAAGATCAGACACACACATGCACACACACACGCGCGCGCACACACACACACACACACACACAACATATGATTATACGGCGTGCAGCTCAACATAGCTATTGCTCATCAATCTTGTGCATCAACTGTGCGTGTGCGCGCTGACCGTCGGTTCCCTGTTTTTCTCTTCTTATCGACATACCGCTCACGCCGTCATTCCGACCGAATGGACCGGATGTGCTCTCCCTTAATGCCTCTCCGCCATTGGGCACGCACCCACCACCCCGTCACGCACCGACCACCCGGTCTCTTCCATTATTCACGCACCCGCAACCCACCCTCTCCCCGCAGCGGCTGCTGATGGCGGTATCACTCTTGGTGGCGGTCGTGTCCATCGCCGCCATCGGTGGCCTGGTGAACCTCAAGAGCATTCGATTGGTTGACAACAACCTGGGCAAGGTCAAGCAGCACAACCGGAACACCACCAGCGCGGTGGACGGTAGCGGGGACACCACGAACACGACGAGCATGTGGGTCAGTAGCAGCAATGGCACGAATAACAGCAGTAGCGATGGCACAAATAGCAGCAGTAGTAATGGCACATATAGCAGCAGCACTAATGGCGCGGTCGGCAGCACTAGTAACATTACAGGGGTAGGTGCAGCCTCCAGCGGCCAGAGGCGGCAGCTCAAGGAAATAACACAAGCGGTGGCGGTCCCGCCGCCTTATGCTGTCAACGTGACTGCGGGACCTGCCATCACGGATGAGCCAGGGGATGTGGTTTACAATTCAAAGGAAGGCGTTCACATTACCGACAACGCAGGGCAAGGTGTCGATGGATCGGCTGGGGAGGGGGGGGGCGATGAGTCGCGGGGGCGATTTTCCGTGCAATCACCTACCTCCTCCCAGGGCACGATCCAGTTGGAGGACCCCATCATTTCAGAGCTCCCGCTTGGTGGCAGTGACGAACCGACCCTCTATGACATCGCCAACGGCACCGTGGAGGATACCCAGGGTTCCCCTGGGGAGCCCCCTGCCCCTGTCGCGCCGGAGTCGGAGGGTGACGGGGACAGCATTTATGAGGGCAACGCTTTCTTTGGGTGGACGCTCTCGGCGTGTATCGGCATCGTGTTTATGCTGGTCGTCCCGCTAGTGTCCTGGTTCCAGACATTCCGCGTGCGCGCGTCAGCCATCGCCGCCACCGTGTGCAGCCTGGGTACGTGCGCTCGCTGTCCTCGCGTTTCTTGGCACAAGCCACCCAGTAGATTCCACCTGCCATTCCCTTGCCTGCCATCCCCCCGCCTGCCATCCCCCCACCTGCCATCCGCTCGCTACACGGGCTGTTTAGTCCCTGAGCCCTGAACTTGAATGCCCATGCCCTAGAGCCCAGGCTGAAAGTGCGGCTGAAGAGCGGCCCTGGCTTTATCCTTGGTGTCTGGCTGGAGTGTTATGAGGTCATGCGGAAAGGCCAGAACGTTGGTTCTGCTCTACAATCTGCTGCCTTGGAAATTGGGATGATCCAGCATCTTCCCAGTTGGCTGATGTTGACGCGAGGGTGCTGCCCTCACGTGACGGTTGTTGGTGAGCAGCATGCCAGGTCATGTCATCACACCACCGGCAAGACTTTCTTGCTCTCGTGAGCACGGCCATGACGCAACGTCCAATCCGTCTCCCTCAGCTTTGTTTTCTTATCTTGGTTCGAAACCTATGGTCCTCTGTCTCGTGGTTGAATCGTCCCTTGCCCTCCAACACCGCATTCATCATCCTGTTTCCATCTCCCCTCGCATGCGCTCCCTCCCCACTTCCCCCCCTCTACCCCCCACCAGTCATCCTGGGTGGCTGGAGCTGCGGTGTGTACCTCGGCGTCCGAAACCATCGGCGGCCCGACCCCCCCTCGGACACCGACTACCTCGTCGCCTTCCTCCCCTTGCCCCTCATTCCCGCGTTTGTTCTCCTGGCGTCTGGCCTGTACACCTGGTACGACGACAAGTGGACGCGCTCGCTGCGCATGAAGCTGCTCACTGGCTCCGGCTTAGTGCTGGTCACCGCCACCGCATTCGTGGCCGGCCCGCTGGCCAGCTGGGGCGTCGCGCTCGCCCTCCTGGGCGTGGTGGTCGCCGTGATCGTGGGCGTGTACTTGTTCTCCCGCTGGGCGGAGAATGAGTTCCACATCCCCCTGCGGCACCTGCTGGGGCTGTGCGCGTGCGCGCTGGTGATCGGCGGCGGGGCGATCGCGTACGGCGTGCGAGCAAGTGCGTGCGGGGGCTTGTGCGAAGATGGCCCGGGTCATGCTTGAATGCCATATGCAGTCGTGGTGTTCGGAACGTAGTTTCGGTACTTCGGATCTTGTTCTTTAAAATGAAATGGAACAAGAGCCCTGCACTTCGTCATTACTATTATTATTATTATTGTTGCTGTTATCACTCAGGATATGTTCTTCTAGTAACATGTTCATGTACGGTAATATCAGGCCGCTAGTTTTCGCAAGCCCCACCTGCATGTGCTGTATTGGTTCGCCTGTATTTCGAAATGAACTGCTTATGTGCTAAGCTGCTGTGTGGCATGGTAGGGCGCGGTGGGTAGGTATTATTATTATTATTATTATTATTATTATTATTATTATTATTATTATCATCATTATTTTATGTGATGAAATGATTATTATAAGAATTCGTTGGTAGGTTTAGGCGGGGGGCGGGGGTGGGGGCTGCAGCAAAGAGACATTTTGTAAGGGCCACTCACTTTCTGTTTGGTGCGTGTGATAAGTGGCTTTCAGGGCAGACGATTAAGATAGAAGGGCCATGTATGTTGCTAGTGTAGGCTGTAGCATAGCTGGCTCTGTTTTTATTGCCTTTTACTTGGGTGGCTCTCAACAGACATACATCAATCTGTTTCACAGTACTGTCCATCGATGCCTTTACTATTGTCGCGTATTGTTGGATTCCATCTTGCTGCTTTGTGCACACAAGCCTCCATGAGAAGGATGATAATGGACCGCTTCGGGTCCAGTGGTTATGGCGCGCATTCCGTGTGACCGAAAGTCACAGCTGTTTTTTTGCTGACTTTCTTCTCATTGTTTCCGATACATGCTCCCTTTTTTTTCGTTGGCTGCGTGGCTGTGCACGTGTCCAGACCGGCCGTTTGCGGGGGCATCGGCGGCCTACTTCTTGCTGCTCATTGTCACCTTCATCCACGCGATGAGGGTAAGCCGCGTGCCTGTGATTAAGATGCATGATAGGAATGAATTGATGGGGTATCGGTGCGTCTCATGGTGGATGCAGCCTTCTAGTACTTTGTGTCCAATCCAAGGGTACAGGAACGCCCATCCGCAACCCGTGGCACGTTTCGTTTAAGCTGAGGGCATTGTGTGCATGCGGTCCTTATGTGGCCCTTTCCATACCGCTCCTGTGGGGGTGCCTATGTGGCCGCTGCCACATCCCTCTCTCACACACGCGCCCTACACGCCCTATACACTGCTGCACACACATTTTGATGCCGCGCCTACTCCCCCCCCCCCCCCCCCCTCCCACGCAGAAGCTGCGCCAGCAACCCGTCATTCTCAGCTCGCCGGTCGTCCTGCCCGTGTTCGGGTACTCCCCTGAGACAGGGCAGCCTGTGGACGTCAGGTACGCCCCCATGTGCCATATTGTGCCATCATGTGCCATATTGTGCCGTATTACGCCATCATGTGCCATATTGTGCCGTATTACGCCATCATGTGCCATTGTGTGCCGTATTACGCCATCATGTGCCATTGTGTGCCGTATTACGCCATCATGTGCCTTTGTGTGCCGTATTACGCCATCATGTGCCATTGTGTGCCGTCTCGTGCCGTCTCGTGCCGTCTCGTGCCGTCTTGTGCCGTCTTGTGCCGTCTTGTGCCGTGTTGCGCCATCATGTGCCATGCTGTGCCATATGGTGCAGTGTTGTGCCGTAGTGAAGCAGACTGGTGGGGCCGGTATGCCGGGTGGCAACGGACCGCAGTCTTGGCTTTTGGAACCAGTTCTTGGGGGTGGGGGTGGGGGTGGGGGTGGGGGGGGGTGGGGGTGGGGGTGGGGGTGGGGGTGGGGGTGGGGTGGGGTGGGGGGTGTGGGGGGTGTTGGGGGTGGGGGGAAGGTTTTTTTTGGGGGGGGGGGCTTGCGGGAGGATGGAAGGCGGGGGGTGGGAGGGGGGCCCCGGGCTCGGGTTTGGGCTTGGGGTTAGGAGTTCGACATTGCATTTCGACTCTTTGGACCTTTGCCGATCATTTCTGCTTTCCTCTGCCACGCATGGATGTGAGGCTACCCATCCCCAGAGCGCTAGTCATGTTGTCGCCAGGCTATGCGCTACCCCCCTTGCATGGTATAACGCTTTTTCCTTGCATTGCCCACCCCCTTGCCCCCATGGCCTGTCATCCCGACCCTTCAGCCTGGCTCAAATCGAGATGTACTTCGCCCTCGTCGGCGGGCTGCTCTGGGGCGTCATGGCCTCCCTCGTCGTCTTCCCTCCCTACGCGGGTGTGGCCATGACCAGCCTCATCGTCGTGACGCTGTTTGTCGTCACGCTCACAAGGTCACAGGCCGCCGCCAAGGTGCGGTGGGGGGGTGGGTGCTGGGGGCGCAGCTAGGCAAGGGTTGTTGCGGCTGTCTTTTTTTCCGAATAGTAGTACGTATATGTGCTAATGACAAATAGGCCAAATAAGAGGGCAGGGAGAGTGCGGCATTGGGCGGGGAGGCAGGGCAGTACCGTACTTGGCCGAACGCATGCCAGGCTGCTTGTGCAGGGGGGCGATGCGACAGGGGGTGAACAACCGTAGTACAAAAGGCGGGAGGGGGGTCACAGGGATCTCGTTGATCGCCCATGCTGTCAGAACTAGGTGTAATGCAGCAAGGCCTGCCCTGTTCGGGCATGACACACGGTTTCGGGCAAGACACACCAAACCCTAAACAGTTGTCAATGACCGGGGCACTTGTGTTGGTTTGTCTACCAAGTACGATGACTCGTGCAATCTGGTTCAAAATGTACGATACGGTAGCCGTGGGAGACCTCAAGAAGGGGCAACGGTATGGCGGCCTGAGCAAGTTGGGTTTAGTGAATAGCGACTTGCACTGGTAAGGCATGCGACGCTGCGTGGACGCTGACTCCATGGGATGTTCGCGGTGCTATTGAGGCGCACATACGGGCTAAGAATACATGTACCTGAATGCTTTGTTGTCTCACATTTCTGTAACCATTACTGTAACCGGTTTGTCCTCGCGCTTACCTGTTTTCCTTATGAGTACGTGTGTGCAAATGAGCCTCGTCTGACCTGTGCTGCCTCCAGGAATGCCTTCAAGGTCCTACCCATCTCATGTGCGGCCCCAACAAGGCCAACGACCACACACCAACTGACAAATTCACCCCACACACACACACCAACCATTGCACTCCCCCGTTGCATCCAACCCCCTACCAGCGGAGCTACCAAGCACTGCTCATGTGCGACGACGAGCTGCTCACGCGTGTGTTGGAACAGGCGGCTTCACAGGTTGGTTGTACTACCTGCGCACCACACGGAAAAAACAAGTGGCCACGCAGGTGGGTTATAATACTTGCACACCACACCAGATCCTCTGGTCCAGGTAGGTGGGACCACAAACCGTACCACATGGTGCCCTGCCCCTAGCTACCGACCAGCTGCTGTTGGCTGGCTTGATGCTACCGACCAGCTGCTATTGGCTGGCTTGATGCTACCGACCAGCTGTTATTGGCTGGCTTGCTGCTACCGACCAGCTGCTGTTCGCTGGCTTGCTGGTCTTGGCTTGCATGCCTGTTGTTACCGAGCTCCGCTGTGTCCTTGAGAGGCGCCGTCTGTCGTTGTGCAAGCACCTGGAAGCACTGCAAATGGTCTTCTGCCGGTCCTGGTCCATGCCCCATTCCATCCCAGTTGCACATGGGGCCTGGAAGAGTTGGTATAAAACGGGATGCAGCCGCTCGAGGGGTGTGCAAAGCCATCGTGGCCATCCCGGTGCGTGGTGTGTGGAGTCTAGCGTCGTAATGCCATCGTGGGTGCACGGCTGTAATGGGTGCATGAGGGCCTCATGGAAACTTCGCCATGCATCCCAGACCATTAACCTTGTTGAAGTGCGTCTATGACATGCAGCATGCTATCGCCTCTCCCAGCATACTTTGCTTAAAGTGACGAGTCCGTCTGTCCTCCTCTCCTTGCCTGCTTTCCTTGTCGATGTGCGATCCTTGGTTTCCCTCCTGAGTTTTCTTTTGTGTGGTTCTTTTGTTACCTCCCTGTCTGTCCCCTTGCCCCTCCCGTCTTCTATCCCTCTCCTCTGCGTCCTTGTCTAATGCTCTCCTCTGCACTTGTCATCCAGCTGATGGGCCACGGCGGCGTGCTCCCCCCTGAAAACGCGGACATGCTCCCCACCATATCGCCACGACTGTCCAACAACGAAGACGACTTTGGAAGCGCGGCCAGCGCCGCATCGCTCCACTTAGCAAGCCCAACCGCTGCCAGCACGGCTGGTGGGGGGGGTGTCGGCGGTGGCAACAAGCGTTCCACGGTACGCATCCGCAACGCCAGTGCTGACAAGCCCGGCGGTGGCATGGGCGGAATCACGTCGCAAGCCAGCGGGGCCATTGGCCTTGTCTCCGGCACTGCTGGGGGCGTGAACAGCACACTGCATCGCGCGACAAAGGCGGATCAAGACCGGAGGGGCAGCGGCGGCGGGGGGGCCCGGCCCCGGTCCCACCAGCACGGGGTCACCACCCCGGAAAGTATAGCGAGTGAGGCCACGAGGGGGTTGGGCACGGGGCGGCGGTGGCGGCGCCAGCGGCGGCAGCAGCGCAAGGTCACCGACGTCCACTTCCTCCGCGGTCTCGTCCCCGAGTTAAAGAAATCGGTCGAGGATGCCGAGGCCAGCATATCTGTGCGGCAGCTATGCTACGGATGCTTCAGCTTGGGGCTCCCGCCGCACACGTGGGGGAACCGCCGGGGGGGAGCGACCGGGGCGCGGGCGGGCCAGGGCGCGCGGCCGGGGGGCAGGTCTCACTCGCCCGCGCAGCAACGGGGCGCGTTGGAGCCGTACGGGGGCAGCAGCTTGGACGCGAGCGGACAGATGAGTGCGGTCGCGGATGGTGACACGTGGGGCAGCGGGGGGGGGCGTCGTCGGCGATGCAGCAATGGCTGTCCGGGAACGTGACGCCGGAGCCCGTGGCGCGGCGAGCGGGGCTGGATTCACGTCGGAGCACCCTGTCCGAGGACCCCTCAGTATCCAGCAGCTCATGGGACGTCCCCGTGGCGAATAGTTGCTCCGCGCGGTGGCTGCGCTTGTGGCCGTGCTGTGGCGGCGAGCGGTTGAGGGCGAGTGCGGCCGCACCGGGGCCGGGGGCGGGGGCGGCGGGTCAAGCGGGGGTAGCGCAAGTGGCTGTGGTGGTCCCCCCCGGATCAGTGATGGTGACCCCCGTGTGGCGAAGTGCGGAGGCGCGCCGCCATGTCTTGAAGCGGATCATGATGAGTCACCTGCGCGTGCTGGCGTTAGAGGAGGCGTATGACAACGAGTATGCCGAGGAGTGGCGGTTTGGGGCGCACATCGTGCTGCTTTTGCTGCTGGCCACGCGTGCGCAGAAGCAGCAGGTGAGCACGGGGCGCGATGAGAATGGGATGATGGGGCTGGACGAGGCATGTGATGGGTGAGCGGTGGGGCATTGGGTGGCAGAAGTTGGTGGGGCGTGCGGTGGTGGGGCGGAGATGCGTATTAAAACCAGGGGAGTGAGAGAGTGGGGCATCGGATGGTGGGGCGGAGCCGGGGGGTGGGGGGACGAGGTGATGGCCCGCGATCTGGGGAGGGGGCTGGGGGGTACGGTGGATGCTTTCATCCGCATTGAGGCAATTTTGAGGCAACCATGGATGTCAGAGGGCGTGGCCTGGTTCACCAATCTATAATACCGTTGGCATATGGTGGTGCACGCGAGACCTTGCATTGATCGACTGAATCGACTATTGACTCGACCCTGTGTTGACGAGTCACTTGAAGCGGTACTTGGCACCGAGGACACGAAACGCTGGATGGCATGGCGGCCCCGTGGATTGCATGCTTGTGTATCGGGGCAGGGATCTTTGCAAGGTGTTTCTGCCAACTGTCACCTCTGTTCTGCCACACTATTGTTCACCGCTCCTCCTAACCACGTCACTTCCAGCCTCTTAAGAAGATATAGTAGCCTATTTTTCTTTTATTTTTTATGATGATGTTAACCTCATCGTTCCCAACCTGCCGTGTTCCCCGTTGCGCCGCCGAACCCTCTGGGGTGTCAGGACGAGGTCCGCCTGCGCCGATTCCTCGACGAGATCGGGTTTGGCGACGTGTCGGCCGCCGACATTGCGCGGTGGACGCCACAGGAGAAGGCGGCGTTTGCAGAGGTCAAGGAGAAGTGAGTGGCCGATGCATCTGGCAAAGGTGGCTGCATGCGGATCTAGCGTAGATTGTATGGGGCGCGTGCCGCACCGGCCATGAACTACATCATGGGTGCGCAAGGGTGGGGTGTGTGGAAGGGGGGGAGGGGCAGGGACGGCTTTATGGAATATCCAACTATTACTCAACCGTTTGCGCGGAAAGGATGTCATGCGGTATCTCTAATGTGCTGTCCAATCAGTATTGGGCTTCGTTGTACCACCTGTCAAGGCTTCTTCGGGAGTTCATTTGCTCTGGATCCGCCAAAAGTGGGCGTCGTCCTCCATGTGCAGGCCGGGCCCACGGTGGCTACCCGTAGCAAACGATGTGCCCCAATGCAGGCAACCAAAAACCTGGTTGACACCTGTTGTGTAGACACCCAAAAACCTGGTGGACACCCGTTGTGCAAGACACCCAAAAAACTGGCGGAAACCCGTTGTGCAGACACCCAAAAACCTGGTGGAAACCCGTCGTGCAGACACTTCAAGAAACTGGTGGACACCCGTTGTTACTGATCCAAAGTGACTCGATGCAACATCGTTCAAGCAAGGACAGGGTGATGGCAGCCCTGCACAACGAGGCTTGCCCCCACAGGTGACCCCCCATCGAGGGGTCAAGTTTGTCAGCTCTAGATCATGGCACCCCCCTCAGCCCTGCAGTGACACCCTCTCCTTAGCCTCAATCTCAGCCTCAGCATCCGCCCTCCAACCCCCACCCTTCACCCTCCACCATCAACCTCATCCCTGCTGTTCACCGTGCTCTGTACGGTCTCCCCTGCCCCCTCGTCCCTGCAGGTACTTCCGTGACCTAGAAAAGAAGAAGGAGGAGCTGCGGGCACGTCGTGACGAGGAGCAGAAAGGTCGGCAGCGGCGGGAGGACCTGATGGCCAACCACTGGGACTTCATGGCCCGCGAGGAAGGGGCCGGGACTTTCCTGGACAACGTGGCCGCCGCGGATCACCCGGAACGAGCGCCGGGAGAAGATGCAGCAGCGCAACTGCCAGCGACAACCGGCGCCATCACGGTCGTGGTGGAGGGGGAGGCGGATGATCGGGGCCAGGTGGCGGCACGGGGCGCGGAGGGGACTCCGGCGGCATCGTCGCCCGCGGGCCCTCGATCGCCAGAGCACCCGCAGCTAGTCATGTGCGTAGTGAGCTGTCTCACTTGTTGGGTTGAACGCGACAAGCACCACGGTATGGCTGTGGGCTAAGCCTTCCATCGGGGAAGGGGTTGCCCTCGCGAAGCCTAGCGGCGCAAGGCTGATCATTCAAGTATATGGTATTGTTTGCACGGCACAAGGTCGGTCATGCCGCTGCGTTGGCCCATGTTCTTGATACTACCGTTAAGTGTCATTAATTTATGGGTTGAGAATGATAAATTATTTGAATGAGACAGGCAAGTAGAGAGCAAGACAGGAACAAACGAATAACAATCACTATATATAATATTATCATGTTGGTTATATAGATACATAACTTTCCCCCGCTGTCCGTGGACTTGGCCGCATCAGCCCGTGTGCCGTGCGGCAAACTGGCGGCATTTCCCCCTGGTGCGAAACCTGTTGCGTGTCTCAGGTAGACCTGCGCTTGTTGCCCGCGTGTCTGTGGTGCCTGCGGAACGCTGTCCCCCGGCCTTCTTTCCGCTGGTTACAAGAAAGCACCTCCGCTGCCTCCTGGTTCACCTGCGTTGTCACCTCCCCTGCCTCCTTGCCTATTTCAGCCACAAATCCTGGCAACCGGACCCTACCATGGCACGTGGCGCATGCCTGCTGCTCCCGCATCACCCGCTGGTGCTTTCACGGCCACTCTGCATTGCGTGTTTCGCACATGTCGTGTTGTCGAGAAGTTCCAATAACCTGCATTTCCGTCACCGCCATGCCGTCTATGCGCCTGTACACGTGCCGTATTGTGCTGCCACGATGTGTTATATGCTGGGCTCACACATCCCCCCACATGCGAACACATCCCCCCCCCCCCTCCAGGCATCCCAATGTGATCACGGATCTGGGGCGCATGGACAGCTGGGCGCCCACCACCAGCCAGCACAGTTTAGAGACCGCTGTGGCGGATATTCTTGCATCCGGGGCCACCGCTACCGAGGGGCAGCCAACCCCTAGCGAGGCTCCGGGGCCATCATCGGCTGCCCCCACGGCCCTTCCCTCCGAAGAACCTCTCCCCCTAACACCCGAGATCGAGCCTCTCCAGGCGAAACCGGACGCCCCCCACCTGCAGAGTCTATCGCTGGCGGGCTCGTTTCGAGGAGGGGGTCCTAGCCCTCCGATCGCGCACGCGCCGTCATCGGTGCTGGGCAGCACCGCTGGGGTATCCCCTCCGTCGGCGATGCTGTCCGTGGAGGACATGATGGGGAAGTTCATGTCGCAGCGTGTGGCCATGGTGAGTGGTGGGCACTTTGGCAGTCAGAGAGGATGACGTGGTGCACGTCGCAGTGTGTGGCCAGGGTGAGTGGTGGGCACTTTGGCAGTCCTCTCGCAGTCAGAGAGGATGACAAGGTGCATGTCGCAGCATGTGGCCAGGGTGAGTCACGTGGTCCATCGGTTGACTCTTGACCACTGCTTCCACATTCAGCGACTCTTTCGCCTTCAAATTCACTTCACCCTGTGATCAGCGTTAGACGAGCCTTACTAATTATATTCCAACTTCCCCTCTCTCTCCTCTTCCCTCCCTCCTTCCCCCTCTCTCCTCTTCCCTCCCTCCTTCCCCCTCTCTCCTCTTCCCTCCCTCCTCCCCCCTCTCTCCTCCCCGCCACTCAGTGCCGTCGTTTGAGTAAACAAGTTGACTTTTCCCTCATCCCCGACCTCTTCCCCCCCCCTTACCCCCTGGCCACCCCCACCCCGCAGCTCCCCGTGCCCGGCGCGACCTGCATCGTCGATGAGGCAGCCTTCGAGCACACGGCGTCCACGCCGCCGCCGCACCCCATCCCTGCGAACCTGGGCCTCATCAACCGCATCACCATCTGCTACTGCATACGTGTGGCGGCGGTCGAGTCGGCGGTGGCGGCCAACAGCAACCATCAGGTGGCGAAACCGGTGCGTCAGGAGGCCTCTCTGGCGCTGTCACCGGGCAATGGAGTGGCCAACGCCAAGGGCGGCGCAGATGCGGCGGATTACGGCAATGATCTGGCGCTGCTCAATGACATCGCCGTGTTGACAATCGCACGGTACGTGGGCTGGCGTGCTGTTCTGCAGCCAGCTGGTGGGATATGTGGTGGGATTTCTGGGTGGCTGGTGGGAATGATGCTGCCAGTGAGAAGAGTGGAAGAGGAGGAAGAGTGAACAAAAGAAAGAAAATGGGGAGGGGGGTGTGGGGGGAGGTTGCGGGGAGGATAATAGGAATCCTGACACCTATGTAAAGAGGACTGGTGACCGTTTGTCGCCTGATTAGGAAGTGAATCCTGATGGAAAAATCAGCCATTCGGGCGTACTCAGGAGATCGACGGATGAATGGGTTACAGTATGAGCGAAGATACAGTATGAGCGAAGCGCCAAGCGAGCAAAGCGCCAAGCGAGCAAAGCGCCAAGCGAGCAAAGCGCCAAGCGAGCGCTTCAGCGGCCTCCTCTCCGGAGCGCAGCGAAGTAGCAGTTTACAATTCCTCTCCGGAGCACAGCGAAGGAGCATGTTCCTACTAGGGAAAAGGGACGGAAGGAATTTCAGGCGACGGGCGACGGACAAACGGGCAAATACCTAGCAACGGGCAATTTCGGCGAGGGAGGGAAGGAATTTCAGCAGCGACAGGCGGCGGGCCACTAGCCATGGGTAACTAGCGACGGGCAAACTAGCGACGGGCAAACTAGCCACGGGCAAAAATCCACGGGAAATTTCAGCAAGGGACGAAAGTAATGACGGGCGACGCCCTGGCAACTAGCCAGTAGCCACGGGCCACGGCCCACGGTCCGCAACTAGCCACGGGCAAAAAATTTTATCAACGGAGGGACGAAAGGAATTTCAACGGGCCACAACTCGAACTAGCCAGTAGTTACCGGGCCACTAACCAGTACCGGGCCACGGACCAGTACCGGGCCGCGGGCGCCGGGCCACGTCGACGCGGCGGGCCACGGGCACCAGGCCACGGGAATCCAGATTCTGCACAGCCGGGCATGAATAGGATTCTCCAATAGTGGAGCCCAAAATAGTTGGGGGCTCGGCCCCTGCCTGGTCTACTTGTGGCACATCATGGTCTGATGGCATTAATGGCAAGTAAGAAAAGTATTTGGAATAGTCTGATGGCATTAATGGCACGTAGTCTGGTGGCATTAATGGCAAGTAAGAAAGTATTTGGAGTTTTGTATTTGCCCCCGACAAGAAGATTCCCTTTTTCTACCGTCCTGCAGTTTGGGTCCTGCAGATGTCCCTGTCTCTTTCATATTCCTTTGCTGCATGAATATGAGTAGGCTGGGTCTGTGTGGCGCAAACCCTATGTGAACGGATGCGTCCAGTTCGTCGAGCACATTTCCTGGTTTCATGCTGGTTGTCAATTAATATGTTCGCAACTTGTTTGTTATGGTATGTGTTGGCTGCGATCCTTAGATTGATAGATCCTTGCCATCACACTCGTTGTAATATCATACACATATATTGTGGCCATAATGTCACACCCCTTCATTTGTCTGTACCCCACCCCCCTTCTTTGTCTGTCCCCCCCCCTTCATTTGTCTGTACCCCCCCCTCCTTTGTCCGTACCCCCCTTCACTTGTCCGTACCCCCCTTCACTTGTCCGTACCCCCCTTCACTTGTCCGTACCCCCCACCGACTTTGTCTGTCCCCGCAGGTCCCACAACACGGTGCCCTCGGTCTCCCTCGCGGTGCCGGCGCTCGAGCTGTGCACCATCGACCTGAGCATCCACCTGGCGGCGCCGCGCGTGCTGCGCATGGGCAACGTTCCCATGCAGGACGGCACGTACGTGCAAACGCCTGCGAATCTTGTGCATACTTGTTATTGGTGTTGTCATCATTGTTGTCATGGTCATCATTTGGTTTCAGGTAACATGCCCATGCAGAATGGCATGAGCATACACACACCCTTGGCATTTGTGCTTTGTTGTCATGTTGGGGCCCTGATAGAATCTGATACTGGCACGCTTAAGGAATCTATTCCTTTATTGAACGCGTCAGAGATTCCTTATGGCTTTTTGCATGCTGAAGGAATCTATTCATAATTTCGCCATTACTTTTGTCGAGTGATAAAGAATTATTAGTATACTAATTGTTATCGTCTGCGTCTATCATCGCACTCGATAGGAGTCTACTGTCACTAGCTAGGGTATGCTCAAAGCATCTATCTTCATTCTCAACATCCTCTGGGGATAGCCTCCCGTGGCAGATGCTCCAGCTTATGAACGACAAGACCCTATCTGTGCTGGCTTCCCACTGGCCTTTGCCTTCCGCCCTCTCATTCGCTGAACGCTCGTATTTTGCCTTTCCCCACGACCACCACACACACAAAACATGCCAGCTGGCACGTGGTCACTGTGCTGATCGACAAACCCAAGGCGTGCGTCGAGCTGTGGGTCGACGGCGCATCGGAGGGCGCCCGCTCCCTCAAGGTCCGCTCCCGCTCCGTGGCCGACTTCATCATCGCCGACGCGGAGTCGCAAGTCTTCCTTCTGCAGCGGATGGCCAAGCGCGCGCGCGAGTCCTCCTTCCGGCAGATGCCCCCGCTGTCGTCCACCCCTGGCAAGGGACCTACCCCGGCCCCCCTGGCGGCCATGGGTCGCAGCACGAGCATGTACACGACGAGCCTCGCGTTTGCACATGGGGGGACTGCCAACGGGGGGACCGCCAATAACGACGACGAGGGGGGATCTCCACCAGGTCCCGGTCCGGGTGATGGGGCAACAGAAGGGGGGGAGGCCGGCGCGGGTGGTACAACGGGTGAGGACCCGGATGCGCCCCACCCCCTGGTCGCGAAATGGAAGGTGCATCTGCGGGACGTCTATTTATGGCCGCGCATCCTGGACGCGCACGAGGTGGCGGATCTGCACACATTCCTTCTGAACGACCTTGGCGTGGGCGTGAAGACCTACCCTTCGGGAGGCCTGCTCTCGGTCGAGTCCACCCCAGTAACCACGCCTAAGAGCAGCGGGGGAGGGCTGCGAAACAGCCTTCA
>RPFO01000131.1:1173465-1185965 GCA_009746045.1 Mesostigma viride | reverse complement strand
AGTGGGATGAGCGATGCCAGTAGGCATTAATATAGTTGGCATTACCGTAGTAGCAGTATGCGCGTGGACACGCAGGTGGGCACGGCAGTGGTTTTTATTTTTTCCCACTTTGTGTGCGTGCGCAAGCCGACAGCGTATGTAGGCACACATGCATGCGAATGCATGGGATCGCGCACATGCTGCATTGTTGTTGCCGTTCCTGGCACTTTCCTGTGACACCATCAGCGATTTCATCAAACCAAAAAAAGTCGCTCACGCGTTCTCCCTGTCTCTTTCATGATCCCCTTTGTCTCTTCTGCAACATGTATCGTGTGGTCTTGTTGGGTGTTGGAAGGTCTTGTTAGGTGTTGGAAGGTCTTGTAAGGTGTTGGAAGTTCTTGTAAGGTGTTGGAAGTTCTTGTAAGGTGTTGGAAGGTCTTGTAAGGTGTTGGAAGGTCTTGGTAGGTGTTGGAAGGTCTTGTTAGGTGTTGGAAGGTCTTATTAGGTGTTGGAAGGTCTTATTAGGTGTTGGAAGGTCTTGGTAGGTGTTGGAAGTTCTTGTAAGGTGTTGGAAGTTCTTGTAAGGTGTTGGAAGTTCTTGTTAGCTGTTGGAAGGTCTTGTTAGGTGTTGGAAGTTCTTGTAAGGTGTTGGAAGGTCTTGTAAGGTGTTGGAAGGTCTTGTAAGGTGTTGGAAGGTCTTGTTAGGTGTTGGAAGGTCTTGTAAGGTGTTGGAAGGTCTTGTTAGGTGTTGGAAGGTCTTGTTAGGTGTTGGAAGGTCTTGTTAGCTGTTGGAAGGTCTTGTTAGGTGTTGGAAGTTCTTGTAAGGTGTTGGAAGGTCTTGTTAGGTGTTGGAAGGTCTTGTAAGGTGTTGGAAGGTCTTGTTAGGTGTTGGAAGGTCTTGTTAGGTGTTGGAAGGTCTTGTTAGCTGTTGGAAGGTCTTGTTAGGTGTTGGAAGTTCTTGTAAGGTGTTGGAAGGTCTTGTAAGGTGTTGGAAGGTCTTGTAAGGTGTTGGAAGGTCTTGTTAGGTGTTGGAAGGTCTTGTTAGGTGTTGGAAGGTCTTGTTAGGTGTTGGAAGGTCTTGTTAGGTGTTGGAAGGTCTTGTTAGGTGTTGGAAGGTCTTGTTAGCTGTTGGAAGGTCTTGTTAGGTGTTGGAAGTTCTTGTAAGGTGTTGGAAGGTCTTGTAAGGTGTTGGAAGGTCTTGTAAGGTGTTGGAAGGTCTTGTTAGGTGTTGGAAGGTCTTGTTAGGTGTTGGAAGGTCTTGTTAGGTGTTGGAAGGTCTTGTAAGGTGTTGGAAGGTCTTGTAAGGTGTTGGAAGGTCTTGTAAGGTGTTGGAAGGTCTTGTAAGGTGTTGGAAGGTCTTGTTAGGTGTTGGAAGGTCTTGTTAGGTGTTGGAAGGACTTGTTAGCTGTTGGAAGGTCTTGTTAGGTGTTGGAAGTTCTTGTAAGCTGTTGGAAGGTCTTGTTAGGTGTTGGAAGGTCTTGTAAGGTGTTGGAAGGTCTTGTTAGGTGTTGGAAGGTCTTGTTAGGTGTTGGAAGGTCTTGTTAGCTGTTGGAAGGTCTTGTTAGGTGTTGGAAGGTCTTGTAAGGTGTTGGAAGGTCTTGTAAGGTGTTGGAAGGTCTTGTAAGGTGTTGGAAGGTCTTATTGGGTGTTGGAAGGTCTTGTTAGGTGTTGGAAGGTCTTGTAAGGTGTTGGAAGGTCTTGTAAGGTGTTGGAAGGTCTTGTAAGGTGTTGGAAGGTCTTGTTAGGTGTTGGAAGGTCTTGTTAGGTGTTGGAAGGTCTTGTTAGCTGTTGGAAGGTCTTGTTAGGTGTTGGAAGGTCTTGTAAGGTGTTGGAAGGTCTTGTAAGGTGTTGGAAGGTCTTGTAAGGTGTTGGAAGGTCTTGTTAGGTGTTGGAAGGTCTTGTAAGGTGTTGGAAGGTCTTGTTAGGTGTTGGAAGGTCTTGTAAGGTGTTGGAAGGTCTTGTTAGCTGTTGGAAGGTCTTGTTAGGTGTTGGAAGTTCTTGGTAGGTGTTGGAAGTTCTTGTAAGGTGTTGGAAGGTCTTGTAAGGTGTTGGAAGGTCTTGTAAGGTGTTGGAAGGTCTTGTAAGGTGTTGGAAGGTCTTGTTAGGTGTTGGAAGGTCTTGTTAGGTGTTGGAAGGTCTTGTTAGGTGTTGGAAGGTCTTGTAAGGTGTTGGAAGGTCTTGTTGGGTGTTGGAAGGTCTTGTAAGGTGTTGGAAGGTCTTGTTAGGTGTTGGAAGGTCTTGTTAGGTGTTGGAAGGTCTTGTTAGGTGTTGGAAGGTCTTGTTAGGTGTTGGAAGGTCTTGTTAGGTGTTGGAAGTTCTTGTAAGGTGTTGGAAGGTCTTGTAAGGTGTTGGAAGGTCTTGTAAGGTGTTGGAAGGTCTTGTTAGGTGTTGGAAGGTCTTGTTAGGTGTTGGAAGGTCTTGTTAGGTGTTGGAAGTTCTTGTAAGGTGTTGGAAGGTCTTGTAAGGTGTTGGAAGGTCTTGTAAGGTGTTGGAAGTTCTTGTAAGGTGTTGGAAGGTCTTGTAAGGTGTTGGAAGGTCTTGTTAGGTGTTGGAAGGTCTTGTAAGGTGTTGGAAGGTCTTATTAGGTGTTGGAAGGTCTTGGTAGGTGTTGGAAGGTCTTGTTAGCTGTTGGAAGGTCTTGTTAGGTGTTGGAAGTTCTTGTAAGGTGTTGGAAGGTCTTGTTAGGTGTTGGAAGGTCTTGTTAGGTGTTGGAAGTTCTTGTAAGGTGTTGGAAGGTCTTGTAAGGTGTTGGAAGGTCTTGTAAGGTGTTGGAAGGTCTTGTTAGGTGTTGGAAGGTCTTGTTAGGTGTTGGAAGGTCTTGTTAGGTGTTGGAAGGTCTTGTAAGGTGTTGGAAGGTCTTGTAAGGTGTTGGAAGGTCTTGTAAGGTGTTGGAAGGTCTTGTTAGGTGTTGGAAGGTCTTGTTAGGTGTTGGAAGGTCTTGTTAGGTGTTGGAAGGTCTTGTTAGGTGTTGGAAGTTCTTGTAAGGTGTTGGAAGGTCTTGTAAGGTGTTGGAAGGTCTTGTAAGGTGTTGGAAGGTCTTGTTAGGTGTTGGAAGGTCTTGTTAGGTGTTGGAAGGTCTTGTAAGGTGTTGGAAGGTCTTATTGGGTGTTGGAAGGTCTTGTTAGGTGTTGGAAGGTCTTGTAAGGTGTTGGAAGGTCTTGTAAGGTGTTGGAAGGTCTTGTAAGGTGTTGGAAGGTCTTGTTAGGTGTTGGAAGGTCTTGTTAGGTGTTGGAAGGTCTTGTTAGGTGTTGGAAGGTCTTGTTAGGTGTTGGAAGGTCTTGTTAGGTGTTGGAAGGTCTTGTTAGGTGTTGGAAGGTCTTGTTAGGTGTTGGAAGTTCTTGTTAGGTGTTGGAAGGTCTTGTAAGGTGTTGGAAGGTCTTGTAAGGTGTTGGAAGGTCTTGTTAGGTGTTGGAAGGTCTTGTTAGGTGTTGGAAGGTCTTGTTAGGTGTTGGAAGGTCTTGTTAGGTGTTGGAAGGTCTTGTAAGGTGTTGGAAGGTCTTGTTAGCTGTTGGAAGGTCTTGTTAGGTGTTGGAAGTTCTTGGTAGGTGTTGGAAGGTCTTGTAAGGTGTTGGAAGGTCTTGTAAGGTGTTGGAAGGTCTTGTAAGGTGTTGGAAGGTCTTGTAAGGTGTTGGAAGGTCTTGTTAGGTGTTGGAAGGTCTTGTTAGGTGTTGGAAGGTCTTGTTAGGTGTTGGAAGGTCTTGTAAGGTGTTGGAAGGTCTTGTTGGGTGTTGGAAGGTCTTGTAAGGTGTTGGAAGGTCTTGTTAGGTGTTGGAAGGTCTTGTTAGGTGTTGGAAGGTCTTGTAAGGTGTTGGAAGGTCTTGTAAGGTGTTGGAAGGTCTTGTTAGGTGTTGGAAGGTCTTGTTAGGTGTTGGAAGGTCTTGTTAGGTGTTGGAAGGTCTTGTTAGGTGTTGGAAGGTCTTGTAAGGTGTTGGAAGGTCTTGTAAGGTGTTGGAAGGTCTTGTAAGGTGTTGGAAGGTCTTGTTAGGTGTTGGAAGGTCTTGTTAGGTGTTGGAAGGTCTTGTTAGGTGTTGGAAGGTCTTGTTAGGTGTTGGAAGTTCTTGTAAGGTGTTGGAAGTTCTTGTAAGGTGTTGGAAGGTCTTGTAAGGTGTTGGAAGGTCTTGTTAGGTGTTGGAAGGTCTTGTTAGGTGTTGGAAGGTCTTGTTAGGTGTTGGAAGGTCTTGTAAGGTGTTGGAAGGTGTTGGAAGGTCTTGTAAGGTGTTGGAAGGTCTTGTAAGGTGTTGGAAGGTCTTGTTAGGTGTTGGAAGGTCTTGTTAGGTGTTGGAAGGTCTTGTTAGGTGTTGGAAGGTCTTGTTAGGTGTTGGAAGTTCTTGTAAGGTGTGGGAAGGTCTTGTAAGGTGTTGGAAGGTCTTGTAAGGTGTTGGAAGGTCTTGTTAGGTGTTGGAAGGTCTTGTTAGGTGTTGGAAGGTCTTGTTAGGTGTTGGAAGGTCTTGTTAGGTGTTGGAAGGTCTTGTAAGGTGTTGGAAGGTCTTGTAAGGTGTTGGAAGGTCTTGTAAGGTGTTGGAAGGTCTTGTAAGGTGTTGGAAGGTCTTGTAAGGTGTTGGAAGGTCTTGTTAGGTGTTGGAAGGTCTTGTAAGGTGTTGGAAGGTCTTATTAGGTGTTGGAAGGTCTTGTAGGTGTTGGAAGGTCTTGTTAGGTGTTGGAAGGTCTTGTTAGGTGTTGGAAGTCTTGTAAGGTGTTGGAAGGTCTTGTAAGGTGTTGGAAGGTCTTGTTAGGTGTTGGAAGGTCTTGTTAGGTGTTGGAAGGTCTTGTAAGGTGTTGGAAGGTCTTATTGGGTGTTGGAAGGTCTTGTAAGGTGTTGGAAGGTCTTGTAAGGTGTTGGAAGGTCTTGTAAGGTGTTGGAAGGTCTTGTAAGGTGTTGGAAGGTCTTGTTAGGTGTTGGAAGGTCTTGTTAGGTGTTGGAAGGTCTTGTTAGCTGTTGGAAGGTCTTGTTAGGTGTTGGAAGGTCTTGTAAGGTGTTGGAAGGTCTTGTAAGGTGTTGGAAGGTCTTGTAAGGTGTTGGAAGGTCTTGTTAGGTGTTGGAAGGTCTTGTAAGGTGTTGGAAGGTCTTGTTAGGTGTTGGAAGGTCTTGTAAGGTGTTGGAAGGTCTTGTAAGGTGTTGGAAGGTCTTGTAAGGTGTTGGAAGGTCTTGTTAGGTGTTGGAAGGTCTTGTTAGGTGTTGGAAGTTCTTGTAGGTGTTGGAAGGTCTTGTAAGGTGTTGGAAGGTCTTGTAAGGTGTTGGAAGGTCTTGTAAGGTGTTGGAAGGTCTTGTAAGGTGTTGGAAGGTCTTGTTAGGTGTTGGAAGGTCTTGTTAGGTGTTGGAAGGTCTTGTTAGGTGTTGGAAGGTCTTGTAAGGTGTTGGAAGGTCTTGTTGGGTGTTGGAAGGTCTTGTAAGGTGTTGGAAGGTCTTGTTAGGTGTTGGAAGGTCTTGTAAGGTGTTGGAAGGTCTTGTAAGGTGTTGGAAGGTCTTGTAAGGTGTTGGAAGGTCTTGTTAGGTGTTGGAAGGTCTTGTTAGGTGTTGGAAGGTCTTGTTAGGTGTTGGAAGGTCTTGTTAGGTGTTGGAAGGTCTTGTAAGGTGTTGGAAGGTCTTGTAAGGTGTTGGAAGGTCTTGTAAGGTGTTGGAAGGTCTTGTTAGGTGTTGGAAGGTCTTGTTAGGTGTTGGAAGGTCTTGTTAGGTGTTGGAAGGTCTTGTTAGGTGTTGGAAGGTCTTGTAAGGTGTTGGAAGGTCTTGTAAGGTGTTGGAAGGTCTTGTAAGGTGTTGGAAGGTCTTGTTAGGTGTTGGAAGGTCTTGTTAGGTGTTGGAAGGTCTTGTTAGGTGTTGGAAGGTCTTGTAAGGTGTTGGAAGGTCTTGTAAGGTGTTGGAAGGTCTTGTAAGGTGTTGGAAGGTCTTGTAAGGTGTTGGAAGGTCTTGTTAGGTGTTGGAAGGTCTTGTTAGGTGTTGGAAGGTCTTGTTAGGTGTTGGAAGGTCTTGTTAGGTGTTGGAAGGTCTTGTAAGGTGTTGGAAGGTCTTGTAAGGTGTTGGAAGGTCTTGTAAGGTGTTGGAAGGTCTTGTTAGGTGTTGGAAGGTCTTGTTAGGTGTTGGAAGGTCTTGTTAGGTGTTGGAAGGTCTTGTAAGGTGTTGGAAGGTCTTGTAAGGTGTTGGAAGGTCTTGTAAGGTGTTGGAAGGTCTTGTTAGGTGTTGGAAGGTCTTGTAAGGTGTTGGAAGGTCTTGTTAGGTGTTGGAAGGTCTTGTAAGGTGTTGGAAGGTCTTATTAGGTGTTGGAAGGTCTTGGTAGGTGTTGGAAGGTCTTGTAAGGTGTTGGAAGGTCTTATTAGGTGTTGGAAGGTCTTGTTAGGTGTTGGAAGGTCTTGTTAGCTGTTGGAAGGTCTTGTAAGGTGTTGGAAGGTCTTATTGGGTGTTGGAAGGTCTTGTAAGGTGTTGGAAGGTCTTGTAAGGTGTTGGAAGGTCTTGTAAGGTGTTGGAAGGTCTTGTAAGGTGTTGGAAGGTCTTGTTAGGTGTTGGAAGTTCTTGTTAGGTGTTGGAAGGTCTTGTTAGCTGTTGGAAGGTCTTGTTAGGTGTTGGAAGGTCTTGTAAGGTGTTGGAAGGTCTTGTAAGGTGTTGGAAGGTCTTGTAAGGTGTTGGAAGGTCTTGTTAGGTGTTGGAAGGTCTTGTAAGGTGTTGGAAGGTCTTGTTAGGTGTTGGAAGGTCTTGTAAGGTGTTGGAAGGTCTTGTAAGGTGTTGGAAGGTCTTGTAAGGTGTTGGAAGGTCTTGTTAGGTGTTGGAAGGTCTTGTTAGGTGTTGGAAGTTCTTCGTAGGTGTTGGAAGGTCTTGTAAGGTGTTGGAAGGTCTTGTAAGGTGTTGGAAGGTCTTGTAAGGTGTTGGAAGGTCTTGTAAGGTGTTGGAAGGTCTTGTTAGGTGTTGGAAGGTCTTGTTAGGTGTTGGAAGGTCTTGTTAGGTGTTGGAAGGTCTTGTAAGGTGTTGGAAGGTCTTGTTGGGTGTTGGAAGGTCTTGTAAGGTGTTGGAAGGTCTTGTTAGGTGTTGGAAGGTCTTGTAAGGTGTTGGAAGGTCTTGTAAGGTGTTGGACGGTCTTGTAAGGTGTTGGAAGGTCTTGTTAGGTGTTGGAAGGTCTTGTTAGGTGTTGGAAGGTCTTGTTAGGTGTTGGAAGGTCTTGTTAGGTGTTGGAAGGTCTTGTAAGGTGTTGGAAGGTCTTGTAAGGTGTTGGAAGGTCTTGTAAGGTGTTGGAAGGTCTTGTTAGGTGTTGGAAGGTCTTGTTAGGTGTTGGAAGGTCTTGTTAGGTGTTGGAAGGTCTTGTTAGGTGTTGGAAGGTCTTGTAAGGTGTTGGAAGGTCTTGTAAGGTGTTGGAAGGTCTTGTAAGGTGTTGGAAGGTCTTGTTAGGTGTTGGAAGGTCTTGTTAGGTGTTGGAAGGTCTTGTTAGGTGTTGGAAGGTCTTGTAAGGTGTTGGAAGGTCTTGTAAGGTGTTGGAAGGTCTTGTAAGGTGTTGGAAGGTCTTGTAAGGTGTTGGAAGGTCTTGTTAGGTGTTGGAAGGTCTTGTTAGGTGTTGGAAGGTCTTGTTAGGTGTTGGAAGGTCTTGTTAGGTGTTGGAAGGTCTTGTAAGGTGTTGGAAGGTCTTGTAAGGTGTTGGAAGGTCTTGTAAGGTGTTGGAAGGTCTTGTAAGGTGTTGGAAGGTCTTGTTAGGTGTTGGAAGGTCTTGTTAGGTGTTGGAAGGTCTTGTTAGGTGTTGGAAGGTCTTGTTAGGTGTTGGAAGGTCTTGTAAGGTGTTGGAAGGTCTTGTAAGGTGTTGGAAGGTCTTGTAAGGTGTTGGAAGGTCTTGTTAGGTGTTGGAAGGTCTTGTTAGGTGTTGGAAGGTCTTGTTAGGTGTTGGAAGGTCTTGTAAGGTGTTGGAAGGTCTTGTAAGGTGTTGGAAGGTCTTGTAAGGTGTTGGAAGGTCTTGTAAGGTGTTGGAAGGTCTTGTTAGGTGTTGGAAGGTCTTGTAAGGTGTTGGAAGGTCTTGTTAGGTGTTGGAAGGTCTTGTTAGGTGTTGGAAGGTCTTGTAAGGTGTTGGAAGGTCTTGTAAGGTGTTGGAAGGTCTTGTAAGGTGTTGGAAGGTCTTGTTAGGTGTTGGAAGGTCTTGTTAGGTGTTGGAAGGTCTTGTTAGGTGTTGGAAGGTCTTGTAAGGTGTTGGAAGGTCTTGTAAGGTGTTGGAAGGTCTTGTAAGGTGTTGGAAGGTCTTGTTAGGTGTTGGAAGGTCTTGTAAGGTGTTGGAAGGTCTTGTTAGGTGTTGGAAGGTCTTGTAAGGTGTTGGAAGGTCTTATTAGGTGTTGGAAGGTCTTGGTAGGTGTTGGAAGGTCTTGTAAGGTGTTGGAAGGTCTTATTAGGTGTTGGAAGGTCTTGTTAGGTGTTGGAAGGTCTTGTTAGCTGTTGGAAGGTCTTGTTAGGTGTTGGAAGGTCTTGTTAGGTGTTGGAAGGTCTTATTAGGTGTTGGAAGGTCTTGGTAGGTGTTGGAAGGTCTTGTAAGGTGTTGGAAGGTCTTATTAGGTGTTGGAAGGTCTTGTTAGGTGTTGGAAGGTCTTGTTAGCTGTTGGAAGGTCTTGTTAGGTGTTGGAAGGTCTTGTTAGGTGTTGGAAGGTCTTATTAGGTGTTGGAAGGTCTTGTTAGGTGTTGGAAGGTCTTATTAGGTGTTGGAAGGTCTTGTAAGGTGTTGGAAGGTCTTGTAAGGTGTTGGAAGGTCTTGTAAGGTGTTGGAAGGTCTTGTAAGGTGTTGGAAGGTCTTGTTAGGTGTTGGAAGGTCTTGTTAGGTGTTGGAAGGTCTTGTTAGGTGTTGGAAGGTCTTGTTAGGTGTTGGAAGGTCTTGTAAGGTGTTGGAAGGTCTTGTAAGGTGTTGGAAGGTCTTGTAAGGTGTTGGAAGGTCTTGTTAGGTGTTGGAAGGTCTTGTTAGGTGTTGGAAGGTCTTGTTAGGTGTTGGAAGGTCTTGTAAGGTGTTGGAAGGTCTTGTAAGGTGTTGGAAGGTCTTGTAAGGTGTTGGAAGGTCTTGTTAGGTGTTGGAAGGTCTTGTAAGGTGTTGGAAGGTCTTGTTAGGTGTTGGAAGGTCTTGTAAGGTGTTGGAAGGTCTTATTAGGTGTTGGAAGGTCTTGGTAGGTGTTGGAAGGTCTTGTAAGGTGTTGGAAGGTCTTATTAGGTGTTGGAAGGTCTTGTTAGGTGTTGGAAGGTCTTGTTAGCTGTTGGAAGGTCTTGTTAGGTGTTGGAAGGTCTTGTTAGGTGTTGGAAGGTCTTATTAGGTGTTGGAAGGTCTTGGTAGGTGTTGGAAGGTCTTGTAAGGTGTTGGAAGGTCTTATTAGGTGTTGGAAGGTCTTGTTAGGTGTTGGAAGGTCTTGTTAGCTGTTGGAAGGTCTTGTTAGGTGTTGGAAGGTCTTGTTAGGTGTTGGAAGGTCTTATTAGGTGTTGGAAGGTCTTGGTAGGTGTTGGAAGGTCTTGTAAGGTGTTGGAAGGTCTTGGTAGGTGTTCACCATCCATCCGCTTGTCCACTGACCATTACCCATCTCTCCCTCCTGCAACTTTGCAACGCCCCTACCATACGTCCCTACGGTATACCTTGCGCACCTGTCACAACTGCCTCTGGCCACGCCCCCCGCAAAATTTTCCCCCACCCCCACCTTGCCTCGTGCCCCAACAGGGCGTGCAGGGACCCGTGCCCACCTCCCGTACCGGTTCGCTCCTATACATCGGCATCCGCGTGGCCAAGAAGAACGGGCAGCGCATCCGCGGGGTGCTCTACAGTCGCGAGAACATGGGTGGGTCGTCCTACGTGAACATGCGCGAGGTCTCGTGCGAGTTGCTGCTGCCGCCGTACCCGCCCGGGTACACCATCATCGTGTCCACCTTCCAGCCGGGCAGCGAGTCGCAGTTCCTGCTCACCGTGTACACCAAGGCCGCCATCTCGTTGGAGCCGTTACCAGACGCCCCCGCCAGCAGCACGTGAGCCGAGGTGTGACGTTGTTAGTAAAGGGATTGGGTGGGAGCTGCTGCCAGATGGAGGCGCCCAGGTCAGCCGCACATGAGCGGAGGCGTGGCGTTGTTAGTAAGTGTTGAAGCAAGATGGGTGCGTTCAGGCCAGCAGCAGGTGAGCCGAGGCGTGATGTTGTTAGTAAAGGGATGCTTCGAGTGGACGGAAGGCCTTGGAGGAATGGCTAGGCCTGGGCCATTGGATCCCCTTTGCAGAACGGATTACCCATGCGAAGCCTAGCGTATCGCAAGGGAGATGTTGGAGGGATGCTGGAGGGATGGCGTTGGAGGGATGGCACACATTGGAGGGATGGCACACATTGGAGGGATGAGTTAAGTCGACACGTGAATGGCTGATACTTGAACCAGTGTGTTCCGCAAGCTCGGCGTAGCATGTCGCGACGATGCATCCAAACTTGACGCGAGTGATGCATCCAGTAATGGGTGGGCAAACGCTGGAACGACGACGTTCGGAGCAATGGCTACCTGCATGAATCATGCGGCCACAAGGCAAGGCATGGCTGGTCTGGCCTTGGATGCCGCAATCAATGGGGCACGGCGCAGGGAGACGTCACCATGAGCAGCGGGGTAATGCCCCCCGTGCTTCGCGCCCTTGCAGTGGGAATCGATCGGTCTGGCCAATCGTCGGAGCAGTGCATACCGAATGGATGCAAACTCTGAATACTAGAAATGCCTCCAGTACTTGATAAACCTTCGGCGCCGTTGAGTTTTGAGCGCTGTGCACGTGCAGGCAGCGATATGTCGCTGTTTATGCCTGTGGGCAGGGGGGCATTGCTGCCAGCGGTTTGTTTATTGCACAGTTTGGAGCTGGGGTGCTCTGTCTGCAGATCTTTTTATTGGAAAGGCAGGTTGAGATGTAAAATTCCCACTCGTGAAGTATCACCTGCTGTGGTTGCATGGAGCAAGTCTGTCATGCTGAACGTGCCCGCATTTTATTTTTATTTTTATTTTTTTGCCGTTGGCAGCTTCCGCCGGCCTGGCCTTGCAACGTATCTGGCATTGACGTCGTCCATGGATGTTTATCTTTTGGCGCTGGAACTCACATGGCACGGTAAGGCCTGGCAGACTGTGGAAGGAACTGTGCATCAGGCAGCAGTCTGAGTCATGGGAGAGGTGTGTAGCATACATCAGCATAAGCCGGCTGTTTCCCTTAGCAGCGGCTGTCCTGATCGTCTTGCGGTCTTGCTTCCTTTGGTTGGAAGCCGTGAGCTTTGATAGATTTATTGTAGGTACCGCAATTCTATGTTGTGAAGTTTGGCCTGTTGCAGAACCAACGGGGAGGATACTGATGAAGTAATGCGGGAAGGATATAGAGCACCAGGAGAACGTTCTGGTGTCTGCAGGTGATTGTCCTGCATGATGGGGACGAACCAGAGAACGGCTGAACCGGCTTATTTATTTATGTCCTGTAATATGATCATTTCTTCGCTATGTGTGCGCCTATAGCGTGGTATAGTGGCTATGAGTTTCAATCATGAGTAAACCGGCCTGCAGATCGAGTTTATAATTAATTAATTAATTATAAATTAAGAACATAACGATGCACCTTAGCTAAGAACATAACGTTGGGAGTATACGTAACACACAAATGCGCTGAGAAGGGGCATATGGTTTTTAAAGCATTCTGGGCTACAACCTGAGGGTGGGGGGTGCATGTCCACAGCCACCTGCTCTGGGTGCACGAAGTGCACCTGCACCACCATGCATGTATCATCAAAGAGACAACCAGCGCAGGCCAGAAATCGGGAGAATCCGGACCATGGTAGCTCGAGCCTGCCGTTATCTTTTCCGCGTTTTCGAGTCGTTCAGGATGATGAAGATGAATGGTGATGGAAATGTGTATCCTTGTGCATTGAAATTATGGCTGGCTTACGTGTGGAGCGACTAGATGACCTAGACGGTGGGGCCGGAAACAGCATGCTTGATCAGGGCGTGTGTTTCTAGCCTAACTGGCCGGGAGTGTCTAGTGGTGAGCACCATTGCTGCGATCGCTCTCCCACCATTTACGAGGAAATACCCGCAAATGGAAAACCACTGAAAAGGTCTAGCTAGTCAGTCATCACGTTAGCCATGCCATGATTCCAAACGTCCAAGAACTGCACACGGTGCAAAGGCAAAAAGCCGGAGGACAGCACTTTCAAATGTGCGGCGGGAACCAAAAGCCCGCGGATGCCAGAAAACATCGTGTTGCGGCAGCGACGCGACGATGTGGACAACGAATCCAGTGCCAAGCTCGGAACGGCCGCAAAGGAGATCTGGCATCACAGGGTTCAGATGTGCGGAGATACTATGCGATCCAGCCGGTCCACGACCTGTTTGTAGAGCTTGTGCCAAGGGGCAGCACCGAACAGATGTGGGTGACGTTGCAAAAAACATCGGACTTGACGGAGCATAATGGCTCGGTCATAGTCTTTGACCAATAAACGCTGCAAGAGTTCAACAAGAGTCGTGATGAAATCAACACGATAAGAACAAAGACGGGAAAAACGATGTAACTGAGAAAGAACAACACCATATTTTGCTG
>RPFO01000131.1:1138465-1168465 GCA_009746045.1 Mesostigma viride | reverse complement strand
GTGCCACAGCCGCCAGGCTGCGTTGTGTAGAGGAGCGTTTGCTCGTCATAATGTTGCGTGATAGCGTCGGGAAAACATATCATCGTGTGCGCCTTAGAAAGACGAAGCGATTGTGATAGCCCAAACGTGAAAGTTATGAGCTCCGCCGTCAGCCATGGCTTTACCTCGAGGCTCGAGTTTATAAGTTGGTTCTAAAAAAAATGAGATTGAACGAAGGACCTGTAATACGATGAGCTAGACTGTAGGAGGTTTTGGAATATTGCAATTCAATGACGGCCATCCTGCATCCCCAGTCGATATCGATCGCTAGCCGGTATGTAACTAAGTGCTACTGAGTCACGTGTTATTTAATTAATGCAAAGTAAGACAACTAAGATTGCATTTGAGTATGGCAATGAAGATTAACGCGCAAGTAGCTAGCCTGAGACAACAAGTGTGGAGCTAGCTAGATAGGCCTAGAATCTAGATTATGCAGGATGCAGGCCGGCTAGCTAGCCCATGTCGAAGCTCAAGCCTGCCTTTTACATTACCTAGCTAGGCTTTTTTACCATTTGATGATTCAGCGCTCATTATACTGATGGTGAAGATTTGAACACATGAAGGTTAAATATTAAATGCTCGGATAAGACTGATAGCGGCAGGCTCGAGCTGCCATGGTCCGTCAGTATCTAGTTCCATGTTTCAGACCTGCACTGCGCAGTTGTCTCATCGGCACTGACCTCCTCTTAATCGGCTAGACCACTGCCATATATGCTTAATGGCATATCCCCGTTCGGCATGAGGCCCTGGTTGATGACTCCGTCTGCCGCAGCGATTGAGGCGCATGTAACAAACAGCTGGCTCCTGCTGCCCGGCCAGCTGGTAACGAAGTTCATTTACGTGTACTGGCATGTTTCTGCGACTTAATCTTCACGTGGTTTGGGGTCAGTCCCAGAGCACTAAGGTACGGGACAGTCCCAAAGCTGTCCGGCCCCGGCCGCCTGTCACAAATAGAATCGAAGAATTCGACCCGTGAAACGACGCTGTCACGCAGCCAGTCAAGCATCGTACCTAGCTCAGTTTTCCACGACCGTACAAAACAAACCCTCACAAGTCGCGACTTACAATATGAGCAGGCGTGAACCCAAGTCAGCTCAACTTATAAATGCGGATCGGAGTTCCGTGCACTATTATGCACTGGTCCCCCGCTTTCCGCCACGGCATGCACTAAGAGTTGAGTTGAGTTCACACCTCTGACGGTCGTCAATCTACAAGTCTGCAATCGGTGGGACTTTTTTTTTGGTTGGTTGCATTTGGACTGCGTTATTGCCGCGCCGGTGGTCCGACAAGGTTATTAATTAACTAGTGGATCCATAGGCTGTTTGCCACCCCCATGGGGTCGGCATGCAAGAGATATGTGCAGTTGTGCACTCATGACGGCATGACGCAACTCACGCAAGTGAGATCTTCGAGTCAAACGTTTGGACGGGCGGTAGACCGGTTTTATGCCACGTGGCAACTTTTATGGGCGTTTGGTCGTTTGGTCATCGGGCAACATTCACCAGTGCGCGATGGAGGCACAGGTTGCACACATGCAGGGTTGCGCACATATATTCTTGAAGTTTACTACATGCTATACAGCGCCTCGCTTTGCTCGGTACCTTAACTTGATCGCCATTGCAAAAAGGCATTCAGGTTCTTTTTGCACAGGTGTGGCAGCTGCTTGGCTGGCAACCATCCGAATGCTGGAGCAGAGATAATTGCGCTCGCGCATAATGTGTAGTTAGAACCGCCGATTCCGGTTCGGCTTCATTCCTGCATCGTGTGTACAGTGCCTTTCGCTGCAAGCGTCGGTGGCGCAGCCCTGCATAGGTTGCGAGTGCATCGGTTCTTGGCCGAGGTTCCGTCCTTTTAGGCCTCTTCGTGCTGCATTGTCAGCTCACCGGGTGTCAAATTTCGTACGGGGGATTGTAAAGAACCCTTAGAGACGGTGCCAGGCTTCGCATGCGTGCACAATGATGGCAATTGCTTTACGCGCGTGTTCAATAAGCGTGTCTGGGTGTGCGGGTACCCCTGCAAACCCTCGAGCCCAACGGGTCCCGCAAAAGTTCGCCCCAGCTCGCAAGTTCGATGCTAAAAGATTGAGAGCCCAGGTGCCCAAACCCCCAAACAAGGAGAGATTCATTCTCAGATCGAGGGCTGAAGGCGGCGATACAGACCAACGGTTGTTGGCGACGCGTTTCCTGTCCACTATCGGGCTCCCGCCCGACGAAGTCTCTCGAATCACGCAGGTCGAGCCAGAAATATTCAATGCGGATATTGATCGGCAGCTCGCGCGCGCGATCGACGTCCTGTTCGACGCCGGGGTGGACCCGGACGACCTCCCGCTTCTCGTCTCCCGGTGCCCGCGTATCCTCGTGATGGACGTTGACAAGGAGCTGGAGCCCATGTCCCGCTTCTTGCAGCAGCAGCTGAGGTTGCAGAAGGAGCAAATGAGGAAGATATTAACCAGGTAACGTGCGAGATACTGCTCATTAAATTTTACTAGTACATTATTAGCACGCACATACTAGATACTAACTAACAAGATACTGCGCTGGCTTTTCCTCCCTGTAGCAGCCAGATGGAAGAGCAGATGACAGTCCGATGGTCACAAACGTCTCTGTTGTTTCCAACTGCTACTCTGTGCCCAAGGTTTTCAGGACTCAGCAGTATGGGCGACAATGCATTAGGGCACTGCATTACGGCACCGGTATACCCACCAGTTGGTCCACCAGTAGGCACTAGTATACCTGCCCGTATGTCGACCAGTAGGCACTAGAATACCCACCATCACTAGGAATACAAACCTTCCTCATGACTACACCCTGTGCGGTTACATGTAGTCGCGATTGCTACAGTTGATAATGTACCGGGTGGCTCGTGTATCCTCTGATTGCGTTTCTGTCAGAGCCCCCCCCCCCCCCGTTCAGGGAGTTCCCCCGGAGTTCTGTGCGGCAAGAAGTGACATCGTCTAGAAGCGCCAAGCGTAGAGTCGCATGATTTCGTCTGCTGCTCGCCCATTTCCCTTCCTGGTTTACACCCAATTACATGATCCCCTTTCATAAGAAACCGGTAATCTCTTTAGTGGCCATAGCTTTGGACCACTTAGGGCCACCACGCAGCTGCGGCGCCCATCATTTCCTTGTGGAGACTCATCCACAACCGGTTTCAAAAGCTGCGCGCATGACTTTTTACTTATACTTACAATAGCCCGGTTGCTGCGACGGTGGAGCACTTCATCCACTTCTTAGCACCAGATTGTGGTCGCGTGAGCATTCCCTGTTATCGCAGGTGGCACCCGTCCTCGATGCCATGTCGCCAGTCCTGAGTTCTGCCACACTTGACCCCCTGTTGACCCTGTCCTCCTGTTGATCCGCCAGCCCTTCCCCTCCTTGCTTGCAACGCCGCCACCTTTTTAAACTTCCATTTGCTCCTCCCTTTGGCATGCTTCCCCGCCCTCCCTATGCCTCCTCCCAAGCGCTGTCAGTTTCCTTTGCCACGTCTACCGCCCACCGAAAACCCACGGTAAACCGGCTCCCAATGTCCCCCCGCATGTGTAGCTGGACGCGCATGAAACCTCTGCCATGCAAGCCCCTTGCCTATCAAGGGAGCAAAATGCTCTGGTGTCTGTGGTATTGTATCATACCAACGTATTACAGCATTTTCCTAATCTTAAGGGGCTGCCTTGTGAAGCCGTAGTATTCCGATAATTTTTTCAATTGAGTCTCCTTGTGAATCCTTTTAAGCCTGAACCCATGGTATGCCAACGCCATATGCATGGATTTGCTAACTGATTGTTGGCATGGCTCGGTGCATGCATCGCTGCCACCTGTCGCCTCCATAGGTTCCCTGAGGTGTTCCTCCTGTCCATCGAGCAGCAGGTCGCCCCTGCGGTGAAGTTCATCAAAGAGTTTGGCGGCGCGACCGACGACGATATTCCCAACATCATCTATGCGTGCCCGCAGGCCCTCAGCTTCAGCATACCTAGGCTAGGCACGTCCATGCACTGGCTTGTGCCCAAGCGCCCCGAGTAGCCAAGAGGTGGGCGGCACCATGGAAGATATTTTATATTCACACTACTAGTGCATTTTCATGACGCTGTGCCAGTGTTTTGGCCGTGCAGGACTGCAGGTTGCTGATGGGTCTTGCGACTGAGGTCGGTGATACATGCGCTACCAGTGGGTAGCGCACAGTGTGGCGCGTGTGCTGCCTTCCAACGCACCTGGGTCCAAGTTTTTAATGGTTCTAGGGTACACTCTCGTAGCTTGGGTTATAAACAGCGATAAATCTGTTAGCAAATGGTGGAGTAAAAAAATTTAATACTGACGGGAAGTAATTTATTATCACGTAGACTACGTCACATGGGTACCAAAGGAGAGGACAGGAACTACATGCACAGTGTGGGCAGTTAACTCATTGAATTGAATTGAATTGAATTGTAACATAACTCCGTTGGGAGTATATGTAGCACATAGCCCTTGAGAAAGGGGCATATGGCCTATCATACATCCTAAGCTACTTCCTGCAAGGGTGGGGATGTAAAGGACCCTTGCTCTAGGTGCACCAGGGCACTTGCATCCCCATGATCTTCAAGCTATGCCCAGCGAAGGGGGAGCCTGTCATGGGGGGGAAGATCAGCATAGCTATACAAAAAGCTAGGGCATGGCTGCTCAGCAGGGAGTTACTCCCTGCATGGGCACTGCATAATTAAATAAAGCTAGGCATCATCTGGAGGGTGGCTCATCATAGGCACACATGTACAGGACTAAAAAGGCTAGGCCTCAGCTGGTATAGTGCCTGTAGTAGGCGGGCATGTACAAGGCCACTGTCTAACTATTCTACACTACTGCTGTATTCCCCTAGGCTGGGGCTGGAGTTGCTGGGGCCGCGGTGGTCGAGGGGGTCGCTTGCCAGGGCTTGTGGCCGACGTAGATGGCCGCCCCCTTCCAGTACACCGGCTGGCCCGCCTTGGTCTGCCGGAGCTGGAGGTAGGTCGACCATAGCTCCCGTCGCCGTTGTTGCTGTGCCAGGGTCAAGTCGTCGTCAAGGGTGAAGAGAGTCTTCTCGAGCCGCTTGCGGCGTCTGAGAAAAGAAATCTTGTCCGCCGGGGTCTTAAAGGTGAGAAGGAGCGGGGGCGGCCCGGCCTTACCCCGCGCGCGGGGAAGGCGGTGGGCGGCCAGCTCGATCTCACCAGTAAGGCCCATGCGATCAAGGATTTCTCTCTCAAAAGCACGCGCAAGCTTCTCGGAATTCTCACCTTCCTCCATCTTGAGATTCTTGACAATGACGTTGAGGCTGCGCTTGGCGAGCTCGGCCTCCTCGCGGAGGTCAAGCGTCTGCCGCTGGAGCTGGGCTGCGACGGCGGAGGTGGTGGAGGTGGTATGTTGCTTAAGCATGTCCGCCCAGGTCGTGATGGGAGGAGCATCGCCGGCCAGGCCAGCCGGGGCTGGCTTGGCGGCAATGTCCTTCACTGCCTGGGCGGTGAGGCCTGCTGTGTTCTGCAAGACCTCGATAGCGATTGCATTATCCTTGAGGCGCTGGTCGATGTCGCGGAGCTGGGCGGTGATGGAGTCGGTGGAGACGGAGGGGGGGGGGGTGGAGGCGAGGAGGGTGGCGGTGGCGGTGGGGATGGTGGGGAGCTCAGCAGCCAGCGCGTTCTCATTAGCATTAATTCATTAATTGCAATTTCATTAATTCTCATTAGCATTAATTAATTGCATATCGGCCGGGGTTAATGGCCAAAACAATTAAGGTTTATGTATGTGAGTAAGTAAGTAAGTTCTTGCGTATCATGAGCATAGCACCAGTGAGGTCGAAACCGACCTCGGTCTAGCTGGCCGGCCCCCAGCGGCTGGGCCAGCCAGGGCGGCACATCCTGACCTGGCCTGGCCCCAAGAACATTCCTAGAAAGATGGGTAAACCTGCCATGAACTATATACACAGCAGTTGCTGGCTGACCTAGTGGTCCCAGCTCAGTTTGAACACCGCATTTCCTCCCTCTCTCTTGCTGGGACTGCTATGCAGAACAAGAAGAGGTGGCAGACGATTGTCCAGGCTCACACGCCAGCCCCTGTGGGCAAGCCCCCCTCCTGCGCCCCCCCAGGAGGAAGGGGCGCTTTGCAGAGTAGTAGTTAGGATTTTATAGATTAGCTAATTAGAGTTGAGGGTGCAGGTGCCCTGGTGCACCTAGAGCAAGGGTAGCTTACATTCCCACCCTTGCAGGAAGTAGCCCAGAATGTATTAACCCTTAAACCGTCTTGACTGGGACCACGAGAACGGACTGAGTTGACCTATCTTTGCAAACACGCTAGTATCAAGCCCAATAACATTTTCTGGCCCACCCTTGTATCCAAGCATGCTTTTATATCAAGTTTTGATGGGGTCATGTTGTTGGTCACATTTCCATGCTCCAAGGGTGCTATAAATAGCATGCCCCCCAAGGGGGTACCAAAAAAAAAGGGTATGAGACCTATACCATGCAATATAAACCATTTATACAAATCAGTTGGGCTTGGCCCTTCAAAGGTAGTTTGCTATACTCACAGGCATGGCATAGATGCACTCACATCATGAAATGGCAGAGAGCTGCCTACCACAGCTAGCAAAATGCCCAAAATAACTCAGTCCGTTATAACGGCCCCAGTTTTTAGGGTGTGTTTCGCTAGCACTACCGTATAGTTTCTTTGTGGCAACCTGGCCAACATCATCATAAACAACCACAAATGCATCCAAATGCACAGCCCCAGCATACAGAGCTACTGCCATTCTATGCATTGGGTATAAAGCTTGTGCAATCAACCATACGCACACGGACGGTCGCAAGGAGGAGGCATAGCAAGGTGGAGATTACTAGTGCAGCAAAGGTATAAAAAAGCACCCCTAAAGTGTTGTCAATGATGAGAAAAACAAATGGTTTAAGCTGGACATGCTGCCATGCCAGCAGGGTCATGTTTCTAGCTTGCAAGGAGCACACAACAAGAAGCTAGCAAGACATGAAGTGGTGCAGAAAGCTTGCCATGGAAACACTACTTTCGACCTGCATGAGCGAGGGATAATCACCTTGGTATTACATATATCTTATCCATGAACGACCCCGACCGTGTTCTCACCACCATGAGGCTAATATTGGCTGAACGGAAGTGAATATGGGCTAAAATCTGCCCGACATTGGCGTACACCAACCAATTGACAAGCCTGTGCAAAGAAGCAGCAAACCACATAAAAACGATTACAAACCTTCTAGTACAAGCCTACGAACAAGTGCCAAACGTTAAACTATATATACTGGGTTCTTACAAGACGCCAGCGCTCAAATACGTACCAGCTGGAGACCGGACGTTACCTTGCTTGCGGGAGCCAGCACCCCCACATTGTAGATGTATCCACCGCGGCTTTTTTCAACACGCCACTAACCACAAATGCTAAAAACAATTTATATATTGCATCAGTGCGCAAACAAATGGACTTTCGCTGCGATTAATGACGTAGCCCTGGCATGCTCATCGCCTGGCCGCCCTAACGAGCTGCCGCAAGGAAAAATTGCTCCGAAGCCTACATTCGCATTTCTATCTGTTCCGCAGCTAGGTATGCAGCATGTTTATGACATAAATAATATTTCCACAAAATTTCAGCGCAATCTGATCATCCGTGCTCCTGCCCCAATCATCTTTTGCTTCGCCATAGCCGGAATATTGCATGCACGACAAAATTATTTTTATGCACGTCGTCTTCGTTCGACCATGGTACCCCCCTGGACTTGCAAGCGCGTAGCACCCTGGCCAAGTGTCCGATGGACGGTCTGAGAAGTGCTGCGGATAGGCCACGTGGCCAGCTTTCAGGATCCGTCGAGTTGACCGTTAAATTCAAAGTGGCGCGGCGCCCAGTTCTGCCACAAACTCGGTCCGTTTAAATGGTCCCAGTTCGACTGGGACCATTATAACGGACCCGTGACGATTTAAGGGTTAAAAGCCATATGCCCCTTCTCAGGGATATGTGCTACATGTACTCCCAACGGAGTTATGTTTCTAATTTATTAATTAATTAACAAGAGTTAGCTTAGTTAGGTCTCGCGGCTTCGCGCCCACCTCCATCCATTAATTGCAGCAAGGAACATGTGCTACATGATCTCCCCACGGAGTCATCATGATGTTATATACTTTAATTTAATTTTTTTAATGAGCATAAGCACATGTGCCACGGAGTAAAATTAAAAATTAAATTATAACATGCCTCCGTTGGGAGATCATGTAGCACATATTCCTTGATGGATGGGTGGGGTGGAAGGAGCCGCGTAGTCGAACTAACCTAACTCTAATCTAGCTAGTCTAGAAAAGTCCTAACTACCCTACTCATCAAAACGCCTCCTCCGCTTGGGGGGAGGTGGTTTGCCCACAGGGTCGGGCGTGTGAGCCTTGACAATCCTCTTCCACCGCGTCTTGTTCTGCATGGCGGTCCAGAGAAGGGAGAGAGAGTGGATGCGGTATTCAAACTGGGCTGGGACCAGTAGGTCATCCAGCAACTACATCTGTACGTAGTTCGTGACATGTTTCCCTACCTTTTTGGCAATGCCCTTGGGGCCAGGCCAGGTCAGAATGTGTCGCCCTGGCTGGCCAAGCCGCTGGGGGCCGGCCAGACCATGCAAGGGCGGTCAGTGTCGACCTGGCTGGTGCGAGCAAGGTGTCCTACAAATGCTATGGACTACGCTGTCTAATCTCGTCCGAAATACGAGGCATGCCCTGATACAAAGACTCTGATGACGGGCGCTTGGAAAACCCTAGCTACGTTGAGGACCTGTCGGAGCATCCTGTAAACTGTGCCGTCAGCCTAGATGCCAGTGTGGGGGTGAGTGTCCACCCCACGGAGTACACTGTTATTAATTAATTAATTAAACTCGTGCTCCCATTGGGGAGTCACTTCGCTCATCTCAATCCCTTTATATCAAAGAGCGGACAACCAGCGCAGACCGCGGCCAGAAATCTGGAAGGATTAATCCTCACGTACCGTAGTAGCTTGAGCTATAGCCTGCTATCTTATTCGCTCTGCGGGTCGCCTACGAGCAAGCTGAGAAGGCCGACGCTCAGCAGATGGTCAAGGACCTGCGCACCTGCCAGCAGAAGAACGACGGCAAGGGGGCCTAGTTCTGGTACAAGCGCCTCGAGCGGACACCCGGACGGCCTCAGCCGACCCCACCGCCACGATCGATGTTCCCGGAGTGACCGGCCAAGCGCCTTTGTACCTGGGCCGCGGCCACTGCGGAGGTCTTGGGGACAGCTGCGCCGCCCCCGCCCCTGCTATATACCAGCCGCCGCCGCCCGCCCGCCCGGCCGCCCTGGCAGGCCGGCGGCCCAGGTCAGCGGCGGACTAACTATTATAGCGGACTAACTATTGAGTCCCCCCGCTGACCGGCCCGCTCGGCGACCCCTCGATCAGACATAAATCCTTTCACCTCCCGTGAGGTCACGGAGGCGGTCCAGCGCCTGCGTTACGACGTCGCCACATGCAGGCTCAGACGAGATTCCGGCCGCAGTCGTGAAACTCGCCGCCGATCGAGTTTGAAGACACTGGTGTCATGCTGCCCTTCCGGGATATCTGCAATTAACCGCCATTGCATTACCGAAAGCCAAGCCTTGACCCCCAAGACGTCCGGCTTTCAAGTTGGAGTGTACCCCCGCGGCATCTAGCAATGCCGACTAGTTTCAAGTGCGCACCAGTCAAAGTAGTTACCCTTCGCACAAACTCCAGCCACACATTTTCGTAACCGCCCTTTTGGCACCGCAGGAACTATTCTGTCTGATTCGGCCAGATTTCATCCAAGGAATTGGAAAGGAAAAACGGTGGAATCAGAAAAGGAAAACGGTGGAATCATTTTCAGCCTGAACTAGTACAACACTATCGTCCGTTCAAGTCCGGCCTCACGGCCCATGCGACGCCATGTCGACCCGCCCATGCTTAGCCTTTTTTGCGCTAGACTAAAGAAAAATGGTCCCGTTCTTGCCTAAGCAAAAAAATGCACCTCAGCACCTGCTAGCCATGGTAAATTTGCTAGCGATGGCAGTCTGGGAAACTTACTAACCAAACGGCAAATCAATCCAATCTCACGTTCAAAAGGCCGCTTCCGTAGACATGTATCGACTACTTTGTTTATGCGTGTGATTCAAACAAGCCAATTGTGAATTCCAGATTAGGAGTTAAGGTTTATGGCTGGCAGGACTGATATATTGCATGACGACACACCCTTTTTTGGCTTGAGACAGAAAGCTGTATATAAATTTCTTACATGAGATGTTTGTCATGTTCATTTTGATTTTAACGCACAGCCCCCCATTCAGCATGTCGAATGGCATGCGCATGTGCTGGCCGGCAGCCACTGCCATGTCGCCGGATCAGACTGGCGTACAAACCACACAATCTTCTTGTTCACGCATGCTAACCACAACCATCGGTAAGCCGACGTTGTGCAGGAATTTTTTTTCATATGCCTTGGTTTAATAGTGGACGCTGCATCCCTGATTCGGCCGTGAAGCTTGTTGTCAGCTAGACGTTAGCAGCTGAGTGCCGGGCCGCCCTATGTGGAATAACTTTCACATTGTCCATCGGCATTAAAAGTTGAAAATTCCCTCCGATCGACCATGCCATAACAGGAAAATGCCATCATCTGTTGCAGTCCAGGCTTATATTTGCCACGATGTGGTGTGTGCCAGTTGTGCCACCTGTAATTTACATTACTAGGCTTGGTGTTCCTAGGGATTCCATTCATGGTGTTCCACTTAGTAGCCATACCAGCATGCCTTGCAGTTTTCACAATAGATAGCCTGCAGGCCATATCAAACCCAACTCCCAAGTTGTCCAGTAATGCATGTGGTACCAATGAACCTTACCTTGTACAGTAAAATAAGTTATGATATTGGTTGATGTTGTGCGCCCGTGCTTTCAATTTGTTTCATAATCCATGTGCCGTTCAGGCATGCACGTGTGAAACATCCAGGTATGCCTGTCATCTCCCCCCCCCGTATGATTCAATATCTCAGAGCCCAGATTGTTGTGGCACTGCGATAATGCATTATATAGCGTTGAAGAAAATGTGGGGCAGGTATTTGTGCAATTAACGTGCCATACGAACATTCCGGACGGTACATTCCGGTGATGTCGGGCAGTTGGGGGGTTCGCTTGGTCCCTTGGTTGCTTCCTCGCTTGGCTGCCACTGCGGGGGTGTAAGGACAGGTGCTCAAATGGAGAGACACTAGACGTGCATGCATGTTTGATGGATGGGTGGGTGGGTGGGTGGGTGGGTGGGTGGGTGGGTGGGTGGGTGGGTGGGTGGGTGGGTGGGTGGGTGGGTGGGTGGGTGGGTGGGTGGGTGGGTGGGTGGGTGGGTGGGTGGGTGGGTGGGTGGGTGGGTGGGTGGGTGGGTGGGTGGGTGGGTGGGTGGGTGGGTGGGTGGGTGGGTGGGTGGGTGGGTGGGTGGGTGGGTGGGTGGGTGGGTGGGTGGGTGGGTGGGTGGGTGGGTGGGTGGGTGGTGGGTGGGTGGGTGGGTGGGTGGGTGGGTGGGTGGGTGGGTGGGTGGGGGGGGGCGGGCGGGCGGGTGGGTGGGTGGGTGGGTGGGTGCAGGTGGGTGGGTGGGTGCAGGTGGGTGGGTGGGTGGGTGGGTGGGTGGGTGGGTGGGTGGGTGGGGGGTGGGTGGGTGGGTGGGTGGGTGGGTGGGTGGGTGGGTGGGTGGGTGGGTGGGTGGGTGGGTGGGTGGGTGGGTGGGTGGGTGGGTGGGTGGGTGGGTGGGTGGGTGGGTGGGTGGGTGGGTGGGTGGGTGGGTGGGTGGGTGGGTGGGTGGGTGGGTGGGTGGGTGGGTGGGTGGGTGGGTGGGTGGGTGGGTGGGTGGGTGGGTGGGTGGGTGGGTGGGTGGGTGGGTGGGTGGGTGGGTGGGTGGGTGGGTGGGTGGGTGGGTGGGTGGGTGGGTGGGTGGGTGGGTGGGTGGGTGGGTGGGTGGGTGGGTGGGTGGAGGGAGAGAGAGAGAGAGAGAGAGAGAGAGAGAGAGAGAGAGAGAGAGAGAGAGAGAGAGAGAGAGAGAGAGAGAGAGAGACACACACAGAGACATGTGTGTGTGTCTGGCTGTCTGGGTGGGTGGGTGTGCGTGCTTGGGTGCGTGGGACAGTGTGGATGTGGGTGTGCTTGCTTGCGTGGGTGCGTGAGGGAGGGAGTGGCTGGGTGAGCGAGTCAAGCATGCACGTGTCAAACAGCCAGGTAGAATTGTCGTTCTTTCCCCCCATCATGACAAATCATTGGGATGGATTGTTGTGGCACTGCCATCATGCACTACAGCGCTGAAGAAAACGACGATGGGTAAATATATGTGAAAGCGACACAACATAGCCCATGGCGGTGGCTGCTATCAACAAGCAGCTCTTGCCTCCATGCACAGTCAAACACCTGCATCTTCTTCAATGCAGATTATTGACATCTCTTTTGTATATTATGTACAGATTATTTGCATTTGTAATATTATTTGTATACCACTGCAGTTTGCAACATGTAACCAGTGTTGCTAGTAATCTGGTAATGTGAGCCGTGTTGATATCAAAGTGCTGCGATGCAAGTCATGCATCAGAACTAAAGCGGCAACACTGGCTACGGACACAAAGAGTCATACACACGCGCACACACACACACACACACACACACACACACACACACACACACACACACACACACACACACACCGTGCTTCGTGCATCGCGACCCAGGGCCTGACAAGCTGCGGCCGAGACCAATGCCGAACACACCCATGCTCAGAGCACATTGCGGATGCCAGGCATGCACACCGCGTTTGCCATGGAACACATGGGTAGACGCTTCGTAAACGTGACAACGAATGACCCGCTGAGATCCCCACACTTGCGCACGGGAAAGGCGGCACACTTACGTTTCATAGATTAGCCGGGGCGAGATAGTAGCTCGTTTGCCTAGCCGTCATTAAGCCTATAGGCGTTCCAAGAAACGCATGAAATTTCTCTACCACTACCGGTGGCGCACTATCGGTCTATGATCGCAGAAACTTCTCTTGAAGGGGCCTTACACTGTCGTGCATGTAACCACGGAGCTTGAATGGTGGCATGACAACGAAAGAAAGTTTTCCTTAAGCCCGACCTCCCCTCCCGCATTCCACTGGTGATATTACAGCTGTTATAACTCTTGGAGCTAAAAACATGCGGAAAACATGCTGGGCGAGTCCTGGCCGGGCCCACTTCAAATGTTCCGAAAAGTGTGACACTTTTTGTCGTTTTTTTGACTTTTTCGACGATCGTCACTCTGCAGAGTGATTCGTCGTGCGAAATCGTGCGAAATTGTGCGAAATTTGCTGAAATCGTGTGAAATTTGCTGAAATCGTGCGAATTTGTGCGAAATTTGCTGAAATCGTGCGAAATTTCATGTGAAAAATGTCGACGGTAAAAATTTTTGATGTGCACAACGTGTGTGAGTTCATGCGAAATTTTGTCAAACGTCACTCCCCAAAACGACCCTTGGTTGAAATCCATGCAAAATTGTGCGAAATCGTGCGAAATCGTGCGAAAATGTGTGAAAATTTTGCGAAAATCACGCGAACTCGTGCGAAATTTTATTTTTTTTTTGCGAAAATAGCGAAAAAGTGTCACACACTTGGCTTGGACGGCGAAACATTTGAAGTGGGCCCGGCCTCCTGTCAAAATTAAAAACCAACAGACTTGATTGACAGCGCCGTTTAAACGACAGCAAGAGCTTCCATGCCACCGAACACTGCCCGAGGTTGGTCTAATTTAAAGACTAAGCCTGCCGTCTCAGAAAAAAATGTTCTATGCTCGGAGTCCACGGAATCAGGAAGTCGGCCCGCAGGTGCCGTACAGATCCGGTAGTGACTCGTGAAGTGAAAGATTTGGGCAGATTTGGGCAGATCGGGTTTGGTCGATCCGGTCCTGGATCAGACCGTACGCTGAAATTTGCGCGCCGTCCGTTGTACTTGAATTTTCAAGGGAAACGAATGTTGCCTCTTTCGGTAATGCAATGATTCTGCTGTCGTCGCAACCGCCCCCAGCGGCCTGGGCAACACAGTTTCAGTCACACGATGCTGTATACATATGTACAATTAAGAACCCGGGGTCGCCCGGCCGCCGACCCCGGCAACTATAGAGGGGTTGCATCCAAAGTGCCCCCCTCAAGCTTATAATCTCATGCCGGGCTCATCCTGAACCGCCTGCGCACGGCCCTGGACGGCCACCTGAGCGAGACTCAGCACGGCTTCCGTCCAGGTCGCAACACAGTACAGGCACTCTTCGCTATACTCGCCGCCTTGTGGAGGAAGAACTGCATCGCCTTCAGCAGTGCATGGTGAGTCCCCTCTGCACCTTGTGCTGGTGGACTTCATCAAAGCCTTCGATTCGGTTTTCTGGCCTGCGCTGTGGGACATCCTCGCGCTCTGTTCCGGATCCCCCGCCCCCGTTATTGCTGTCATCCGCAACATGTACAAAGGGTCCTGCACCACTTCGGTGCGCACTTCCTACAGGCTACATGCAGGACCACGCCACCATGCCCTAGTAATTACAGAAGGGTGTGTGGCAGGACTGCGTGCTGTCGATCGCGGCCCCATGCACCTATCCATTATATATTGTGGTCGAATACGTAATGATTCAGGCGCGCAAGCGGTTTGCCCGCATTGTGAGTAGGGAACCAGGGGTGCACCTGGGACACCGTCAACTGTTTCTGGCATGGCAGGGCGGAAACGGAAATTCGGCTGCAGCGGACATCATCTATGCAGACGAGACCACCCTCTTCGAGGGCACACTGAGCACGTGCAGACGTGGCTTGACTGCATGCCTGGCAATCGAGGCCCGTGCGGTGGGCCTTGAGGTCAGCAAGAAGACTGAGGCTCTGGCGATTGGGCTGACAGGCACTCAGCCACCCCCCGACCTCTTTCTCCTTGACGGCGCTCGAGTCCTGTATCGGGACCGCGTCAAGTTGCTGGGTAGCTTACTCCCCAGCTGCGAGGCTGCCAGATGTGGACCACCGTATCTCCCTCGCCTGGCACGCTTTACGCCATGCAATACCGGCCGGGCGGCCTGTGGCGCAAGCCCTTGTTGCATGGGCAAGATAGAGAAACAGGACCTGTTTAAAGGTCCTGGTCCTCCCTGTTCTTACGTACGGGGCCAAGACGTGGACCCTCACTGCCGACTTTGCCAGAAAGCTGGACGGCGCGCGGTCACCAACAATGTGCTGCGATCCATTTTTAGTGTAGGATACGCTAATCATATTCGCAATGAGGACTTGTACCTGAGTCGGCATGCCATATATCACCAGCATCATTAATTAAGCAGCGGCGCCTGCAGCTAGTGGGGCACTTAGCGCTAGCACCAACCAGGTAGACACATATCACGTGGCCCCCCGCGCGGGAATGCGCCCAGCTCAGCCTGGCCGGCACCTCCTTCTACGTGGGCCGGCTGGGCCCCGCATTGCCAGACGCCGCAAGGCCCGCACCTTCAATCAAAGAACAGCTAGTAGAGTCCTGACATGGGGGGCCTATAGGCCTCTCCGTGATTTGGAACAAGATGATGGACAAGGCCAAGTGGGCCCAGGTCATAGAGGACAACGAATTACTCCCCTCCCGTGGGGAAGCGCCGGCGCCGGTGTTTGCAAACGCGGGTCGAAGCACGCTATAGACAGGACCCCAAGATCGAGGGTAGAGAGCATAGAATAATAATAGAGTTTGCTTGATGTTGTAGATAGAGTAGACCGGTAGGATTGCGTGTCTCCATCCATCCGGCCATCCGGCCATCGGGGTGCTCCGTGCATGACTCCCCAACCGCTAGCACGAGTTTTATTAAATTAATTAATTAATCAACTAATTAATCTTCTTCGCATGCATGTTTAATTGTTTATCGAGTCGTTCCATGGTCTGTGCTGGTTAATTAATTAATTAATTAATTAAACACGTGCTCCCGTTGGGGAGTCACGGAGCACCGAAGTGCTTTTAATCCCTGTGTGTGCACAACAGGAGAAAGGGCAGAGACCCCCAGTCTCCTTCATGCCTATAAGGCATGCCACAGCTGCACTCGGGCGCGCTAGCTAGCTGAACGGACACGCTAACGATCCGGCAATCTGTGGGTGCAATAAGACCCATGTGATCATGGCATGCATGCATAACAAGGTCGAGCGTGGGCAAGTAATCTGCATGATCATAGCCAGGATGTAGCATGGCTGTACTAGGACTATAGGCTAAGGCTATGCAGCTGGTTGTGTACCGTGCGTTAGCGGCACGTGACTAGGTATGCTGGCACAGACTGTCAGCTAGGCAAACATTCTAAGCATGGCTGCCTTAGCGGCAGTGACTACCAATGGATACAAGCTAGGGCTATTGCTATTCTAGCCCGAGCTGGGGGCGTCCACATCTTGTGGTTGATCATCAGGTCCCCGCCCCTCCAGTACACCTTGGGCTTGATCTGGGGGTCCTGCTTATGGCGGAGGTATTCCGGCCACAGGTCGATCGCGTCGCTGCTGTTGCTGAGCGGGGGTCAGGTCGTCGTCCAGCGTCCAGGTGAGGTTGTGCAACCTCTTGCGACGAGAGAGGAACCGCTGCTTATCCGGCCTCAAGAGAGGGGAAGGTGAGCAGGACTGCATGCATGGTGGGGGCCTGCGCTGGACTTGTCACCTTGATATCTAGATCGTTGGTCTTGGTACCAACGTGACGCAGCTACTAGAGTACGTCTAAGCTGTATTCGATTAGCTACGTCAGTGTACCAGTTGGCTGATCTATCATATGTGATAAGCTAGGCGGCCGTAACGTACTGATATCACAAATTGAGACAACCAGCGCAGGCCAGAAATCTGGAAGAAGTCTGGCTGGCCGGACCATGATAGCTCGAGCCTATAGCTGCTGTTATATTATCCGGCTGCGTTTGTCGAGCATACGTTCCTGCATGGAATGCTGGAAAATCGAATATCGAGGTGGATATGATGTGTAGCCGTAGAACAGCTAGTAGCCTAGTACAGGACACAGTGCGGGGGGGCCTAGGCCTCTCCGTGATTTTGAACAGGAGTCAAGATGATGGACAAGCAAGGCCCAAGTGGGCTCGATCAGGTCATAGAGGACAACGACCCCCCTCCAGTGGGGAAGCTCGCCCGCGTGCTTGCAAACGCGCCTAGCTGGGAGGCATGCTAGACAAGAGCCCTAGCTAGGGACGTCAAGGGCACCATAGATACTACTAAAAGTAGTATAGAGTTAGTACTTGCTGAGCCGCCGCACGTGCGGGCTAACTTTGCGGCGCAGCGCACGGTTATTAACGTACTTCATTCCGCGGTGTGGTGGGTCGAGTGTCCGGCCCATGATGACGGCTGTAGTTATTTTGTCGTGCTAGATCTCTGGTTAGCGGTGGCCAGCTTTGCATGTTTATTTTTCATTGGGTGCCTTCACTCTGATGTAAGTAGTTATATTTTTTCAATAGATATATAAGAGTTATCTAGATTGTTTTTATAGATATAGATTAGACCGGTAGGATTGCGTGTACCCATCCATGCATCGATCGGGGGTATAATGCTCCGCGATCCGTGATCGACTCCCCAACGGGATCGAGCACGAGTTTAATTAATGTAAATTAGCTAATGAAGCGAGACAACTAATAATGCCTGGACGCGCATGGCAATCCAACGCCGTGGAAGGAGTAGGGTAGTACGTTGTCTGAGAGGAAATCGATGCGAAGGCCGAGGGAGCCGCGTGGCTATCTTTATAGGAAGACCTGGAGGGAGGGAGACAGACCTCGGGTATAACAAGAAAGGTTGATAGGGAAAACACACACACACACACATGTATGTCACACACACACACACACACACACACACACACACTGTCACACCACCATGCACCAGCAACAAAAACAAACGAGTTAAACTAAGAAGGAAAAGAGGGAACATATACTACACACATACACGAAGGGGCTAAAATATAAAAAGTAAGGAGTCTATACATTACAAAGGGAAAAAGAAAAGGGAAAATGAAGAAAGAAAAAAGAAAAGAAAATCTAAATGGTAATAATGACGAACAATAATAAATAAAGACAAAGTTAAGATCGAATAATAATTATAACAGAAACAAAAATGGAATAAAGAAATAGGTCATTGCTGGGATGTGGTGAGGCACAGGCGATGTTGGAGTATGGGTCAGGAGTTCGATTTTTCAGCGCCCATGTGTAGCCGTCTAGTATACATTAAAAGAGACAACTATAATAGCGGAGCTGTGAAAATCGTACGCAAGCCGGCGGCAGGCATGCAGCAATTATATAGGAAACCAAAATGATGCTGCCTATAGTGCGTGCCTATGTGTGTGACGCCCAGCTAGTGTGTCCGCTATAGTAGTGCCGTGCGTCACGTGAGCGGAAGTCCTCACTCAGGGAAATGAGTAGCTGTATTATACTGGCTACACTGGACTCGATCAACGCTGGTACCTCGACATGGCCAGCCGCCGAAGAGTGTTTTGCGCATGCGAGAAACAAGATTTCTGGCCTGCGCGCTGGTTGACACTTGACAGTCTCCTTGAATATACTTGATTTTGAGACAACCACATGCATGGATACCACGCGAGCCACGAGCCACGAGCCACGAGCCACGAGCCACGAGCCACGAGCCACGAGCCACGAGCCACGAGCCACGAGCCACGAGCCACGAGCCACGAGCCACGAGCCACGAGCCACGAGCCACGAGCCACGAGCCACGAGCCACGAGCCACGAACCACGAGCCACGAGCCACGAGCCACGAGCCACCAGCACGAGCCACCAGCACGAGCCACCAGCACGAGCCACGAGATAGCCATGGCTGACCCCTGACAGGCTGCGCACGGCGCCCATAACTTCCACGTTTAATTGGGCACTATCACAATCGCTTCGTCTTTCACTCTTTCTAATAAGACGCACCGACGCTGATATATTTTCTCGAAGCTATCACGCAATATGTTATGACGAGCAAATTGACACTCTTCTACGCAACGCAGCCTGCATGGTGGCTGCGCTGAGCCCTGAAAATACGCGTCTTCGATCAGCTTAACCTCAGGCCCGGAAGGCAGCGGTGCGCCGACTGGTGGTCGCCCAGCGGCCCAGGTCCCCCCCGGGCTTGCCTCGCCATCGGCATCGCCCGAGCGCAAGCGCAGTACGTCGCCCACTCGCCCTAGTGCTGAACCTAGCTAGCTGCATGGTCCGAGCGCGACTTCGACGTCAGCCCGGGCAGCCCGGCTGTTTTCAACAGCCCCAGCCTACTCATGCAAGATGCTAGCTGGAGCACCGAGCACGCGTTTTATGGGTCTCACACCTCGCTCCTTGACCTGTGCCAGCAGCTTGGCTATACCAGAGCCACCTCCGCGCGCTACCTGTAGCGACGGCCGATTTTCCCACCGCAGACCTGACCACCTGCCCTGCTTCTCGATCTCGCCCCCGCCTTCAGCTCTGCCGCCTCTGCGCTCTCTTCTCCAGGTCCTCGGGCGCTCCGTCGAAGACCTCTGGGCCCCTTTTCCCTGACCGAAGCCACCTTAAGTAAGTTCCATACTTGCCGGCCACGCTCCTTGTTATGATATGCTCACATGGGTATATAGTTACTGAATTGAATTCAATTGAATTGAATTGAATTGGAACATAACTCCGTTGGGAGTATATGTAGCACATATCCCTGAGAAGGGGTAATAATCTGGCTTTTAATACATAATTTCTGGGCTACTTCCTGCAAGTGTAGGGTGTAAACTACACCTGCTCTGGGTTAGTTATTACACCCGGCACAGAATTTGCCGGATCGTCTATCGTCGGTGTCCGATTGCTGCTGTGGCATGCCTTGATTTGATTGAAGGAGTGGCATAAAGGAGAATTAAGGGGCTCTAAAGTTGCCCTTTCTTCCTGTTGTGCACATACAGGGATTAAAAGCACTTCGGTGCTCCGTTGCCGCTCCCCAACGGGAGCACGAGTTTAATTAATCAAGAGTTCAGGAGGCCATCGAGCAGCATGCACGTGACCCTCCTCGGCCCTCGCTGCAGATGTATAGCAGCCATGGGTGCATGGCACCGCTGGCACGCTGGCTGCCGAGCTCCAGCCCCCATGCTCTCCACCATATCTCCACCGCCACCTCCACGTACCCTCCTCGCCTCCAACCCCACGTATACCGCCACCGGCACCGCCACACGTACCACCGATGCTAGTCCGCCGCCCAGCTCCGTGACATCGACAAGCGCCTCCAGGACAGTTACGCCATCGCCATGCATCAAGTGCCTGCAAAACACCGCAGGCCTCACCGCCCAGGCAGTGAAGGACATTGCCGCGAATTGCCAGCCCCCGCTGGCCCCGAAGGCAATCGATGCTCCTCCCGGACCTCCGGTCCCCCAGACCTGGGCTGCCATGCTGATGAGCCACACCACCACCACCACCACCACCACCACCTCCGCCATGCACCGCTGCACAGGTCAACAACGGACGCTCTACCTCCGCGAGCTAGGAGGCCGAGCTCGACAAGCGCTGCCGTAACATCATCGTCAAGCACTGCGACCTGCTGCAAGGTGAGTACTCCGAGAAGCTTGCACAGGCGTTTGAGGACAAAATCCTTGTGCATGGCACTCATCGGTGAGCTCCACTGAGCTGGAGGCCCTCCGCCTTCCCCGCTCGCGGGGTAAGGCGGGACCGCCCCCGCTGCTGCTCACCTTTGCATGAGTAAATGGCGGACAAGCTTTTAATTGTTCCTCAAGCGTCGCAAGCGGAGCCCTCGTGAGGACTCCCTACGCGCTGGACGACGGCTTGACATCTTGCATGTATGGCGCAGCAACAACAGCGACGTGATCGCTATGGCCGACCTAGCAGTCCAGCTCCGGCAGACAGCAGGGAAGAAGCCGGTATATACTTGCAGGGGGCGGTCATCTACGTCGACCACAACAAGCCCTGGCAAGCGATCGACCGGCCCCCGCCGCCCCAGCACCCCCGGCAACCCCCGCCAGCATAGGGGCCGGACTACAGCAGTAGTGTAGAATATAGTAAGGCTTCTGAAGCAGACGTGCATGGCCATGTACATGTATGCCTATATTTGATGGGATCCACACCAGATGACGCATTGGCCTTAATTTAAGTAGTTAGCCATGCTTTGCCCATGCAGATATAGTAACTCTCTGCTGAGATGTCATGTGGGTGGCTGTTTACATCCCCCACCTGCAGGTTGTAGCCCAGAGTTTATTAAAGGCCATATGCCCCTTCTTAGGGATATGTGTTATGTATACTCCCAACGGAGTAATATTCTCAATTAATTAATTAATTCATGGATAATTTGTCTTCAACAACAGGTTGGTCAACCCATCCTCGTTATTTGCCCATAGAGCTAGTAAGCAGAGAGCCCTTTCGCAACCAACTGGCGGCTGCAGCGAAGGCATGTACGGCCCAGCTTGGTGTAGATAGTGCTTTCCAATCTTGATGCGCATCACTTGAGGCTGGAATTGCATGGGTTGACTATGCTCATGCATGCTGCTTTAGTTGGCGGCATGCCTTGCCAGGCCAGGTGCTAGCTCAATCACGATATGCCCCGTAATGGCCTCCATCAAATAGATAAAGCATCCAATAGCAAATGTAGTGACCTTGCCAGTGGATTAAGAATCGCAAAACTAATAAATACGCATTACCCTCTAGCTTACATCAATGGTTCAACATCAACGGACAGCCGACAAACACAGTGATGCTAAGAATAAAGTTTGAGCATGGCCGAATAAGGCTATGAGGACGCGATTACGGGAGATCCGCCAGACTTCGTTTAGGAGGCAATGGCCCCAGGACCTCCTTATAATCTTTCTTGTTGTCGAGATCTCCCCGATTGACAAGTTTCCCGCCGAACAGTACAGCGGCCGCGCCGGTAACCTTGTTCTTCTCACCGATCTTTTCAAAGGCTGAAGCTAAGACCTTCGCGTTGGTGGGGCCCTCCACCAGCACCTCATGACAAGGCGGGGGGCCATCCGGGTTTGCAGCCGTAGCTTTGGCTTGTTCGTTTTCATTCCGCTCCACATGGCGTAGGCCCAACGCCTCTGGGCCCGCACTTCCCACATTGGACGGCCGCCTAAGAGCTGCGGCACGCTTACGCCTCTCCTCCAAGTCATCCATCAGCGTTATCGCGCAGGCTGGCTTTTGAAAAATTCGGGGGCTTTGACCAAGATCGAAAAACCACGCAGCCTGAACCTGAGTTCCTCGAGCTCCCGAATGAGCAGATTTGCTTTGAAAATTCACAACTGGCTGGCTGGTCCTATTTGCCCCAAATGCAGTGCCGCAAGGAGCTTAATACCGACAGTGTAATGGCGGATCGGACGCTTTGCCAACAAAGCGCAGAGATTAAGAAGCCAGAGGGAAGCCAGACCCTGTTTGAAAGGTTCGGATGCAGTTAGGAATCAAAACATCAAAAGGATTTGATGAGGCAAGAGCCCCCTATTTAGTTACAGATTCTGATTGCCTCTCAAAAATGCCAACCTTCCTGCCTTTGTGCTGACAGGTATGGAGGGCTGACCGCTTATCACCGTCTTCCTGCCTTCATTTTAATTATACCGCGGCTTCGCTCTGCTTCGGTCATCAGGAACAACATCGCTTCGCCAATCGATCTTGTTCCACCCGCCATTTTTTTTTTCGGGGAAATGGGTATATTTTATTAGCCAATTATGGACCAAAGAGGTGAGAGGGGAAATGAGTATCAGCGAATCCTAATGAAGGTGGGCACACACACGTGTGGCGGTGACAGGTGAAAGGCTAATAGGGCGCGTTATTAGACCAGGGAAGCCATTGGACCTGAGTGATGTCGCCATGAGGCATACTGGCTCCACCCGCCATTTTCCTGAGGATCCTGAGCCCGTTGGGTACGGTGTGTACTGGGAAGTCATAGCAGCGCGCCGAGCAGTACTGTATGAAGTAGACAGATGCCTGATCCAACGGTACCTGTGCGATCTCGTTGACCACTATCTTCGTACGCCGTTGGATCCATATATTAATAACCCTGTCGGTACGCCGGCGCGGGCATAAACTCAACTCAACTCAACTCAACTCAACTCTTCGCGTGGCCGGAAATTGGATGCCACGTCACGCGTCGGTTCCTGACCGCCTGCATGCGGTACATAGTCCTGCCGACGCGTTGTAAACCGTTCAATGGCAGAACACTCCAGCGGTCCAGCCAGATCCAAGTTCCAGAGTGCATCACAATTGAGGCCGGTCGGCTGGCTACCGAACTCCCAAAGCCTTCCACGTGTCGACGCCCCCTCAACGGCTCAAGTGTCTAGGACATTTTTGCTTAGTCCAGCGTCTGTACGAACAGAATCCCAGCTCCTGCATTATGCGAAAATCCACAGGCAATGGCTACAAATTATATGGGCATGCCTGTAATCTATGGCACAGGCGGAGCATAAATTGGTGATGTCGATGTCGACCATGCATGCTCTGCTCCAGGACAGAATTCTGTCGCCCGGCCCCTAGCCGCCCCTTGCTAAAATACACAACACTCTTTCCTAGTTGAATCAAACTTCCGAGCAGTGATGAGGCCTTGGTCCTTTATATGACAAATGTTACAATGTTTCCAAGGCTTGCATAGAGAACTGGCGGCTGTGCCTAACTGTGAAGCGCAAGGCGTGCAGAAACCGCAGGCATATAGGGTGAACTAGAGTGTCTGGTTTTCTAACATCGCATTGATAGGGTAGTACCTACGTCAAATGGCGCATTTTCGTCGGGGTAATGGGGACTTGATTAGAGGAGCATGTTTGCTGTGTCTTTTGTTTCTGACGGCATTATCTATACAAGCGCGCCCGTTGGCAGACTCCTCGACCACGACTCCGCAACCCTTGTTGCCACAGGTATACTTCTTAATGGGATCGCGTATTGCACGCGCCCTTGTCCTGGGGCTTATCGTTCGCTCTTCTATGTCTGGCAGAGTAGGGGCCGAGGGTTGCGGGAACCGGCCGTGTTTTAGTTCCAGGAGTTCACGGTTAGGATGCAAGCATTCACTACAGCATGAACACGTTTGGGGCCGCTAACAACGGCCGCGTTACTGGCAAGGGTTACCACCAACACAAGCACGGGGACACCGGAGACCAGATGCCCCACTTGGATTGTTAGGAGACACTGTTGTTAATCAAGGGCACTGTTCACGTTGGTATTTACGTGATTTTGTGGTGCCGGCTCGATGTTGACGTGAAATTATAATCACGAATATTATATACCCACGATGCTGAATATTTAGCTTCCAATTATTGTGCCGGTATCCGATATACGCTGACGAGAATCGCGTACTGCACATTAACAAGGCTGTTTTGTGACAGGGAGCGGCCTTACACTCGTGGCAATGTCTCCCTGGCAGAAGCTTGATGCACAAGATAGTAGCCGCATCACCTTGGTAGATGGATAGAGGGGGGGCGCAGCATGGCCTGGCTCCCCTTGACCCCACGCCTCACCTTGTGGAGCACGCCCGCTGTCGTTTCCCCGGTCGTAATGTTAACACTTATCGTGCAACCTTGCCGCCTTAGCATGCGGGGACAGCACGTGGGTGAAACTGGGGTGGGGGTGGGGGTGGGGGTGGGGGTGGGGGTGGGGGTGGGGGTGGGGGTGGGGGTGGGGGTGGGGGGGGGTGGGGGTGGGGGTGGGGGTGGGGGTGGGGGTGGGGTGGGGGTGGGGGTGGGGGTGGGGGTGGGCATGGGCATTGGCATTGGCATGGAGGCTTGCTAGTGATGGGGGGCGTGCAGCCAAGGATGGGAGGGGAGGAGGGAGGAAGCCCAGAGGAATGGGGGGGGGGGGGGGGGGGTGGAGGTATCAGTTGGCGTGGGGGAGCCGCACAAGGTGGGCACGAACCCACCTTTCAAAAATCTTGCTTTTTTCTTTTATAGCTTCCTTTTCCATCGATGCACCTGGCACCATCAGCCGTTGGTGCCTCCGCTATCCTGTCGCTTGCGCCGCTACACACTACCTGGCACTTTTCTCACACCGCTGGCTGCACCCAATGTTTTCCTCACACGACGTTGATCGCCCCCGCCCTTGTTGGCACTTGGCACCCACCGGCCGTCGCTGGCATTTGGCACCCACCTGCCGTGGTCCGTGGTTGGCAGGGCGCCCCGGTGCTCGCACCCAGCATAAATGTGGCGGGGTTGGACGGGCTGCAGGAGCTGCGGTACCCTGCCAACATCTCGGGAACGTTTAAGGGTAAGTGGAGTGCTCAAGGGTAAGTGGAGTGCTCAAGGGTGAGGAGAGTGTTCAAGGGTGAGGAGAGCGTTCAAGGGTGAGGAGAGTGTTCAAGGGTGAGGAGAGCGTTCAAGGGTGAGGAGAGTGTTCAAGGGTGAGGAGAGCGTTCAAGGGTGAGGAGAGTTCAAGGGTGAGGAGAGTGTTCAAGGGTGAGGAGAGTGTTCAAGGGTGAGGAGAGCGTTCAAGGGTGAGGAGAGTGTTCAAGGGTGAGGAGAGTGTTCAAGGGCGAGGAGAGTGTTCAAGGGTGAGGAGAGTGTTCAAGGGTGAGGAGAGTGTTCAAGGGTGAGGAGAGTTCAAGGGTGAGGAGAGTGTTCAAGGGTGAGGAGAGTGTTCAAGGGTGAGGAGAGCGTTCAAGGGTGAGGAGAGTGTTCAAGGGTGAGGAGAGTGTTCAAGGGCGAGGAGAGTGTTCAAGGGTGAGGAGAGTGTTCAAGGGTGAGGAGAGTGTTCAAGGGTGAGGAGAGTGTTCAAGGGTGAGGAGAGTGTTCAAGGGTGAGGAGAGTGTTCAAGGGTGAGGAGAGTGTTCAAGGGCGAGGAGAGTGTTCAAGGGCGAGGAGAGTGTTCAAGGGTGAGGAGAGTGTTCAAGGGTGAGGAGAGTGCTCAAGGGTGAGGAGAGTGTTCAAGGGTGAGGAGAGCGTTCAAGGGTGAGGAGAGTGTTCAAGGGTGAGGAGAGTGTTCAAGGGTGAGGAGAGCGTTCAAGGGTGAGGAGAGTGTTCAAGGGTGAGGAGAGTGTTCAAGGGTGAGGAGAGTGTTCAAGGGTGAGGAGAGCGTTCAAGGGTGAGGAGAGTGTTCAAGGGCGAGGAGAGTGTTCAAGGGTGAGGAGAGTGTTCAAGGGTGAGGAGAGTGTTCAAGGGTGAGGAGAGTTGTTCAAGGGTGAGGAGAGTGTTCAAGGGCGAGGAGAGTGTTCAAGGGTGAGGAGAGTGTTCAAGGGTGAGGAGAGTGTTCAAGGGTGAGGAGAGTGTTCAAGGGTGAGGAGAGTGTTCAAGGGTGAGGAGAGCGTTCAAGGGTGAGGAGAGTTGTTCAAGGGTGAGGAGAGTGTTCAAGGGTGAGGAGAGTGTTCAAGGGTGAGGAGAGTGTTCAAGGGTGAGGAGAGTTGTTCAAGGGTGAGGAGAGTGTTCAAGGGCGAGGAGAGTGTTCAAGGGTGAGGAGAGTGTTCAAGGGTGAGGAGAGTGTTCAAGGGCGAGGAGAGTGTTCAAGGGTGAGGAGAGTGTTCAAGGGTGAGGAGAGTGTTCAAGGGCGAGGAGAGCGTTCAAGGGTGAGGAGAGTGTTCAAGGGTGAGGAGAGTGTTCAAGGGTGAGGAGAGCGTTCAAGGGTGAGGAGAGTGTTCAAGGGTGAGGAGAGTGTTCAAGGGTGAGGAGAGTTCAAGGGTGAGGAGAGTGTTCAAGGGTGAGGAGAGTGTTCAAGGGTGAGGAGAGTGTTCAAGGGCGAGGAGAGTGTTCAAGGGTGAGGAGAGTGTTCAAGGGTGAGGAGAGTGTTCAAGGGTGAGGAGAGCGTTCAAGGGTGAGGAGAGTGTTCAAGGGTGAGGAGAGTGTTCAAGGGTGAGGAGAGTGTTCAAGGGTGAGGAGAGTGTTCAAGGGTGAGGAGAGTGTTCAAGGGTGAGGAGAGCGTTCAAGGGTGAGGAGAGTGTTCAAGGGTGAGGAGAGTGTTCAAGGGTGAGGAGAGCGTTCAAGGGTAAGGAGAGTGTTCAAGGGCGAGGAGAGTGTTCAAGGGTGAGGAGAGTGCTCAAGGGTGAGGAGAGTGTTCAAGGGTGAGGAGAGTGTTCAAGGGTGAGGAGAGTGTTCAAGGGTGAGGAGAGTGTTCAAGGGTGAGGAGAGTTGTTCAAGGGTGAGGAGAGTGTTCAAGGGCGAGGAGAGTGTTCAAGGGTGAGGAGAGTGTTCAAGGGTGAGGAGAGTGTTCAAGGGTGAGGAGAGCGTTCAAGGGTGAGGAGAGTGTTCAAGGGTGAGGAGAGTGTTCAAGGGTGAGGAGAGTGTTCAAGGGCGAGGAGAGTGTTCAAGGGTGAGGAGAGCGTTCAAGGGTGAGGAGAGTGTTCAAGGGTAAGGAGAGTGTTCAAGGGTGAGGAGAGTGTTCAAGGGTGAGGAGAGTGTTCAAGGGTGAGGAGAGTGCTCAAGGGTGAGGAGAGTGTTTAAGGGTGAGGAGAGTGTTCAAGGGTGAGGAGAGCGTTCAAGGGTGAGGAGAGTGCTCAAGGGTGAGGAGAGCGTTCAAGGGTAAGGAGAGTGTTCAAGGGTGAGGAGAGTGTGCAAGGGTGAGGAGAGTGTTCAAGGGTGAGGAGAGCGTTCAAGGGTGAGGAGAGTGTTCAAGGGTGAGGAGAGCGTTCAAGGGTGAGGAGAGTGTTCAAGGGTGAGGAGAGCGTTCAAGGGTGAGGAGAGTGTTCAAGGGTGAGGAGAGTGTTCAAGGGTGAGGAGAGTGTTCAAGGGTGAGGAGAGTGTTCAAGGGTGAGGAGAGTGTTCAAGGGTGAGGAGAGTGTTCAAGGGTGAGGAGAGTGTTCAAGGGTGAGGAGAGTGTTCAAGGGTGAGGAGAGTGTTCAAGGGTGAGGAGAGTGTTCAAGGGTGAGGAGAGCGTTCAAGGGTGAGGAGAGTGTTCAAGGGTGAGGAGAGTGTTCAAGGGTGAGGAGAGTGTTCAAGGGTGAGGAGAGCGTTCAAGGGTGAGGAGAGTGTTCAAGGGTGAGGAGAGTGTTCAAGGGTGAGGAGAGCGTTCAAGGGTAAGGAGAGTGTTCAAGGGCGAGGAGAGTGTTCAAGGGTGAGGAGAGTGCTCAAGGGTGAGGAGAGTGTTCAAGGGTGAGGAGAGTGTTCAAGGGTGAGGAGAGTGTTCAAGGGTGAGGAGAGTGTTCAAGGGTGAGGAGAGTTGTTCAAGGGTGAGGAGAGTGTTCAAGGGCGAGGAGAGTGTTCAAGGGTGAGGAGAGTGTTCAAGGGTGAGGAGAGTGTTCAAGGGTGAGGAGAGCGTTCAAGGGTGAGGAGAGTGTTCAAGGGTGAGGAGAGTGTTCAAGGGTGAGGAGAGTGTTCAAGGGCGAGGAGAGTGTTCAAGGGTGAGGAGAGCGTTCAAGGGTGAGGAGAGTGTTCAAGGGTAAGGAGAGTGTTCAAGGGTGAGGAGAGTGTTCAAGGGTGAGGAGAGTGTTCAAGGGTGAGGAGAGTGCTCAAGGGTGAGGAGAGTGTTTAAGGGTGAGGAGAGTGTTCAAGGGTGAGGAGAGCGTTCAAGGGTGAGGAGAGTGCTCAAGGGTGAGGAGAGCGTTCAAGGGTAAGGAGAGTGTTCAAGGGTGAGGAGAGTGTGCAAGGGTGAGGAGAGTGTTCAAGGGTGAGGAGAGCGTTCAAGGGTGAGGAGAGTGTTCAAGGGTGAGGAGAGCGTTCAAGGGTGAGGAGAGTGTTCAAGGGTGAGGAGAGCGTTCAAGGGTGAGGAGAGTGTTCAAGGGTGAGGAGAGTGTTCAAGGGTGAGGAGAGTGTTCAAGGGTGAGGAGAGTGTTCAAGGGTGAGGAGAGTGTTCAAGGGTGAGGAGAGTGTTCAAGGGTGAGGAGAGTGTTCAAGGGTGAGGAGAGTGTTCAAGGGTGAGGAGAGTGTTCAAGGGTGAGGAGAGTGTTCAAGGGTGAGGAGAGCGTTCAAGGGTGAGGAGAGTGTTCAAGGGTGAGGAGAGTGTTCAAGGGTGAGGAGAGTGTTCAAGGGTGAGGAGAGTGTTCAAGGGTGAGGAGAGTGTTCAAGGGTGAGGAGAGTGTTCAAGGGTGAGGAGAGTGTTCAAGGGTGAGGAGAGTGCTCAAGGGTGAGGAGAGTGTTCAAGGGTGAGGAGAGTGTTCAAGGGTGAGGAGAGTGTTCAAGGGTGAGGAGAGTGTTCAAGGGTGAGGAGAGTGTTCAAGGGTGAGGAGAGTGTTCAAGGGTGAGGAGAGTGTTCAAGGGTGAGGAGAGTGTTCAAGGGTGAGGAGAGTGTTCAAGGGTGAGGAGAGTGTTCAAGGGTGAGGAGAGTGTTCAAGGGTGAGGAGAGCGTTCAAGGGTGAGGAGAGTGTTCAAGGGTGAGGAGAGTGTTCAAGGGTAAGGAGAGTGTTCAAGGGCGAGGAGAGCGTTCAAGGGTGAGGAGAGTGTTCAAGGGTGAGGAGAGTGTTCAAGGGTGAGGAGAGTGTTCAAGGGTGAGGAGAGCGTTCAAGGGTGAGGAGAGTGTTCAAGGGTGAGGAGAGTGTTCAAGGGTGAGGAGAGTGTTCAAGGGTGAGGAGAGCGTTCAAGGGTGAGGAGAGTGTTCAAGGGTGAGGAGAGCGTTCAAGGGTAAGGAGAGTGTTCAAGGGCGAGGAGAGCGTTCAAGGGTGAGGAGAGTGTTCAAGGGTGAGGAGAGTGTTCAAGGGTGAGGAGAGTGTTCAAGGGTGAGGAGAGCGTTCAAGGGTGAGGAGAGTGTTCAAGGGTAAGGAGAGTGTTCAAGGGTGAGGAGAGTGTTCAAGGGTGAGGAGAGTGTTCAAGGGTGAGGAGAGTGCTCAAGGGTGAGGAGAGTGTTTAAGGGTGAGGAGAGTGTTCAAGGGTGAGGAGAGCGTTCAAGGGTGAGGAGAGTGCTCAAGGGTGAGGAGAGTGTTCAAGGGTGAGGAGAGTGTTTAAGGGTGAGGAGAGTGTTCAAGGGTGAGGAGAGTGTTCAAGGGTGAGGAGAGTGTTCAAGGGCGAGGAGAGTGCTCAAGGGTGAGGAGAGTGTTCAAGGGTGAGGAGAGTGTTCAAGGGTGAGGAGAGTGTTCAAGGGTGAGGAGAGCGTTCAAGGGTGAGGAGAGTGTTCAAGGGTGAGGAGAGTGTTCAAGGGTGAGGAGAGTGT
>RPFO01000131.1:1055965-1133465 GCA_009746045.1 Mesostigma viride | reverse complement strand
GGCCGCGTGCATCCCGTTTCTGCTGCCCCCCTCGATTGATGTGTGCGCACTGCCCCTCGGAAACCGCGGCGGTCGGCTCGTCAGGAAGCGGAGGCCAAGCAAGCAGGTGGGTGCCTGACGGGCTGGTCATTTCTTTCCCCCTTGTACATGAGCTGTATTTCTCAATAATGGTGTGAAGCCCATCAGTTTTCCGTGGCCCGTATGATGATCTCTGGAATGGCAGTGGCAGTAGCAAGTGTGAGAAGAGCTGTGACTCTCCGTGTACCGTGTGCCAAGGCTGAACCCTGGCTGGAGGAGGATACTCCACGTCGCCCTCTGTCGAGCCGAATAGGGAACCATGCAGATAACCAGGGGGCTGCCATCTTTCTTCGCTGTTATGTTTCCTTACATGAACAGCCAAGTCGGTGAGAGGATTTGGAATTGAACTATTCCAACACTACTCCCAGAGTAGGATAATTATGTGTCGGGCCTGGTAGCACCATGCCCCTAGCGCCCTAGACTCTGCCACCTAGCACCCTGCCATGCCTGATGCCCTGGACGGGATAAGGCCGTCTCTCCCGGTCCTGTCATCGCTCTCTTTCATCCTATCTGCCCCATCCACAGCCTAGGGAACGCGGTTCCATGACCCCTTGCACTGACATAGACATCTTACTTTTGGGGGCATTCGTCAATTTGCGCCTATGGTTTCATTCGTGGTGGATAATCATGGTATGCGTGACGGACGCCCGCAGACTCCCCCGGTGGTAGCGGCATCGTGTCGCCCGACCCTGCATCGGGCCGACTGCTGGGACGGGTACCCCCCCAACACCAGCTGCGCACGAGCCATGGCCATGACAACCGCTGCAAGATCTTCCGCATGACGATGCTGATCGAACCCAGGGGGGAGCGGGGGGCGGGGGGGGATGCGCAGGAAGCTCGGCGAAGGGGTGAGCGCCTACGCTACTTGTATGAAAGAACATCCTGGTTGTTTAGACTATGAGGGCTGAACGTCCTCACAGAGAGGCCCGTCATGCCGGAGGCAACCCGGGACGTGATACGCCCAGGGCGTGTAGTATGAGTGGCCCGTGCGGCTTTTGCGTCGAGTCATGGCGACAAGAGCTTGTGCAGCTGTGTCTATGATGAGGTGGCGCCTTTACAAAGTCTTATTGCATACATAGCTCATTTGGTCTTGGCTCTGACAGTCCGACTCGTGCTTGCTTTCCAAGAGACTGACTTACGTGCTTGACCATGGGGTGGCCTTACTGCATCCGCTATGAGTCAGCCATGCTTTACCCATGCAGAGAGCCACTCTCTGCTGAGACGCCATCATGCCCAAGCCATTGCCTAGCCATGATCGTCTTCCACCCCATGTCCGCAACTTTGCACAGCTGCTGGAATACATGGTGGTGCAGGTGCACCTCAATTGTGCATCCCGAGTAGGTCGCAGTTTACACCAACCACCTGCAGGTTGTCGCCTAGAATGTATCAAATACCCTATGCCCCTTCTCAGGGATATATGTGTTACATATCCTCCCCACCTAGAATGTATCAAATACCACATGCCCCTTCTCAGGGATATATGTGTTACATATCCTCCCCACGGAGGTATGTTCTTAATTAATTAATTAATTAATTACGTGCTTGAATCCGTCTCGGTCACTGCCTCCTTCTTGCGCTGGTGGCTTGCATCTCTGCCAGAATTGATGCAGCAAGGTCTGCTGGCCACCCACGCCAGCAGCGGCGGTAGTGCCGGTGCCAACAACGGCAACCAGGCGGCGCACCTGACCAACACCCTGCGCGGCGAGCTGGAGAGCCCTGACTGCCAGCTGTCACTGCGCGTGGACGCGTCCGCGCTCCACCTGGAGTTGTACTACAGCAAGGCCATCAACTACACGCTCATGGTCACCTTTGTATCCTCTACCCACCAACGCTCCTGCCTTCTGTTTTCTTCTCTGTTTTTTTCTATCATATTCGTTTTGTTTTGGTCCTGTGGCGTGCGTGCCAAGTCGCGCCACCGGGATGTGGTGGTTATTCTCCCCCCCCCCCCATGCTGATTGCTGGGGCGTATTCTGGGCCGTCTCCTTAACCAAGGCAACCACGCCAACCTCCACATGAACACATGAACACCCTCAAACCATCATGCCGGGCCGGCACGATGGCTATCTGCGCGGGCATGCACTAACCACATGCACGATGCGCCACCCTGCGGAACCCTTAATACTGTCCCTGGGATGCACCTGTTGTGCCGACATCCGCGCTCTACCCGCACATCGTACCTTCTCTCTGCGCCCGCACGCTTTTACCTCCACGCTGTACCCGCATGCCATATGTGCGCATGGTGGGCGTACGGGGCTTGGCTCTCGCGGCGTTTCTGGCATCTGTCGTACCCTATCGACCCCTCCCCCCCCGCAGATCTCCTTCATCCAGGTGCTGTGCATCATCCGCCAGATCGAGTACAGCAACACCCAGGCGGTGAGTGGGCGTGGCAACGGCGCGCCAGAGTTATCTTCTCAAAAAAGAAGAGTTTGAGTAGGAGTAGCTACTCAAACTCTTCTTTCTTTTTCTCGTAACTGTTCTTTTTTGGACTGCAGACAGCGCGGAATGGTATCTCCCTGTCAGAATCTAAAATAGACTCGTTACAGGAGAAAGATGGCGGGAGGATGCACAGCAACCTGTCGCTTCCATTTGCGGTCCTAGTTTTGCAAAAAGTGAAAATACAGGGGGGTTCTTTTTTTTGTGGAGTGTCTGATAGACGAATTGTCGAGTGTCGTTTTTTCCCAAAATTTTCAAGTTTTTTGCTCCCCTGAATCGTGCCATGCGTGTGCTTTCCTCCACGGGGGTTGGCTGTCTCGTTCATTTTAATCGTGCTCTCGCGCTCTGTGTCCATGCTCTTGCGCATCATGCCTGTCCTCTTGCCAATAGCGTGTGTGATCTGGTCTGTCACATTTCTGCTCATGCCAATGGACATCGAGTGTCTGCTTGTCGTTACGCCGTGTACAGGATCGGAGCGCGCCCTTACCAACTGCATACGCGCTCATGCCTGTTTTCCTTATCTTCATGCCCCTACGCCGTGCCCACTATGCCCCCCCAGGCGGCGGCCAAGGTGTCACTGCTCATGATCGGGCAGCAGGCCATCATGGACGCCTACCTCTGCCTCATCCACCTCACCGCGGGCATCGTCATCGGTGCGTGGCTTCGTCATTAGTGCATGGCAAACTTCTGATGGGGCTTGACCATGTCGCCGAGCTGTGGCCCCATCACTAGTGCAGACCAACGTTGTTGATATGTGGTAGAGTCGTCGTGTGTGGCAACCCAAAGGGTATGTCGCAAGGCGTGGCGAGGTGGCCACCCATTCGATTCACGCCATCCCTGTCCACAACGCGTCACCACCATCACCGTAGGACCGAACACGAGGCATCGTCGTGTTGATGCCACAACACGTCATCTTTTTGGCGGCAAACCCGACCATGATCGTGTGCAAGTGCTAGCATACGCATATCCTCGAAGGGTAACATAGGTCGCCCTCTGGCCCACCTGCATGCAACGTGCCATCATGTTGACTATTCTGTGCTCACAGAGTCGCCCTTCAACTCGTTCGCTTATGTCTCCTTTGAGGTCATCATCGAACATGTGTGCTAACACCAACCTGTGTGCTAATGCTACCATGTACCACCCCCTTGCCCACTAATACTAACACACAGAGTCACTCTTCAACTCGTTTGCGACCGCCTCGTTCTTCGAGTTCATCATCTTCTCAATCTTTGAGATGCGCTTCCTCCTCTCGATTTGGAAGGCCCGCCGGCCCGCCAACTTTGATGGCTGGGGCGCCACACGCCGGGAGTTGTCCATCCTGTACACCCGCTTCTGTGCGTACAGGCACACCATGCGCTGTATACAAATGTGGGCTGTGTTGCTCCATCCTCTACACCCGCTTCTGTGCGTGCATGTACAGCATGCGCTGTATAGGAATGTGGGTTGTGACAGTGTTGCTCCATCCGTTACACTTGCTTTTGTACAGTGAGTGGCTTCAATCTTGCAAAGTGTAACGAACAAAGTGGTGAGGCATCAAAGTGTAGAACATGCGAGATACTAGAATGTGTGGTCGCTGCCCACGGCCGATTCCCCTGCATTGAGAAGAAGAAGAAGAAGAAGAAGAAGAAGAAGAAGAAGAAGAAGAAGAAGAAGAAGAAGAAGAAGAAGAAGTGGCTGCTTCCGCGGCACAGCCGCTACCTAGTTGTCCTCTGCCAATATTTGAAATGAGCACGAAGCCAACTTGACTCAGCACAGGCAGTGCGGTGCATTTCCCTGGGACGGCCTTGTGTGGGTGCGTTCCTTGCCACGGTCGCATCTGCTGGCCAGTCTTTCTTGCTCACGGCCACTGTGTTGCCTTATCGCCACTGCTGGGTTGCACAAGGCTCATCCGCCTGCGTTGCTCGTCCGGCCCCCGTCTACGTTGCCTTTCGTCCCCTTGCCTTTTGCCTTGTGCCTTTTGTCCCCTTGCCTTTTGTCCCCTTGCCTTTTGCCTTTTGTCCCCTTGCCTTGTGCCTTTTGTCCCCTTGCCTTGTGCCTTTTGCGTAGCCTTTGCCTGTGCCTCCAAAGTCCAAACAGCTGCCTGCTGGTCACCCTAAGCTTCCTTTGCTGCACGCTGCTGCGTTGCCTTATTGCCACCGCTGTGCCTGTTGTCTTTGTCCCCAGACGGCTGCCTGCTGGCAGGCATTGTCATCATGTACCAGCTGAGCAGCGCGCTGCCCCTCTTTGTGCTGGCGCTCTGCGGCTTCTGGGTGCCTCAGATCGTGTTCAGCGCGACCGCCGACGTGCGCAAGCCGTTGCATTCGTATCCTCTTGCAGCGATACTTTCCTGTTTCCGCCGTGATTGATCTTTCAGCCATGTCCTCTGGCAGCAATATATTATTTGCTGGATGCCTTACTGTTTCCGCCATGATGGATGCCTCAGCGACGTCCTCTGGCAGCAACATATTACTTACTGTTAGACCAGGACATCCTTTTGCTGCTATTGTTAACGTGAGATCAGGACACACTTCAGTAGCGATATTGACTGTTCGATCAGGACACCCTTTGGCAGCGATATTTGATGTTAGATCAGGACACCGTTTTGCTGCAATACTCAATGTTTTAGCCATGTTTGATGTTTCAGTGATGTCCTTGAAGATGTTGGTGGCTTCGTTGTTCTTCGTAACAATGTTATCACCAGTTTTCTTAATGACAATGCATCGAACAGAGAGGATAAGAGAGGATTCTGGGAATGTTTGACACGACCCTTCTGAGCTGGCAAGCGGGCTGGTTTCAGATTGCTGGTGTTGCAGGTTACTTGTTGCCTAGAGCACCGCCATGCCCGCCCGATACTTCCTACAATTATCCTTGACTCCCCTGGGTGGTACCTTCGCGACCAAACAAAACAAACGACCTGCCCTTGAACGATCCCGGTGACCGGCCGTGCTGCTCTTGCTGTTCTTGCTCTTCTTGTGGCTCTTCGCACCGATCTGGCCATCATCGCCGTCCACCTCACATGCATTGCTGTCTACATGGGCCCATCTGCGGACACCCTCCTGCGATGCCACCCCTTAAACACCGCCCCCAACTCGATCGTTTTTCTGCCCCCAACTCCAACGTTTTTCCGCCCGCAACTCCATCGTTTATCCGCCCCCAACTCCATCGTTTTTCCGCCCCCAACCCCATCGTTCCTCCATCGCTGCGGCTGACCTCTGTCACCCAACTCCCTATATCACCTGCCGCTGCTCGCAATTATATGCTGTCATCCGCTGCTTTCTGCTGCCTGGCCCTGTCAGGCGCTGCCTCGCACGACCTGCAACTGTCGTTCCTCGTTTCTCTCTTGCCGCCTCTGGGTGGTGTGCGCTGCCATGCACCTTTTGTTTTGTTTCTCTCCCTCGCTTCAACTCCTTGGACGAGCGCAGGCACTACATCATCGGCATGACGATCACCCGCATGGCCATCCCGTGCTACCTGTTTGGGTGCCCTGAGAACTTCATGCGCGTGAAGCCAAACTACCCGCTCTGCCTGCTCATCGTGGGGTAAGCACCGCGTGTCGGTTGGTGAAGTGGCTTCGGGTAAGGGGGGGGGGAGGAGGGGGAGTCTTTTTGCTGGATACAAGTGTCGGGGTACGGGAGGGTTGTTTCCGAATGTTAGGAGCTCCGGCGACCCCCAACAGCCGTCTGCTGGACGCATAGGTTTGGGGAAACCATCCCGTTTCCACATATGGATGGTTGGGGGAGGGGCATTGGAGGCAATCTAGCTTGCAGTTTGCAAGGCACCCACATGGGGGGAAGCCGTGCAAATCGCGCTGATGTACATGCACCCAGAACATAGCCGTGTGCGATGGTTTGCCGTGAGCAACGTGCGTGCTGCCTCGTGTATGGACGTCATGGTGTGTTCTCGGGTAGCACTGCCAGAATGAAATACTTACCTGAGTAGCGCCTACTTTTCTGAGTAGAAGTCTTTTCTTGTGTAGCGTTGAAATTCTGGCCGCAATGAAATACTTTAGTTTATTTTTAGAAAAGCTGCCTTGCAGGTGCATAAATGGCAACCCTGCTGACCGTGGTAATGGTAATGATGTTGCCCTTGCCTGCGCCCACTGCTGCCACTTGCCCCCGTCTGCGCCCACCGTGGTCTGCGCAGCTTCCTGATCCTGCAAGCGGCACTGCTGCTTCTGCAGCACCACTTTGGGCCCCGCTGCTTCATCCCCAAGAGGGTACGCCTTTTTACGGCACAGGGTTTAGGGCACTCCGGGGGCCTTGAGCTTTTTACGGGGCACAGGATTTGAGCAGAGAGCTGGTGTTGTTTTACCACAGTGTGACCCTGTCTGTTACGATGAGTGGGCTTGTGTATTGTAGACAGGCTGTCTGCTGGTCGACGGCACTTGGCAGATACTGCACATCAGCGCATGTGATGCTCCTTTGCACGCGGATGAAAGCACGCTTGCGGATGGGTTGTATGCGCTGCTGTCACACCACGGCGGATTATATTGTGTGGCGCAGCGTATTCACCATGGTTCGTTTGCGCCGCTGTCAGTTATACCACAGCCGTCACACTCCTTGGCCGTCCGCCATGGCCCCATGTTCTCCCGCTGCCTGTGGGACGCGGTTATTTTTTTGCCCTCCGCCTAGTTTCCTGTTGATATCGCCCGCCGCAATGAGCACCTCTTGCGTAAGGACAACAACACACTACGTGGCGGCCGCCTCCTGTTACACATCCTGTTGTATATCCTGTTTGAGTCCGTGCCGTGTATCGGGCCATATATGCCTCACTCTTTGCGCTGCCACATCCCCGTGCTGAATGCGCCGTATGCAGAATCAAGCCAGTAATGCCACGCGCAGCATATGCGGCCACACAACCCCCACCCCCCACCCCCACCCCCACCCCTTTCCAGTTCCTGCCCATGAAGTTTGATTACTATGGCATACACACTCACGTTAACGGCACTTGCTCGCCCCCCACCAACACCAACACCAACACCAACACCAACCAACCAACCAACCAACCAACCAACCAACCAACCAACCAACCAACCAACCAACCAACCAACCAACCAACCAACCAACCAACCAACCAACCAACCAACCAACCAACCAACCAACCAACCAACCAACCAACCAACCAACCAACCAACCAACAGTTCCTGCCCGTCAAGTACGACTACTACCGACGACTGGATGCTGCACAGTTGGCCGAGGCGGAAGCGCGCGCGACGGGAGGGCAGGCCGGCGGCGCGGCGGCCCCCGCTTCCGGTACCGGCAACGCTAATGCTGCCAACGCCAGCAGCGGCGGGGGGCACCACATCGATTGCGTCATCTGCATGGCACCCGTGGACGTGCTGCATGCGTCGCGCCGCATGGTGGGTGGCCAGTGGATGGGCGTGAGTTCACTGCGTTTCGAGTAGGGCCCAGGTGGTCGCATGGGCTAGGGTTAGTCTAGGGTTGGGGCTAGGTTTTGCATTAGGGCATGCATTAGGGGTAGGAGTGGGGGGTATAGGGTCAGGGGTAGGGTAGGGGTGAGGAGTAGGGCATGTGCTGGATATCCGAAAAAGGGGGACCATCCACGCACGTGCATGTCATACTGTGGAAGCCAGCAATGCATTTATTCGCGTACCATGCCATGCCATGTGGCGCAGTCACGTGCTTATAATCAATTATTAAATACCATGTCATGTCATGAGTCGGTACCGAGGGCAGGGTATCCAGCCAAGGCAGAAGGGGCAGGGCCTGCCTCTGTTTGACAAAGATGCGAACGGCGCGGGTAATGTTCTGGTATCTGTTTCGAGATTCAAGGGAAATTTAGCAGAGTAGCACCAGGATATTGTCAGGACAGCTGGCAGCGTTGTACAGCTTGGAGCAGGCTCCTTGTTGCTGCATGCTGTTGTACCAGCCTACTCATTTATTGATCATGCGCTAACTTCTGGCGTGCGTTCCCTTATCCCCCCCCCCCCTCAATACACACACACACACACACACATGCACGTGCATACTACTTCCCCCCCCTTGCTCTCCCCCCTTCCGCCGCAGTTGACGCCGTGCGACCACTTCTTCCACAGCGACTGCCTGCAGCGGTGGATGGACATCAAGATGGAGTGCCCCACCTGCCGACGCGCGCTGCCAGCCTTGTAGCCCGGCCGGCTCTGTCGCCATGTACACGGCCGTCTTGCAGACCTTGCAACAGGGCCCTCTCGCAGCATGGCCATCTGGCGACATGGCCATCTGGCAAAAGGGCTCCGCTAGCCACAGGGTCGCCTTCCGACAGGGTTGTCCCGCAGGTCTCACCGTGCATCTGGCCGCCGGTCCTCTTTCGGAAAAAGGGGCAAACTTTACCCTAGTAAAAAAAATGAAGGGGTCCATATCGAGGTGAAGAATCACGATGGATTGGTCTCATGCTCCAGGGACGGCTGTCAGCAGCTTTCGGCCCAACAAAACGAGCCCGGCATTTTGAATACTAGCATCCCGCACGCCCCGTGCTGCGGTGTGCAGAGCTGCCTGGTGTGCCATGGCCAGTCCTTTGCCTGGCTTGCCTTGCAGCCTGTTTGTTCGTGGGGGGGCCTCTCAGCATAATCTGTATCCCACCAGCAGCTCCGGGAGCACCTTTGCGGTGACGGACTCATCTATGCATATCTGCGCGGAACTGGTTGGCCGGGGGAAGGGCCAAGTGCTGCCGTGCGACGCTGCACGCACAGGGTACAGCCTGTGGTGTGTGCCAGGCACTAGAATAACGAATCCTACCCCTGTTTAGGAGTAAAGCCGGCCCTGGGTACGGTAAAGGATGATTGGTGATGGCTGTTGTTGGCTTTGAATGGTCGGCACCGCAAGAGCCCTTGCTGCATGCGGCGGCGAGCGACCTGGCGACGGCCCGGCAGCGCCGCTGGACCGCATCGCCCCGCGTACGCTGCAGCACGTTCTGGAGCCAACCTTGTCGAGGCGGGCAGGGACCATATCAGTGATGAGTCACATGATGGCTGGCTAGAATCTAGATGGTGGTGGTGGCACCTGTCTGCCGCCAAATACCCTGGCGCGACGGATGCCTGGCAAGCCTCCCCGCGGTCGCACCCGTGCTGCCAGCATGATGATCGTCAAGAAATGTTTGCTGGGAACCCATGTGCTGTCTGGCCAGAGGCAGTGCACTAACCTTGCGGCGACAAGTGAGGGTGGCAGCGCGTGCCACGGGACTCGCTCAAGCAACATGCCCATTATGTGCAGAGCAACTTACCGCCAGGATGACATGCCTGACATTGGAGATGGCCCCGTGCTATAACGAGGCCTGGTGCAGTAGTGGTGGAGGAAAGGCATTTCACAGGAAACAAGCGACCGTGCAGGGCGTAAAGCATGGGGTCGAGGTTATATCCTGGGGTCTTTGAAACACCATGTTCAAGACCTCGAGGCCCCTGAACAGCCAGGTCATTGGAATATGCCGGTGGTTTTTAATTAACAGTGGGGAATAGGCAGCGATTGAAGTGTAGGGGAGGTGTGTCTGCCCAAACCAGGTGCGAAAAGTGGCTACCGGTGTTTTGGTTGGTAGGTCATGCCATGTTTGTGTGTCATGACCACATGATCGTGAATATGGGTGTTCATCGCCCCACAGCCATGGCAACCAAGCCTTATGGTGGACCGCATTGGTGTGAGCGTACACTACTGTTCGGATGTCAACAGGACGTGATATCAAGGATGTGATATCAAGGACATGATATCAAGGACATGATATGGTTCTTTGTGCGCCACCCTTGGGAGGCCACAAAGCAGTTGATGTCACATTGATCATCTGCAGTCTCGAAGCCTGGACAATTGAGCTTAGTAATCACCTTTAGGTGGATCAATAGGAAACATCATGAATTTTATTAATTTGACGTATTGGTTGGGTGCATGCCAACGCCATTGAATTGAATTGAAGAATATGGAGAAGTGTGCGGCATGCAACCCAAATGACACCAAGTACACATTTGTTTTGCGTTTTTTTTAATCGATATAAGGCAAATCATATAAGCTAGCATAAATGCATAATTGAAGATACCACTAACTCTCACTACGTAATAAATATTACGTACTACAGCGTATTTGCGTGGAGATAGAGTACTTTTCCCGGCCATCGAGACGTGGCTCCTCATTGAATGGTGGGATCGACCTACCTAGGAACGATAGTAATGCGCACGTACAGCAGTGGCCGGTGCTAGCTTGCAATTAAAATTTAGACCCCACCACGTACCTGCAGGTTGTCGCCTAGAATGTATTAAAAGCCATATGCCCCTCACTTGAATGAAATTGAATTGAATTGTAACATAACTCCGTTGGGAGTATATGTAGCACATAGCCCTTGAGAGGGGGCAGATGGCCTATCATACATCCTAAGCTACTTCCTGCAAGGGTGGGGATGTAAAGGACCCTTGCTCTAGGTGCACCAGGGCACGTGCATCCCCATGATCTTCAAGCTACGCCCAACGAAGGGGGAGCCTGTCATGGGGGGGAAGATCAGCATAGCTATACAAAGAAGCTAGGGCATGGCGGCTCAGCAGAGAGTTACTCCCTGCATGGGCACAACATAACTAAATAAAGCTAGGCATCATCTGGAGTGTGGCTCATCATAGGCACACATGTACATGATTAAATAAAGCGCGTGGCTTAGCTGGGATAGGGCCTCTAGGAGGCGTACATGTACATGGCCACGGTCTATCTATTCTACACTACTACTGCTGTATTCCCCTAAGCTGGGGCGCCTGGAGTCGCTGGGGCCGCGGGGGTCGCCTGCCAGGGCTTGTGGCCGACGTAGATGGCCGCCCCCTTCCAGTACACCGGCTGCCCCGCCTTGGTCTGCCGGAGCTGGAGGTAGGTCGGCCATAGCTCCCGTCGCCGTTGTTGCTGCGCCAGGGTCAAGTCGTCATCAAGGGTGAAGAGAGTCTTCTCGAGCCGCTTGCGGCGTCTGAGAAAAGAAATCTTGTCCGCTGGGGTGAGAAGGAGCGGGGGCGGCCCTGCCTTACCCCGCGCGCGGGGAAGGCGGTGGGCGGCCAGCTCGATCTCACCAGTAAGGCCCATGCGATCAAGGATTTCTCTCTCAAAAGCACGCGCAAGCTTCTCGGAATTCTCACCTTCCTCCATCTTGAGATTCTTGACAATGACGTTGAGGCTGCGCTTGGCGAGCTCGGCCTCCTCGCGGAGGTCAAGCGTCTGCCGTTGAAGCTGGGCTGCGACGGCGGAGGTGGTGGAGGTGGTATGTTGCTTAAGCATGTCCGCCCAGGTGGTGATGGGAGGAGCATCGCCGGCCAGGCCAGCCGGGGCTGGCTTGGCGGCAATGTCCTTCACCGCCTGGGCGGTGAGGCCTGCGGTGTTCTGCAGAACCTCGATAGCAATGGCGTTGTCCTTAAGACGCTGGTCGATGTCGCGCCCCTCACTTCATATGCCCCTTCTCAGGGATATGTGTTACATATCCTCCCGGGCACGGAGGTAATTAATTAATCTCCGTTGGGAGTATATGTAACACATATCCCTGAGAAGGGGCATATGGTTTTTAATACATTCTGAGCTACAACCTGCAGCTAGGATGTGAACTGGCGCGCCACCTACTCTGGGTGCACAAGGTGCACCTGCACCACCATTATGTGCACCACTAAAGACTACGACCCCCCAACTGTGGGTCCGGCCTAGGAAATATAAAAAGCATGGTAGGCATAGCATGCGTGCAAGATTAGCTCGAGGCCTCACTTGAGGCCCATTAATTAATTAAGGGGACTCGCACGCCCAAAAGCCTGAAAAACTGACTTTAATGAATATCAGTTCCAATGCACTTGGGAACCATCTAGTGATGATTGAGTACCATAAATATGATGTTTGGACATTCATGCCACCACTTGTTGGGGGTACTACCCCCAACCACGCACCGGTGGCGAGCTAAAAATAGAAAAAGACGCTATTTATTATGAGATATTTTTCCCAAGACAAACCACTTATCCAAATGACCTGCATGCCCATACATTCCTGAAAAGTTCCCCCACTTCTAAAAAATCTGGGCGCTATTCACATGGTCAAAATAATCACATTTGTTTGAGTTATTAATTTCCCCGCAAAATGGGTACTTTTTTGAGCCAAAAAAAATAAATCAAATCATCAACACATCGAATGGGGTCATCCCTACATGCGAAATTCCACTGAGTGGGGGGAAACACAACCCTAAAGTTTGAGCTTGAGCATTCTGACAAGCGTAGCTCAAGTTATTGATTTTCCTGTGATGCCACGGCCTGGGTAGACGCTAAAAGAGAATTGAGCTAGTGCTGAGCCAAAATGACATCTGTTTTGCTACCCTAGACACCCAAAAACATGCCCACTTTGATCACAGAGTGTGGGGAGGATGTCCGGAGCGTCATACGCCCCACCCCTCCATCGGCACAGCCAGCCTTGTGAGTCTACCCAACAAGATACCGCCACCGCCCTGCCCAGCAAATATCGCTGTTGCAATATACGAGAATGCTCATAACTTTTGACTCCGGCCATGAAATTTCATCGGCCGGGTTGGTTGCATTAGACTCGTCTTTTGAAGACGAACACGCTAATATAATTTTCTACAGCTATCGCTCAATATTTCCGAAGATACCGGCACCGCCCTGCCCAGCAAATATCGCTGTTTTTTCAGCTCGATATGGCGGAATACGACTCATCCCAGCAATCACAAGCGTCCGCGGCCCTGCACCAACTCGCTGATGAAGCCATGGCGTCATTGGAAACACCCTTGCACGCTATGCCGGACGCCACTGTCAGCATCCAGCCGCTCGATCCACTCCACCGCTCCGCCGAACAGCGACCCTGCCATGGATACCCGCGAGGAGGCCTTTTCTGCCGAGGAAGCTGCCGCATTTTTACCTGGCAAATGGCCAGGCCACGCCATCATGCGCCTGTCCCGAGCTGCCGCCCTCACCATCATGCACCTGGCTGCCGAGAAAAAGTGCGAGATCCGGGACTGCAACCAATTACAGGTTACCCACCTGTCGGACTTTCTCCACGACGACCCCGACGACACTGACCTCTGCCTCGCAGTCTGGTGGACGTGCTCCCGTCTTTCTGACAGCGCCCTTGAGCGCTTTGTCATGGCCTCTCTGGACCTGGGAGCCGACCCCACTGTTGCGGCCGCCATCAACATCACCGCCAAGCAAGTCGCCAATACCTGCTTCGATCGCCTCCCTCCCCTCCTCAACGCTGCCCTCAATTAACCCTGTCCACAACCACCTCGCCATGCACCCACCACGCCCATTCCTCACACGCCGACACCTCCATCCACTCCGCCATCACCCACATTGCAGCAGGGCTGCAGCAGCAGCAGCAGCAGCTCCTCCACCAGCTCCAGCAACAACTTGCCGCCTCCATAACTCCTGCCAAGACCACCTATGCCGCCACGCTTCAGAACCCTACGGAGCTCATCAACGAAATCAAAACAGCCGTCAAGGCCAGCACAAGGGATGCTATGCACGAACCCATTCGCTCATGCAGTATTGTGGTACGTGGCGTCCCCTCGAACGTCAACGATGCACGCCTGGGCACCTACCTCCGGGGCGACCCCTTCCTGGGGAAGCTCGGCGTGGCCCAAAGCGTCGCCATCAAAACGGCACGACGGCTCGGCGGCCCCACCGCCCCTGCATGTCTTGGTGGAATTCCACCGCAAGGAGGACAAACTGCAGGTGCAGAAGGCCCGCCGGAACCTCCACGATACCCAACTGAGCATCGACGATTACTATACCCCGGAGCAGCTTGAGGCCCGGGCTGCCGCTTTGAACCGGCCGGAGGTCCACGAGGCTCGGGCAGCCAAGCAGGCCAACCCGCAACTACGGTGCAGCATCTATGCCCGCCTCTTTAATGGCGTCTTCATCGTCCGCATTAACGGCCAGGACCTTCCTCCAATGACGGCGACCCCCATGGATACCGCCGTGCCAGCGCCCCAGCCCCCTGCTCGGCCCCCGCCGTCACCGCCATCGCCACCGGCATCGACGGTCACCTGCTCCCCAGCACGTGTGGGGATCCGCCGGGGCAACTTCAGCTCAGGTATGGCTGCCAGGCTTGGCCGTCCCCCTAATAAATTCGTTCGCTTTGCACCTGAGCCGGAGCCCGCGCTGCGAACCCTTCTCTCCTATCAATGACGACGCTCGCGGCCCCGCGGCTCCGCGGCTCTAGCAGTGGGATCTGCCTAACTCCCCTTCCCGCCCCTTTGCCTTCGCAGCCCTCGGGCTGTCGGAGAGAGAGCACGGGTCGGCAGTGAGCCAGGTTCGCCCCGCCTCGCGCGGCCGCCTCCGAAACCTCCTCAGACTGCTGCACGCATTTCTTATGCGTGCAGACGCAGACTCATTCTACCTGGCCACCCGAGCCAACCGTCGGCGTCGCCTCGACGCGTTGGCAGGAAGAATCGAAACGGTGATTGAAAGCATAAGTCCCCAACCCGCCCCCCTACCCCACCACCTCCACCCCCACCCCCATCACCACCCTGCTCCATCTCCGCCCCCACCCCCGCCTGCACCCCCCTTTTCGGTCAACGCGCGCCCTTGGTCATCGCCACCTTCAACGCCCGCACGCTCCAGCCCGACGCTGACCGCTGTCACTGCCTGCGCAGTGACGACTGTCAGTGCCATCGAGTCTCCAATCTTATTGGTTTCTGCATCGACAATAATATCGCCATCCTGGGAATCCAAGAACACAGGCGCACTGCATCGGCCCGCGGATCAACTGCCCTTGTTGCTGACGACATCGACGGCTGGCGGTTCTACTACGGAGGCGGCGACGGCACCGGGAACGGGGGCGTCGGTCTCCTCTGCTCCCCGCTCGCCGTACGCCACATGGGCGAACCCCAGCTGGTCAACGCTCGGCTCCTCGTGGCCACTTTTCATTCGATGGAGGGCCACTCGACCTACGCCCTGACGGTGGGCGTTGGTTACGCACCCCACTCCGGCCACCCAGAACAAGACCGCAAGGACTTCTTTGCAGCGCTGGAGAACCTGGCGAACGGCATCCCTGGTCGCAACTACCTCGCTCTGCTGCTGGACGCCAACGCCACGCTATACCACCGGGTACTGGCGGATGTCAGCACGCCCCCAACGAGGCGTTCGTCGACGCGCTGGACATCCCGGCCAGCCACGCCCAGCTGACAGTTCGCTGCCGGCCCGGCATCGGCCCTTCGGCACCTCGCTGACAAGCTGCCCGCGGCCGGGGCCCTACTGCCCCCCCGGCGCCCGCCCCGCTTCACCAGCCTGCACCGGCTCCCCCCCGTCATCCAGGCCCGGCAAGCCCTGCGCGACAACAGCGACCCCGCCCGCTACGCCCGCCTCAAAGCCGATTACCACTCGGCCATCCGCGGCAGGCGATCAATTAATTAATTAATAAGCACGTGACTGCGTCACGTGGGTGCCAATACAGAGTAAAGGAACCTTCAACCCTATATACACAGTGAGAAGGAGGGAGGGCGCCCTAGCTTCTCTCACTGCCGCAGGTGGGCAGGCCACAGAGCGCTCTCTCCACGGCATGGTGCCGGGGCGCAACACTGTGGGTGCAATACAACCAGTGCAATACCATAGGTAGGCTGACGCATAGCTTATGCTACAAATGTGAGGTGGGCTCAAGACGTCGGCTAATTAAGGCGCAAGCTGATGGCCACAAGGTGCCAGAGCTAATTGAAGGTACTATAACGCTGTGCGCTAATATCGTTTCAAGTGCTGTAATGCCTAAGCTATCCCATCATCGATTGCCCCCATCTAGACAACTAGCTGGAGTGCTCTATCCCGGGGAAGCCCGGGGGGGCTTCCACAGTTTCTTGTTGACGTAGAGGTCCCCGCCCCGCCAGTACACTTGGGGCTTCTCGGGGTTGGTCTTGTGGCGGATGTAGTCGGGCCACTGATCGCGGCGTTGCTGCTGCTGGGCTAGCGTCAGGTCGTCGTCAAGCGACCAGGAGGTGTCCACCAGCTTCTTGCGGCGAGAGAGGAACCGAACTCGGGCTGTGATGTCGCTGAAGGTGAGGACCACTGGAGGGGGCCCAGCCTTGGCCCGTGGATGGGGCAGGCGGTAGGCGCCCTGCAGTATCGCACCTGGCAGCTGCATGCGCGCCAAGAGCTGTTTCTTCAGCTCGTCGAGAAGAGAGTCTGGGGTCTCCTCCGGCAGCATGTCGAAGCGCCTGAGGATGACCCGGCAGCGGCGACGGTCGCGGTCAGCGGCCTCGCGGCGCGTGTCTTCCAGCTCCTGGAGCTTGGTGGTGATGGCGGTCGTGGTAGAGGATGCCTGGCTCTTGAGCAGGTCCGCCCAGGAGGCGCGAGTCGAGGGGTCATCACTAGCCCTACCAGCAGGTTGGGCGGCGATGGTGGCCGTTCGCTCGGCGATCTCGGGGACCTGCGTGGCCAGGGCGTCTACCTTGGCGGCAACTGCCTCAAGTTTCACGGTGCCTTGGCCGACTCGGCCTTCCACCTGGTTAAGGCGGGTGGTCACAGTGGCTGTGGCCTCGGAAACTTTGGTGGCAATGTGCTCTTGCGTAGCAGTAAACTGAGGCTGGAGCTTAAGGGCGACTCTGGCTTCAATGTTGTTGACCTTGGCCGAGAGAGTGTTGAGTGGGCCGTCAGGCGCGTTCAGGGCGGCGAGCTGCTCAGCCATCGGCGCCAGCTGCTCCGCCACTGCAGCTCGGATGGAGTCCGTGCTGGGGGAGGTGCTGCTCTGCGGGGATGCTGCAGCTGCTGTGGCTGCCCATCTGCGCTCATGCAGGAGGCTCCTGAGGCCAGCGTAGCCAATCTGGGTGATGTCGTGGGCGTCGCAGCGCAGGTAGCTGCACATGATGACTGCCTTCAAGTACGCCTCCGGTTCTTGAAGCAGCCATTCCCAGGCGGGCTTGGTGACCTTGTCGCCAGGGGTAGGCAGGAAAAGTTCGTCATGGCGGGCCAGGAACTTGATAACATCGTCACATTGTTCCTTCGTGAGCGTAAAGATTTCCAAGATGCAAAAATCCCGCTGGCCGGCGCCGAAGCGGCGGACGTCCCATTTGGTATGGGAAGTTCGGGTTTTCTTGGGAATGGGCGACGAATTTGGCGTAGAGCACTGCGTCGAGGGAGGCAGACCGGGGGGGAGAGCTTCGATCAGCGCAAAAAGGTTGGCGTCCGCAGGAGTTGATGTCGCACGTGCTGCTGTCGACGGGAATGCCGACGACAGCTCAAAATGTTTGTCAAGGCTGCGTTTTGGTGGCATTTGCAAAATACTGCGTTACAGCCGTAACCGATTATACTAGCAGATGCGTCTTGAAAAGACGCATCTCAGGCGATCAAGGAGCAGGAGGACCTTCATGTCCGCGAGTACTTCGCCCACCTCAAGGACCAGCACGGCAAGTACGCCTGGACCCGCCTGCGTCACGCCCAACGGCCCGCCGGCAGCGCGCAGCCGGCGCCGCGGACGCTCTCTGGCTCACCGCAGCAGCAGCTCGACCAGTGGTATTCCTCCCAGTCCCGGCTGCTCGGCGCCCCCCCGCCGCCTCCGCCGCTTGGCCCTCCTCTGGCGGCCGCACGCCTGGCAGTAGCACCGGCGGACGTCCCTGCGCCGCCCACGCCGCCCGCCCGCTGAGCAGGACTACCCGTACCCAGCCCTGACGGAACCCCTGGCCGACCCCAACGAGCTCCCGCCGTTCACCGAGCTCGAGCTGAGCACCGCCGCCAAGCAACTCCGCTTCTATGCCGCCGTCGGACCTGACCAGCTCCCAGCCCCGGTGATTAAGCTGCCGGCGCTCACGGTTTTCCTGCTTGACGCCTGCAACCGGATCCTGCTTGCCGACGCGCCGCCGATTCCTGAGTGGCAGCACAGCTACCGTATTATGCTGTACAAAAACAAAGGTTCCCCTGACGACCCCGCCAACTACAGAGGAGTCTGCATCCAGAGCGCCGCACTTAAGTTGATCATGCGCATGATCCTCATGCCGGTATACTTATTATACTGGAAGGGGGCGGCCATCTACTATGTCGGCCACAAGCCCTGGCATGCGACCCCCGCGGCCCCAACGACTCCAGACGCCCCAGCTTAGGGGAATACAGCAGTAGTAGTGTAGAATAGATAGACCGTGGCCATTAATTAATTAATTAATAAGCACGTGACTGCGTCACGTGGGTGCCAATACAGAGTAAAGGAACCTTCAACCCTATATACACAGTGAGAAGGAGGGAGGGCGCCCTAGCTTCTCTCACTGCCGCAGGTGGGCAGGCCACAGAGCGCTCTCTCCACGGCATGGTGCCGGGGCGCAACACTGTGGGTGCAATACAACCAGTGCAATACCATAGGTAGGCTGACGCATAGCTTATGCTACAAATGTGAGGTGGGCTCAAGACATCGGCTAATTAAGGCGCAAGCTGATGGCCACAAGGTGCCAGAGCTAATTGACCATGTGGCCATGTACACATGTAAGCCTCCTACATGCAGGCTCTATACCAGCTGATTCACGAACATTATTTAGCCATGTACATGTGTGCCTATGATGTGCCACACTCCAGATGATGCCTAGCTTTACTTAGCTATCAAGGAGACAACCAGCGCAGGCCAGAAATCGGGAGAATCCGGACCATGGTAGCTCGAGCCTGCCGTTATCTTGTCCGCGTGTTCGAGTCGTTCAGGATGATGAAGGTGAATGGTGATGGAAATGTGTATCCTTGTGCATTGAAATTATGGCTGGCTTACGTGTAGAGCGACTATCTAGATGACCTAGACGGTGGGGCCGGAAACAGCATGCTTGATCAGGGCGTGTGTTTCGAGCCTAACTGGCCGGGAGTGTCTAGTGGTGAGCACCATTGCTGCGATCGCTCTCCCACCATTTACGAGGAAATACCCGCAAATGGAAAACCACTGAAAAGGTAGCTAGTCAGTCATCACGTTAGCCATGCCATGATTCCAAAACGTCCAAGAACTGCACACGGTGCAAAGGCAAAAAGCCGGAGGACAGCACTTTCAAATGTGCAGCGGGAACCAAAAGCCCGCAGATGCCAGAAAACATCGTGTTGCTGCAGTGACGCGACGATGTGGACAACGAATCCAGTGCCAAGCTCGGAACGGCCGCAAAGGAGATCTGGCAGCACAGGGTTCAGATGTGCGGAGATACTATGCGATCCAGCCGGTCCACGACCTGTTTGTAGAGCTTGTGCCAAGGGGCAGCACCGAACAGATGTGGGTGACGTTGCAAAAAACATCGGACTTGACGGAGCATAATGTCTCGGTCATAGTCTTTGACCAATAAACGCTGCAAGAGTTCAACAAGAGTCGTCAAGCTATGTTGTGCCCATGCAGAGAGCTGCATGCTCTCGATCTGCTGAGATGCCACGCTCCAGCTCTTGTATAGCTATGCTGATCTTCCCCCCCATGACAGGCTCCCCCTTAGCTGGGCATAGCTTGATAGATCATAAGCCGGATGCAGGTGCCCTGGTGCACCCCGCGAGCAAGTGTCGTTTACATTCCCACGGGTCCTTGCAGGAAGTAGCATAGAATGTATTATAGGCCATATGCATGCCCCTTCTCTGGGCTATGTGCTACATATACTCCCAATGGAGTTATGTTCCTAATTAATTAATTAATCCGGGGACATGTTGGTCCAGTCGTGATCGATTGTCGACCTTGAAAGGTTGGGCCGGGACGAAAGCACGGTTCTGTGGAGCTTGAAAGCCCTCCTGTTTTGTCGGCTGGGCGGCTGCGTTTAGGATCAGGCGATGCAGATGGCGAGGCATTAAGCCCGGGAGGGTTCGGGGCGACCACCAGTGCGCGACTAGTGTCACCGTTGCCTGCCGGACCTGATGGCGAAGCTGCAGCCAGAGCTGCAGACGTATTTTCATGGCCGAGCGCAACCGCCAGGCTGCGTTGCGTCGAGGAGCGTTTGCTCGTCATATATTGCGTATTAATTAGCTTCGGAAAATTATATCAGCATGTGCGTCCTAGAAAGACGAAGCGATAGTGATATTCACAGCCGAATTCGGTGCTTAAACGTGAGAGTAATGAGCTCCGCCGTCAGCCATGGCTACCTCGATCGTGGCTTGGTCGTGGCTTAATTGGTCGTGGCTTGGCCGCACCTTAGCTGCTGGAATGCATAGTGGTGCAGTTGCACTAGCTAATTTGTGCACCCAGAGCAGGTGTGGTTTACACCCTACCCTTGCAGTAAGTATAGCCGAGAAAGCCATATGCCACATTCTCAGGGATATGTGCTACATGTACTACCGACGGAGATATTCTGATCAGACACTCCGCAAAGGTGAAAACCATTTGCGTTCAGTGCCGGGCCGCGGAAAACGCGGAAAAACGCGATCTGCAAATGAATCCGACCGGAATCGAACTGGGGACCTCTCGCACCAATTTTGCTGACTATAGGACGGACGTCTCCGGTTACCATGGCATCGCCAACTTACACCTACAGTCATCCGCAAAAGTTCTCCTGTCCGGCCCGGAGTGATGCAAGCCTTTCGGATTTGGTACTAGATAAATCACTCGAGATCTGTGTGTAGGAGTACTACACACGTGTCTGCACGCGAGACTTGTTCAGTCTCGCACCGTGACGGAGATATGTTCCAATTTAATTTAATTTTAGTGTTATATATACTTTTCATCATATGTTCATCAGTTGAATTACCGTATATGAAGCACTTGAGACAACTATGCCTGGACGCATGGCGATCCAACGCCGTGGAGGGACTAGGGTAGTTTTTCTGATCAGACACTCCGCAAAGGTGAAAACCTTTGCGTTCAGTGCCGGGCCGCGGAAAACGCGGAAAACGCGATCTGCAAATGAATCCGACCGGAATCGAACTGGGGACCTCTCGCACCAATTTTGCTGACTATAGGACGGACGTCTCCGGTTACCATGGCATCGCCAACTTACACCTACAGTCATCCGCAAAAGTTCTCCTGTCCGGGGAGTGATGCAAGCCTTTCGGATTTGGTACTAGATAAATCACTCGAGATCTGTGTGTAGGAGTACTACACACGTGTCTGCACGCGAGACTTGTTCAGTCTCGCACCGTGAGACGGGCTGAACACGGCTGAATCCTTCTTTAGAAGGGGGCGTAGCCGGTACTATCGAAATCAGCCAAGCGTATATTCATATAAGGGTAGTTGTCTGAGAGGAAAGACGCGAAGGCCGCGGGAGCCACGTGGCTATCTCTAGGTAGACCTGCATGGAGGGAGACAGAGGGTAACAAGAAAGGTTGATAGGGAAAACACACATACACACACATGCACACCACCACCACTACCAACACAAACAACCAAAACTATAAGAAGGAAAAGAGGGAACGCATACACACATACACCGATTTCTGGCCTGCGCTGGTTGTCTCCTTGATCCACGAAGATCCACGAAGGGGCTTAAAGAATAAGTAAGTAGTATACATTACAAAGGGAAAAAAGACAAAAGAAAAAGAAAGAAAAAAGAAAAGAAAATGTAAATGGTAATAATATGAACAATAATAAATAAAGACAAAGTAAAGAGTAATAATAATTTAACAAAAACAAAAATGGAATATAAGGAAGGTCATTGTTGGGAAGGAAATTGCGCCCTTGGTCTGGCCGGCCCCCAGCGGCTTGGCCAACCCAGGCGGCATATCCCGACCTGGCCTGGCCCCAAGGACGTTCCCAGGAAGCTATAGGTAAGCCTGCCATGAACTACATCCAGATGTTGCTGGCCGACCTAGTGGTCCCAGCCCAGTTTGAACACCGCATCCACTCCCTCTCCCTTCTTTGGACTGCCATGCAGAACAAGAAGAGGTGGCAGAAGTTTGTCCAGGCTCACACGCCAGCCCCTGTGGGCAGCCACTCCCCCCCAAGAGGAAGGGGCGTTTTGCTGAGTAGCGTAGTAAGGATTTTCTAGACTAGATAGCTTAGAGTTCGGTTAGTTCGATTACGCGGCTTCTCCCACCTCCACCCACCCAACATGGAATATGTGCTACATGACCCCCCAATGGAGGCATGTTATAATTTAATTTAATTTTTTAATGGCTGGGATGTGGTGAGGCACAGGCGATGTTGGAGTATGGGTCAGGAGTTCGATTTTTCAGCGCCCATGGTGCCCGGCCGGGGGTCTCCTATCCAACAGGGTGTAAAGCCTTGTGCCCAGCTCACTCCAATGAAACAGTGTAAGGTGAAAAGGGGTAGGCAGTGAAAAAATAGACAGGATGAACAAATATAACAGAGAGAGTAATAAATAGGAGTTAAGGCACAAAGAGAAGTGGTAAAGGAGAGAAAAAAAGGAAAGCAAGACAGAAGTAAAAAAATAAAAATAAAAATAAAGAATAAAGTAATAAAATAATGATAACAATTAATTAAACGAGAAGAAGAACGAAGTACGACATATGAAAAAAATTGTTGAATAGGCATACATAAGAAAGACAAGAAGAACAAGTAAAGTAAAAAAGAAAATAAATAAAAAAAATGAGGTGACGATGGAAATCCTTGCAACAAACAGAAAAAAAAATGCTAATCCATCTGGAGATGGTAACTGCTTGAATAGCACAGTAATCAAAGTGGATGAATTACATAAAAAGAGGTGCAAGCCCAGGCAAGACATATGAACTTAAGGAAGATCCTCGCTAAGTTATTGATTTGCTATTAATACAATTTGAAACTATCCCTAATCAACACTGAAATTCAATGGCATGTGCAGGTGTCATGAGTCCAAAAGATCAAACGGGTTGTGCCCCGCTGCAGACCCCGCCCCCCCCCCCTAGCCTTGCCACCCCCACCAACCTTACTCGTCTGCCACCCCTGCTCCCCTGTCGTCACATAACTCTTTGGCCCCCCTCCCCCCCCCGCCGACTTGGCCGGTGCCGGTTTCGACTTCTTCTTCAGCGCCTTCAGCCTCGCTTGGAACTCCTCAGGCTCCTCCAACCACGCACCCGCCTGCTCATCCGCCTCCATCGCCGCAATGCTCTCCTCCAACTTGGTCCGGTCCGCAATCTGCTTGACGGTGAGGAAATGGCCCGGGCCGCCTTGCTCCAACATGGGCGCCAGCTTAATGTAAGCTGCCGAGAGCGCGGAAGCCTGCCGGAACGGCGGCCCAGCATAACCCGCAGCGCACTTGGCCAACAATCCCCGCTGCTCCTCAATGAACGCCATGAGCTTTGCGTTCTTCTTCTCGTTTGGATCCCCCAACGCCGCCGCCTTCTCGTCCAGCTTGCCCCGCAGCTGGGCCACCTCCCCCTGGGTCAACTCCCCTGCCTCCAAGTGTGCGTGCATCACGTCCTGCAAGTACTTGCACTTGTCACGCAGCATGTCCGCGTCGAGCCGGTCATACACCCCTTGCTCCTCCGCCGTGAGCGCGTGCCCTTCCACCAGCTTCTTGGTGCACGCGTCCAGCGTGGCCGTGCGCGCCTTCAACGCGTCCAGCACGCGCTTCTTCTGGCTCCACCCGCGGCAGCGTTCCGCTATCAGCCCCTTGAACGCCGCCACGTCCGCGTCCTCCAGCTGAGCCATCGCCGCCGCCGCAGAGACCTTCCCCTTGCACTTTCCGTCCCCCACGCCCCCGTTGTCCTCCTCCTCGGGGGGCGCCTGCGGGTCCACGCGCGGAAACACGTGCACATATTTGAGATTCTGCCCGGTGTCGTGCTGCGTCTTGTACGTCCCCGCTGCCTCTCGGACAAGGGACGCCGACTTGTCCTCCACATACCCTAGCTCTCGCAGCTCTGCGACCACGTTCTTCTGGAGGTCGTCGGGATACTGCTGCCGGCACAGCTTGCCCCCGCCCACCACAAACGTGAACTTGACCATTGGCACGGATGCAGGGATAGGGAGGGGCGCGGAGAAGGCGGCATGGAGGAGCTCCTTTGCACGCTCTCGGTCGTACCCTGGCAGGTGGACCACCTCGCTGCGGCCGTCGGCGGCCCACGCGTGGATTTCTTTGACGAGCGCGTGCGACATGCTGGCAGATGCAGGCAGATGTGTTGGCGGGTGTTACCAAGAGGGCCAGAGGGTTGCCTCAAGCGAGTGCAGAGACGACGCTCTGTGATGATCTAGCGCTGACCAGAGCCTACCAAGGGTCGCTAGAGGACGAGCAGTCTTGGCTGTTGTGGACAGGGCGACGGATGGTAACCGAGGCAGAGAGTAACCGAGGCGGTGCGGCGGAGCCGAGGCAGTGCGGCGGAGCCGAGGCAGTGGGGCGGTGCCAGGGGTAGGAACGAGCGCTGGTGCGTCGGGGCGGAGAGGCGCCTCTGCGAGTGGGTGATAGATGTGCCGTGTGACAGCACAGACCAGCAAGGCAAGAATCAGTGCATGATGAAGAATGAATAAAGAAAAATAAACCAGCAAGGCGTCCACATAACGGTCTGAGCCGTGACGTTGCAGGCCGCATTGAACAACTACAACTTGGAAGAGCCCGTCCCACTGAACTAGCACCCAAGTGGGTGGGGATTTGATCTAGGACAACTTGTGAACAAGCAGGGCGATACAGGTAATAACTCTTCGTAGCTGCAGGTGCAAGGACGACGTGGCATGCCTGCTGTTACTTCTAAACCCATCAACACAGGGTTGCGTGAAGAGCACCCCCACCGCAGGAGTGATACACTATTTTCTAATCAGCAACACGTTGTCAGGGTTTTAAAATATTGAAACGGGCCTTCTTCCAAATACTAGACGGAGATCAGGGTTTCTGGTAGTGTGCTAGACCAGCCAATACAGAATGTGCGCGTCCAGGCTAGAGGTACTAGGTAGATAAGCCTATTAACCGTGAGGATGGGCTAAAATATCATGCGTTATCTCCAAGCAACGCTCCGATGGAAATCTAGCATTCACCAGCTACCCTACGGAAAAAAACACGTTTCTATCCTCCTGAATGAGCATGGTTAAAATCACAGCTAAATAAGCGCCACCCTCACCTTCAAGCCTCAACGCCAAGAGTTTAAGACTCGCGCAATAGAGCCTTAACGAATAGCCACTTATGCCGGTCTTTTCGATCGTAGTAACACCTACTCACGTTACGCGGGTCGAAGTTAATCAGCCCTATGCCTTTTGTGAAACACAAGGCGATACGCAGCCCTACGATAAGATAATGCAAGAGCAGGCAGGCAACGACAACATCTAATGGGGAGCTTAAATACGACAGCTTCGAGTTTCAAAACGCTGTAAAACAGTGGCCTAGCTTGCGGGGGCAAGTACATTGCAGGTTATCTCATCGTTGTCATCCAAGTCATTTGTGTGCAAGTGTGCACTAATTGCTCTGCCACGCCATCGCGTTTCGTATCTGTTTCCATGCCACCCGTGCAATGCAACCACCTGGAGACGGGGCTCAGATAGTAGGCTCAGATGCTGAAGCTTCTAGGCCCTGTTCTCGTTTCGCGCCAAACTGCGGTGGCAAAAATGCTGGACGAAGTTAAATGATGCTACCGGCTGACACATTGTCTGCTCCGGTGCTGCGGGCTTCCAGCCAAGCCGGGAACTGTGACGTGGCAGTTTGAGGGAATTAGCAAGTCCGAGCGGGGGATGGAGGAAGGGGAGTCAGAAATCGGCGCGCCGGTGACAACACTTTCCAGGTTCCAACTTCCAAGCCAACTTGCCAAGCCAGGCCAAGCCATCATCCATCATCCAGTTGGATCCAACGGCTGCCCTGTCGGTACGCCGGCGCGGGAATAAACTCAACTCAACTCAACTCAACTTCAAGCCAGTTGATCCAGTTGATTTGCATGCTTGTCATCCCGCCCATCCGGGATCCACGTGTCTGCCGAGAACATTACTGAAATATGTTGTTCAAGTTGTTGTTGTTGTTGTTGTTGTTGTGTCCCACGCCGCCCAAGGGCAGCAGAGAATCTATCAATAGTCGCCGAGGGCCGGATATATACTGTATGTATGTGTACATATTGTACTGTACTGTAGTGGTTCGTCCATGCTGTGGAACAGGGGGGGTGGCATTCCCAGGCGAAATTTCCTGGAACCGCCAGGGGGGGCAGAAAAAAAAGTTTTCGGACCATACTGTACTGTACTTACCCTGGAACCATGCTGGAACCGCGGTCTTTTGGAACATAGACCTGGTGCATTATTATGTTGTCACTGTTGTGCTGGCGACCCGATGACGCACTGTCATGAATGGACAGCGGAGAATTTTCAAGATCGCATTTCCAGGTGTCAAAAGCTGTACTAAACACCAACCATGCTTGTACTTGCCGGCGGTATGACAGCACGGCCACGTTGATCCTCCACTGGGCAACAACCCGAAGATTGACAGAAAGTTGACAGAAAGGCTTGGGCCGTATCGTGCCGGCCAGCCCGGGATTTGAAAACTAGAATCGAGGGCAATGTCGGTTATACGTCCGTGCGCTGTTATTGGTCGTTCTGACCTCGGTTCTGACCCAGGGCCCGACGCAAAAACGCGCCACATCCCGACCACCCGCAAGTGCACAACACGCCGTCGCGCGATTCGCGCCTAATGCGCCTAATGCAGCGTGTGCTGCCCTCGCATCCTCCTCTTCTTTCTCCTCGTGTTTCCGCGGCTAGTGCTGGTGTGGTGGCCGGGGTGGGGTTTCCCGCGCGACAATGGCTTCTCGCCGACTTTTACTGGTTTTGGAGGTGGCCGTGGTCATTCTGGCCCTGTCAAACTTTGGCCATGCGGATCATCCACTTGTAGATGTTTACGACGATGTTTACATGACAGGCAACTGTTCCCATGACATCCAAGTCTTTTGCGCGGACACTCAGCCGGGAGAATCCAGGCTGTCCGAATGCCTGACCAAGAGGCTGAAGGCAGAAAAGACTAGCTTGGAGCCGGATGTAGCTATGCTGAGCGATGACTGTAAGGCGGAGCTGCGCGAGTTTAAAATCGAGCGCTCCAAGGATATTACCATTGATACCAAGTTGGAGGAGGCTTGCCGGCCCGATGTCCCAGTGTTCTGTAACGACACGGACCTGTATCCCGAGTGGGGCTCGACGATAGCCTGTCTTCGCGAGGTCCGTGAGGAGCTGACTCCCAAATGCGGTGCTGAAATCCTGCGCACGATGATGGAGGCGTCCGAGGACTTTGCTCTGGATGCGCTTGTCCACAAGCTGTGCTCGGAGGACGCAAAGAACCTGTGCAGTGACGTGCAGCCTGGCGAGGGCCGCGTACTGGCTTGCCTCCGGGACAAGCGCGTGTCGCTTTCTTGGGACTGCCAGGAGGAGCTCTTCCGCCAGGAGGTCGAGAACGCGGATGACTTCCGGCTGGACGCCCGCCTCCACCGTGAATGCTCCGCCGACAAGGCCAAGTTTTGCAAGGACACTCCCGAGGGCTACAAGACCAAGGACTGCCTGGAGGATCACCGCTATGAGGCCGGTTTCTCCCAGACTTGCAAGGAGCTGTTTGAGGCCATGATGGAGCGCAGGTCCATGGACTTCCGCCTGGACGCCCCCCTGCGTACGGCCTGCGCCAAGGACATCCAGGAGGTTTGCGGCTACGAGAAGGACAGCCTGGACTCGGTCGCCGGGTATGACGGCCGCGTGATTGAGTGCCTGCAGGACTACAAGGATGAGCTGGTGACGCCCGAGTGCAAGGAGCGCGTGCACCGCCTCACGGTCCGCGCGGCGCAGGACATCCGCTTTGACGAGCCGCTCGCCGATGCTTGCTACGAGGACCGCACGCGCCTTTGCGAGAACATTGCCCCCGGCAATGCTCGCGTGATCCGGTGCCTCCAGGACCTGCGTGACCAGCTCTCGTACGAGTGCCGCGCGACGCTGTTCGACCAGGAGGTGCGCATGGCGGAGGACATTGACTTCCAGTTCCCGATGAAGCAGGCGTGCCAGAAGGAGATCGGCACGTTCTGCAAGGGCGTGCCCCACGGCCACGCGCGCGTGATTGCTTGCCTGCGCGACCACGTGAACGACATGGAGATGTCCACCGAGTGCAAGGCCGAGGTCAAGCGCAACGAGATCCGCGCTGCCGAGGACTACCGCCTCAACTACCGCCTCAACCGCGCGTGCGATGTGGACATTGATGTCCTGTGCGCGGACGTGTGCAGCCCCTTCATGGGCCAGGCGTGCGGCGGGACGGTCCTGCAGTGCCTGGTGGACAACCGTGAGAACATCAGCAGCACCGCGTGCAAGGACGAGGTCTTCCAGGTGGAGAAGATGCAGGCCGACGACTTCCGCAACGATGCCGTCCTGCGCACCGCCTGCGCGGACGACGTGGAGCAGTTCTGCGCGGACGTCCCACCCGGCGAGGGCCGTGTGCACAAGTGCCTGTTGGAGCACCGCGCGGAGCTGAGTGATGCATGCCGCATGGAGGAGGACAAGCTGCAGGTGCGTTGAGGGAGAAGCGCCAGGGTTGGTTTAGGGGGGTTGACTGCATCGGTGTATGGTAGTGTGCAGGTGGATGCTGGGCAATTGTGTATTGCTGGGTGGCCCCATGGCATTTGCTTTGCACTGTGGTTTGGCTCCATCGTCTTTTTCTGAAGTTTGAAGTGGTGGGGTGTGGGGCTGTAAATGCGATTGAACTAATTGCATTGGAGTTTGGTTTCATAACGAGTGGAGTGGGATTCTTACTCCGCGAGGTGACTTGTTCTGTGCACAGCTGCCACGCGCTTTCCTTGATTTGGGCAGACCAACTGCATGTTGGGGATGGGAGGATGGTTAGGAAATGTGTGGTGTCTGGGAGCATGGCCAGAACAGTGTGGGTTTCAAGGTCAATGCAGATTTTTATGGACCTGCATGGGATGTATGGTAGCCATGATGTTAGTTTGTGGGCATTTACCTTTCATGCAGTTCAGTCAGATAGTAGCATTTGGTTTTGCTTCGTCTAGCTGGCAGTGCTCTCTTTTGCATTGGTTTCAGAGGATGTTGGTAACAGGTAGTGGAGCTACGGAACTGCAAAAAAGTCTGTGTGTGTGTGCGGTGGGGTGGTGGGGTGGTGGGGTGGTGGGGTGGTGGGGTGGTGGGGTGGTGGGGTGGTGGGGTGGTGGGGTGGTGGGGTGGTGGGGTGGTGGGGTGGTGGGGTGGTGGGGTGGTGGGGTGGTGGGGTGGTGGGGTGGTGGGGTGGTGGGGTGGTGGGGTGGTGGGGTGGTGGGGTGGTGGGGGTGGGGTGGTGGGGTGGTGGGGTGGTGGGGTGGTGGGGTGGTGGGGTGGTGGGGTGGTGGGGTGGTGGGTGGGGCGTAGGTGGGGCGTGGGTGGGGCGTGGGTGGGGCGTGGGTGGGGCGTGGGTGGGTGGGTGGGTGGGTGGGTGGGTGGGTGGGTGGGTGGGTGGATGGGTGGGTGGCTGGGTGGCTGGGTGGCTGGGTGGCTGGGTGGCTGGGTGGCTGGGTGGCTGGGTGGCTGGGTAGCCGAGTTTTCATCCCTTGAGATACACATTCCCACTTCACAAGGAAAAGAGGTGATTTTGTTTTGTTTGGTGGGTGGAATGGGTGATTTGCCTGCTTGTTGCTGTCTTTTCCCAAGGCCTGGTTTGTTCTCCTCTCCCTTCCCATGATTCTAAGACTCTTTTGTTGCTTGCCGCATGGGATTTGTCACCTTAAGTCTTTGACAGGGATGACCCTCACACTTGGGCATCACAAATGGTGAACGGTGTCACAAATGGTGTTATATCAACCAGACTAAATAGATCGCCGTACTGCGCTTGCCAAATACAATGCATACTGCGCTTGCTGACTACTGGCGTTTGTTACTGGAATGCCTCTCCATCCTCTTTTGTATGCTCCCGCCAGGCTCTGGAGTTCTCGGACGTGCGCCTGCAGCCTCAGCTGCACCGCGCTTGCGGCGCCGAAATCGACGAATTTTGCAAGAACGTGGAGCCGGGCCACAGCCGCGTATTTGCATGCCTGCTGGAGCACGTCTCCAACGCCGACTTCTCCGCCGAGTGCGCGCAGGTACGGATGGGGCGACGGGCAAGGCGGTGGGTCCCATCTTTCTGGGGATGGCGTGTTACGCAGCATATGTATAGCAACGTGCAGCAATGTGTAGAAAGTAGTGCAAGGCAACCAGGTGATGGGTCATGCAGTCTGCGGCAGGATGCCCAGGCCATCCGAGTGGTTTTCCAGCTTGTGAGTTGGGTGGGCATGGGGGCTGAGGCAGCCTCCGCACTGCTTCGCTTCCCATTAGTAGGCTGGGTGGGTAAAACTGAGCCAGCCGGCAGCGGCACTCAGTTAGCCCTTTGTTGAGCAAGGGCAGCTTGGTGGGTACAGTTGATGTAATCAGTTGTGTCATTGCGAGCAACCTGCGCTTGGATTCGTATCAGTGACTTTGCCGCCTAGTAAAGCATGATCAGTTTCGCGGTTTCACTATTGGCCAATACTAGCCGCCTCCGCTAACAATTGGCCTTACGCCTTCAGATTGCGTCATCCAGATTGCGTGAAGTTACCATGGCACCCAGGCTTTAGTTACGCTCGCCGGCCAAAATTCGGCGTCGTAACTAAATGCTTGGCCGTAACCTTCAGAATCGTAACTTAACGTGGGGAGGATTTTAAATTTAGTCTCCCCTCGTTGAGGTTGCTGGCACGCATGAACCACGTTACGCTATGCTCCTGTTGCATGTGGGTACGCGCTCATTCAGCCACGGCCGCTGTTTCAGCTACCTTATGCAATTTGTGTACATGGCTCTCCTTACATTCACTTACCTGTTCTTGACCTTTCCGCCCCCCGCGTTACCCACCCCCACCCTTTTCCCACCCACAGGAGGTGCGCACGCGCGAGTCGCTGCGTGCGGCCAACTACGTGCTGGACAGCGGCGTGGTGACGGCCTGCAAGGCTGACGTGGACTCTCTCTGCTCGATCGAGGCTGACGAGGCGGATGGCGAGCATGCCGATGTGATGCGCTGCCTGGTGGACCACCTGGAGAAGCTGTCCACCAGCTGCTCCGCCGAGGTGGGCCGTGCCGTCAAGATGGCGCTCGTCCAGTACCGCAAGGGCCACCCGCTGACGTCGGTCTGTGATGCTGACTACGTCCAGCACTGCAAGAACGCGGGCCCTGGTGTGCGCCGTGTTCCCTCCATTATGGCTGGGTCATGCCTGACCATGCGTTACAGCCGCAAGGAGTCGCTCCAGGACAGCTGCAAGCAGCTGATCTCCGTCACGGTGAATGCGGCCAGTGGGCTGAATGCCGAGGAGCTGGCGCACCAGATCGCGGCGCTCACACACAAGGCGGGAGTCCACACGGTGGACGAGGACGGCGGCATCCACATTAGTGGCACGATCGCGATTGCGGGCGTGTGCTCGCTCGTGCTTGTCATCATCGCCGCCGCCGTGTTCATCTACCGCAAGTACACGGGGCAGGACCGGCAGTATACGCTGCTCGTCAAGGGGGGGGATGTCTAAGCGGGGGCATGACGCTTGCGCGCGCGGGGGATAGGGGGGGTTAGGGGTTGACGCAGGAGCCACAGGCTTGTTCCCATTTCTAGGCGTGGGTCAGGGCCAGGGTGGTCATGATGGTTTGCGATCGGGATAGTGGGCGGATGAGGGAGGAGCCCGGGGGCGGCAGGCAGCGGGGCCCTTAATGGCGGGGAAACGCGCCGGATATGGGTGCGGGGGGGTCATCCAGTCCTGAGCGAGGTTCTAGGGTCTTCAGGGCCATGCCCTGGTTGCAAGACCTGGCAATGGTAATTCTTGTACTGTGGGCTGCCTCGTGCAGTTTGCTGAGGGCGGCTGACAGTTCTCCTCAAGATGCTGGTGCCATCGTTTGACCGTCCATGCTACCCGAATTGGGAGGGCAAGCCACAAGAGCCCATTTGTTGGTGTCTAAACCTGGCGTTGGCGTTAGAAAGACATTGTCATCTTTTGCGGCAGCCTGGTGCTTCAGGGGTCCACGGAGGAAGATGAAGCTTGCTGTCCTTCAACAGCAATTGCAACAGCAATAAGTTGGTTACGCCCATAGCAGGCAGGCTGGTGGGCAGGTTGCCGCCTGCAAGTTGCCGGGGTTGAGGGCCACGCGCAGATTTTGGGATGACCCATTATGCTTTTTTTGGTGAACACTTTTCTAGTGCGTAGCACTTGTACTATGGTTGTGGTCCTGTACCCTGCAAAGCTTGGCTTCGGTGATTAATAGTGGCAGGTGGGTCATCTCTTTTTTAAAATTCCTGTTGGATGGTCTGGTATGTTCTGGCCATTCACACAAAGCTCGACATGTAATGATGACCTGCTTTAGGCCAGCCAGTTGCAGAGTTCTTACTGCGTGTATGCATGTCTAATTGATGTAAATAAAAAATTTACACAAGCTTTTGAGTCAGCATGTTGCAGCCAAACACAGCAAAATATGGTGTTGTTCTTAGTCAGTTGCATCGTTTTCCCCGTCTTTGTTCTTATCGTGTCGATTTCATCACGACTCTTGTTGAACTCTTGCATCTTTTGTTGGTCAAAGACTATGACAGAGACATTATGCTCCGTCAAGTCCGTTTTTTTTTGCAACGTCACCCACATCTGTTCGGTGCTGCCCCTTGGCACAGGCTCTACAAACAGGTTGTGGACCGGCTGGATCGCGTAGTATTCTGATTTGGCACGCCGCAAAGGTGAAAACCATTTCATATCTCCGCACATCTGAACCCTGTGATGCCAGATCTCCTTTGCGGCCATTCCGAGTTTGGCACTGGATTCGTTGTCCACATCGTCGCGTCGCTGCAGCAACACGATGTTTTCTGGCATACACGGGCTTTTGGTTCCCCCCATCTAGTGCAGATCGGTTGAGGGATGATGCAGACGATATTTGTTTAAACTTTTGTGTAATTATTTTTCTAATGAGATTAGCATAGTAATCCGTGGCATGCCTTTGCGCATGACACGCAAGTACTTACTTACTTACTGGTTCCCGCCCCACATTTGAAAGCAAGTAAGTAAGTAAGTAAGTAAGTACTTGCGTGTCATGCGCAAAGTACTTGCGTGTCATGCGCCAGTACACCGCCGCTGCCGCGCCTGCTCGACGGGACGACGGTCATGTTCCGCGATCGCTTCAAACTGTTAGGGAGCTGGCTCCCTGACACCGCCGACGATGTGGACACCCGCATCGGCCTGGCCTGGGCTAGGCTCCGTTCGCTCAACACCTACTGGCGCTCCAAGGGCCTGGGCGAGCACCGCAAGCGCATGCTCTTCAAGGTCCTCGTCCTCACGGTGCTCACGTATGGCGCCGAGGCGTGGACACTCGATCACACCCACACTAGAAGCTAAGCTCGACGGCATGGTGTACAGGATGCTCCGACAGGTCCTGAACGTAGGGTTTCCGAGCGCCCGTCATTAGAGTCTTTGTATAAGGGCATGCCCCGTATTTCGGACGAGATTAGACAGCGTAGGATAGCATTTGTAGGACACCTTCAGTGCTCGCACCGGCCAGGTCGACACCGCCCTTGGTCTGGCCGGCCCCCAGCGGCTTGGCCAGCCAGGGCGGCACATTCTGACCTGGCCTGGCCCCAAGGGCATTCCCAAAAGGGTAGGGAAACATGTCACGAACTACGTCCAGATGTTGCTGGATGACCTACTGGTCCCAGCCCAGTTTGAATACCGCATCCACTCTCTCTACCTTCTTTGGACTGCCATGCAGTTCAAGACGCGGTGGCAGAAGATTGTCAAGGCTCACACGCCCGACCCTGTGGGCCGGCAAGCCACCTGCCCCCAAGAGGAGGAGGCGTTTTGATGAGTAGGGTAGTTAGGATTTTTCTAGACTAGATTAATTAATTAATTAGACTCGTGCTCCCGTTGGGGAGTCACGGAGCATTAACCCCGATGGATGGATGGATGGGTGCAAGCAGTCCTACCGGTCTAATCTATCTACATCGGCTACATACTGTACATCTATCTAACAGCATTCTAACTACAACATCTATCTAGACAGCCGCACGCTGCCCTAGGGGAGCTGTCTGGCGTGCCTCCCACGGGATTGCACACGCGGGCGCTTCCCCACTGGGGGGGGCTCGTTGTCCTCTATGACCTGGGCCCACTTGGCCTTGTCCATCATCTTCTTCCAAATCACAGAGAGGCCTAGGCCCCTCATGTCCTCTACTAGCTGTTCTTTGAAGGTGCGGGCCTTGCGGCGTCTAACATCACTGGGCCCGGCCCACGTCAGGAGGTGCCGGCCAGGCTGGGCTGGTCGCAGTACGTCCTGCGGGGGGGCCACGTGAGGTGTCTACCTGGTTGGTGCGAGCTAGGTGCCCTACTAGCTGCAGGCGGCGCTGCTTAATGGTGCTGGTGATATAGGGCATGCCCTGGTACAGGTCCTCATTGCGGACATGAGCAGCATATCCTACTCTGAAAATGGAACGCAGCATGCTGGTGACCGCGCCGTCCAGCTTGCGGGCCAGGTCGGCGGTGCTCAAGGGTCCACGTCTCGGCCCCATACGTGAGAACAGGAAGGACGAGGACCTTGAACAGGTCCTGTTTCTCGATCTTGCCCAGGGGCTTGCGCCACAGGGCCCGGTACTGGCGTAAAGCGTGCCAGGCGAGGGAGATGCGATGGTCCACATCAACCTCGCAGCTGGGGAGCAGGCTGCCCAGCAGCTTAACGCGGTCCCGATACAGGACTCGAGAGCCGTCTAGGAGATAGAGGGGCGGCGGTGAGTTGGCGAGCCCAACCGCCAGGGCCTCTGTCTTCTTGCTGACCTCAAGCCCCACTGCACGGGCCTCGAGAGCCAGGCAGTCAAGCTAGCCATGTCTGCACGTGCTCAGTGTCCTCGAAGAGCCACCCTCTTCAGTGGTGTCGTCTGCGTAGATGATGTCTGCCAGCGGAATCTCCGTGTCCGCACCGCCATGCCAGAATTTGTTAGCAACCTGCACTCCTGGTTCCCTGCCCACGATGCGGGCAAATCGCTTGCGCGCCTGAATCATTACGTATTCGACAACAATAACGAACAGGTAGGGCGACGCTGCCCTGCCACACACCCTTCTGTAAAGGGCATGGGGGCGTGGTCCCGTAAGAAGTGCGCACCGAAGTGGTGGACCCTTCATACAGGTTGCGGATGACAGCAATCTATCTAGACTAGATAGATTAGCGTTAGGACAGTCCGATTACGCGGCTAGCTCTCCACTCCACCACCCATCAAGGAATATGTGCTACATGATCTCCCACCGGAGGCATGTTATAATTTAATTTAATTTTTAATGTGCAAAGGCATGCCACAGAGTACTATGCTAATCTCATTAGAAAAAATAATTACACAAAAGTATTTGACAGTGCTGTCCTACGGATTTTTGCCAAGTTGCACGTGTGCAGTTCTTGGACGTTTGGAATCATGGCATCATTGGCTAACGTAATGACTGACCATCTAGACCTTTTCAGTGGTTTTCCATTTGCGGGTATTTCCTCGTAAATGGTGGGAGAGCGATCGCAGCAATGGTGCTCACCACTAGACACTCCCGGCCAGTTAGGCTCGAAACACACGCCCTGATCAAGCAAGCTGTTTCCGGCCCCACCGTCTAGGTCATCTAGTCGCTCTACACGTAAGCCAGCCATAACTCGAAAACGCGGAAAAGATAACGGCAGGCTCGAGCTACCATGGTCCGGATTCTCCCGATTTCTGGCCTGCGCTGGTTGTCTCTTTGATAATTTCAAGGTTGTCTCCTTGATAATTTCAATGCACAAAGCTACACATTTCCATCACCATTCATATTCATCATCCTGAATTACGACTCGAACACACGGACAACGTTAACATCGATAACGGCAGGCTCGAGCTACCATGGTCCGGATTCTCCCGATTTCTGGCCTGCGCTGGTTGTCTCCTTGATAGTTATCTAGCTCACTTTTAAAATGCTATTAAATAACTAACTAATTAAACTCGTTGCATTATTGTGGCTTGCGCCACAATGCCGGCCCAAAGATCGCGCCATGCTGCCTCATCCAACATCCGAAAATGGCTGACCCGGTGGTATGGCTGACGGCGGAGCTCAGATCTTTTGCGTCTGAGCCCCAAATTCGGTCAGGCCACTTGCATTCGATGCGCCTTTTTAAGACGCACAAGCCAGTATAATCCGTTACGGCTGACACGCAGTATCCAAACAGTTGCCCACGCTCCTTGCTATGATATGCTCACATGGGTCTTATTGCACCCACAGTTTGCCGGATCGTTAGCCTGTCCTTTTAGCTAGCCGCGCCCGATTGCAGCTGTGGCATGCCTTTGGCATGAAGGAGACTGGGGGTCTCTGCCCTTTCTCCTGTAGTGCACACACAGGGATTAAAAGCACTTCGGTGCTCCGTGACTCCCCAACGGGAGCACGAGTTTAATTAATTAATTAAGGGGACGGGACACCCCCGAATTTTTTGGCGCCAAAAAATTCGCGCCGGAGCCGAAGGTAATAAATTTCACGTGCACGGTGCGCGCACCCCTTGCGGAAGTGGCCATGGCGACTGCGTTCAGGCGAAACTACCACACTAGGGCAGGCGAAATGCAAAAATTTTACTCGAATCTAAAAGGAGATGAGTTTATGATGTTAGTTTGTGGCGGAAATCAGCTGGTTTACAATATCGCTGTTGTCTTTTTATGCCATCGGCATGGGGGGTAATCTGAATTTTTTGGTCGCGCGGAATGAAATAGAATTCATGATAGCGGCTGTAAAATAGCGGTTTTGGGGGCTGTTCTGACCTTGAAGCAGGCATTAATATCGGTTGCATCGAATTCTAAACCGAGCTGGTGCTTTTTGCCAGATTTTCGGCCATTATCGGTAAGTAATTGTTCAGACCTGCGCAGTGCGTGTCTGACCTGTCCATGGAATAACGGCTGTTGTTGCGCGCCTGGGCGAGGGATTTACGAGGGCAAGGTACAGATTTGTCGCGAACGTTATCTGCTATCGGTGCTTTCTTCTATGAGCTCATCGTTCGAGGTTTTTTGCGTTCTTTTTGGGCAGTTTCCGCCAGCTAGCTCGCCGTCGCTTGCCGTTGTGTTGTCGAATACCTGGCAGCTTTAGATTGTTTTCGTTGATGTCGTGATCAGGGCCGCTTCAGTCGCAGCCTATAGCTCTTCGGGAAGGTATAAGGCATTTCATAAAACGTGTTCTGGCAAGGATGTTGTGCGTATGGACGCTTCTTGTTGTTTGAGAGTGACGCACCCTCTCCTCACAGGCCGCAGCGGCATCACAGCGCTCATGCGGTGAAGGGCCGCCAATGGTTTCTTTGCATTTTATCGTGCAGGGATGGAAGTGTTATAGTGATGATGATGTTGGAGATATTGCATTTGTGTGACTGCATGTAGATAGCTGGCACCAATGGTTGTTTGAGCTTTCCTTTGTTATGATGATGTGACAAGACTACAATGTGCTGAGCCAACCATGGTTGACATGCATGACTGCATGCAAGCTATATATACCATGTTCCTACTTGGTTCCTTGCCCTCCATAGTCCCAGTTTGTCATTCATGCCGGGGAGGACAGTTTAGGAGGTGTTGTTGAGCTGATTAGCTTGGTTGGCATCAACCTTACTCTCTAACCTGGGAGAAACATATGAAATGCTGCTTAGGCATGTTAGGGCTACCATTGTCAAGGCTATGAACATATTTACAAGGCTGGCCATGCTGGAGGGATGATGAAGACATATGAGGTGCGTGGCCACCCCTTTGTACATTGTAAACATACTCAGCATGGTTTTGGTGCATGTTGGATGGCATATGAAGTGGCACTGTGGGGTTACTAACTTACTGAGTGGTCCTTAGCGCCTTGTCAGGTGGTCATATAGGAAACCCATCAACTTGAGTAGTTCTTGTCACAATGACCCCCCACGTTGAGCATGTGTTGCCGTCAGCGTGCAAGAGTCAATTATGTGTGCTTTGGTCAGTTTGCAGATGTCTTTGATAAAGAAGGAGGTGCCAGTGTGGCTGAATGGTTACTATAGTTTCCTTGTAGTGTCTACATGGGTGGCCGTCTTAGAATGGTTGTAACTTGGGCAGTTCTTGTCAGAACGTCGTCAAACCTTGAACATAGGAGGTACCATATGTGCAGAGGATGGTAGTATGTGGTTTGGCCAGTTTTCACGTGGCTTAGATGTATAAAGGGGTGTTAGTGTGGTTAAATACTAGCTAAAACCTCCGTCAGCGTCATCACAGGTGGCAATCTAGGAATATCCATCAAATAGGGCTGCGCTTGTCAGAATGACCTGAAAATTTGGGGCTGCGTGTCCCCCAACCTCTAGTATTTGGGAATATATGATTTGGCACTATTCCATGTGTTTATGATTTGATTTATTTTTTTTAATTAAAAAAGTACCCTTTTTGCGGGAAAATCCATCAATGTGTCTAAACATCATTATTTTGTGCTCAAAATTAGGCAGGCTTTCTCAAAAGTCAGGGAACTATGCGGGAATATATGATTTGGTCCCAATATGTTTGCCCATTGTCCTAGGAAAAATGTGACTAAAATAGCGTCTTTTTCTATTTTTAGCGCGTAACCGGTGTATGGTGGGGGCTAGTACCACCCCCAAGTGGCTGGAATTTTTTTTTTTAATCATATTTATGGTCCCCAATCATCTTTGGATTTTTAGCACATGCATAGGTATGGTTTCCAGAAAAGTGCCCTTTAGGGGTATCCCCTCCCCTTAATTAATCCAAACAGTTACGCACGTGACAAGCAGCTATGACAACTCCGAAAGCCAAACGAGGGCTGGAAAAGGAGCTGGAACAGCTTCCCAGCGCCCAGCCCAGCCCTCTCGCCCTCGCCCTTGTCATATCCGCCAAACCATTGCCAAGCGCCTCGCCTGAGCCCAAGAAACCATGCCGCGATCGCCACAAATGGAGCCAATTCTCGCCCGGCGACAGGTCGAATGTTCTCCCTCCTCGAGTGGCAGGGGCTGAAGCCGCAGGAATGCGTCGAGGTCCTCCAGTTCCTCGCACAGGAACGGAAGCTCTTTGTGCCCCCGAAGGGGGGGGCGGCTATCGACTACCGCAACACGTCCTGGCTCTACAGTTATGCATGACGAACCACGCCAACGCCTGTTTATCTTGACCAGCTACTACCAGCACAGCCTCGGCGACATCTCCAGAGCGCTCAGCGCCCCAGCCCGGCCCCGCGCAGCCGGCAGCCCCATCGGCTCCCTCCCTCTGCAAGGATGACATCCGCGCAGTGCTGGAGGAGCACGTGACCTGGCCGCTGGCCGAGAAGATGACATCGCTGAACATCACGCTCAACACGGGGGAGGCCCGGGTCTCCAATGTGGAAACCCGGGTCGTCCACAAGCTACAAACCCAGTTCACGGCGCTACGCACCGCGGCGCAGGCATCGGAAACGCACGCTGCACTTGTCTCTCGCCTGAACCAGGTGGAGGGCAAGTGCGGCGTGCTCATGAAGAAGTTTGAAGCCATCACCGCCCACACCGCGAGGCCCTGGCCACACAGGTCCCAAAAATAGCGGAGCAGATGGCCACCATCGCATCCCAGCCACTACCCCGGCAGGATGCTGGCCGGACCTCCCGCCGCTGTCCTACGCTGACTTGCTGCGGTCAGCCACCGCCTCAATTACCACTGACGCCATTGCCACAAAGCTCCAGGAGCTGGAGGACCACCGCCAGGCCCAGCAACGGGAGGTCACCGACCGCGCTCGAGTGCCGAGTTTCCCCCAGAAGCCAGGTGAGACGTCAACCTCCCTTGCTGACGAGCTCAAGAACCAGCTCCTTACCCTCATGGGCCTGGTAGCTAGGTGACGTAGAACTGGGCGGGTCGTGTCCACCGCCTTCCCCACTCACGGGACAAGGCGGCTCCCCCACCAGTCCTCAGTGATCACCTTCCCCTCCCCCGCCTGAGGACAAGCAGCGGTTCCTCTCTCGTCGCAAGAGGTTGCATGACCTCACCTGGACGCTGGACGACGACCTGAACCCCGCTCAGTGCTCAGCAGCAGCGACGCGACCTGTGGCCTGAATACCTCCGCCACAAGCAGGACCCCCAGAAGCCCAAGGTGTGCTGAAGGGGCGGGGACCTGATGATCAACCACAAGATGTGGTCGCCCCCTGCGGGCTAGAATAGCCCTAGCTTGAACCATTGGTAGTCACTGCCGCCATGGCAGCCATGCCTGGAATGTTTGCCTAGCCGAGCCACCATACCTAGTCACGTGCCCCGCTCACGCACGGCCCACAACCAAGGCCATAGCCTGAATTAATTAATTAACTAATTAATTAATTAATTAATTAGACTCGTGCTCCCGTTGGGGAGTCACGGAGCATTAACCCCGATGGATGGATGGATGGGTGCAAACAGTCCTCTACGCTACCGGTCTAATCTATCTACATCAGCTACCTACGACATCTATCTAACAGCATTCTACCTACAGCATCTATCTGGACAGCCGCACGCTGCCCTAGGGGAGCTGTCTGGCGTGCCTCCCGCGGGTTTGCACACGCGGGCGCTTCCCCACAGGGGGGGGCTCGTTGTCCTCTATATGACCTGGGCCCACTTGGCGTTGTCCATCATCTTCGTCCAAAGCACTGAGAGGCCTAGGCCCCCCATTAATTAATTAATTAATTAGACTCGTGCTCCCGTTGGGGAGTCACGGAGCATTAACCCCGATGGATGGATGGATGGGTGCAAACATTCCTACCGGTCTAATCTATCTACATTGGCTACATACTACATCAATCTAACAGCATTCTAACTACAACATCTATCTAGGCAGCCGCACGCTGCCCTAGGCCGGGGGAGCTATCTGGCGTGCCTCCCGCGGGATTGCACACGCGGGCGCTTCCCCACTGGGGGGGGCTCGTTGTCCTCTATGACCTGGGCCCACTTGGCCTTGTCCATCATCTTCTTCCAAATCACGGAGAGGCCTAGGCCCCCCATGTCCTCTACTAGCTGTTCTTTGAAGGTGCGGGCCTTGCGGCGTCTAACATCACTGGGCCCAGCCCACGTCAGGAGGTGCCGGCCAGGCTGGGCTGGTCGCAGTCCTGCGGGGGGGCCACGTGAGGTGTCTACCTGGTTGGTGCGAGCTAGGTGCCCTACTAGCTGCAGGCGGCGTTGCTTAATGGTGCTGGTGATATAGGGCATGCCCTGGTACAGGTCCTCATTGCGGACCCCCCATGTCCTCTACTAGCTGTTCTTTGAAGGTGCGGACCGTGTGGCGTCTAACATCACTGGGCCCGGCCCACGTCAGGAGGTGCCGGCCATAGCCTTAGCTTAGCTTTTAATTTGTACAGCCATGCTACACGACTCTTGTTGAACTCTTGCATCTTTTGTTGGTCAAAGACTATGACAGAGACATTATGCTCCGTCAAGTCCGTTTTGTTTTTAAACGTCACCCACATCTGTTCGGTGCTGCCCCTTGGCACAAGCTCTAGATACTGCCTCTACAAACAGGTCGTGGATCCCGGCTGGATCGCGTAGTACTTATCTCCGCACATCTGAACCCTGTGATGCCAGATCTCCTTTGCGGCCGTTCCAAGCTTGGCACTGGATTCGTTGGACATCCACATCGTCCTGTCGCTGCAGCAACACGATGTTTTCTGGCATACACGGGCTTTTGGTTCCTGCCGCACATTTGAAAGTGCTGTCCTACGAATTTTTGCCAAGTTGTGCACGTGTGCAGTTCTTGGACGTTTGGAATCATGGCATGGCTAACGTAATGACTGACTAGCTAGACCTTTTCAGTGGTTTTCCATTTGCGGGTATTTCCTCGTAAATGGTGGGAGAGCGATCGCAGCAATGGTGCTCACCACTAGACACTCCCGGCCAGTTAGGCTCGAAACACACGCCCCGTGATCAAGCAAGCTGTTTCCGGCCCCACCGTCTAGGTCATCTAGTCGCTCTACACGTAAGCCAGCCATAATTTCAATGCACAAGGCTACACATTTCCATCTCCATTCATATTCATCATCCTGAATGACTCGAAAACGCGGACAAGATAACGGCAGGCTCGAGCTACCATGGTCCGGATTCTCCCGATTTCTGGCCTGCGCTGGTTGTCTCCTTGATGCTACGACCTGGCTAGCTATGATCAGGTTACTTGCCCACGCTCATTGTTATGATATGCTCACATGGGTCTTATTGCACCCACAGAACTTGCCGGATCGTATATCGTGTCCGATTGCTAAGTACTGTGGCATGCCTCTGGCATGAAGGAGAAAGGGGGTCTCTGCCCTTTCTTCCTGTTGTGCACATGCAGGGATTAAAAGCACTCACGTGCTCCGTGACTCCCCAACGGGAGCACGAGTTTAATTAAGGGGACGTGGCGCGCCGAATATTTTCCGCGCGAAAAAATTCGCGGTACCAGCCGTACCGTGAAAAGTGGGTGCACCGACGGTGCGCGCACCCCTTGCGGAAGTGGTCATGGCGACTGCGTTTAGGTGAAACTAGCAATGTAGGGCTAGAGAAATGCAAAAAAAATGCTCGAATATTGAAGAAGATGATTTCATGATGTTGGGTTGTGGCGGCAAGTAGCTGGTTTACAATATCGCTGCTTTCTTTTACTGCCATCGGCATGGGGGTTAAACTGCATTTTTTGGTCGCGCGGAATAAAATAGAGTTCGTGATAGCGGCAGTAAATTCGCAGTTTTGGGGGCCTTTTTGACCGTCAGGGATGCATTAATATCGGTAGCATTGAATTCCAAACCGAACTGGTGCTTTTTGCTACATTTTCGGCCATTCTCGGTAAGTAATTCTTCAGGCCTGCGCAGTGCATGTCGGAACCTTCCATGGAAGAACGGCCGTTGTTGCGCGCCTGAGCGAGGGATCTGCGAGGGCAAGGTATAGATTTGTCGCGAATGTTATGTGCTATCAGTTCTTTCTTCTATGAGCTCATCGTTCGAAGGTTTTTGCGTTCTGTTTGGGCCGTTTCCGCCAGCTAGCTCGCCGTTGCTTGCCGAATACCTGGCAGCTTTAGATTGTTTTCGTTGATGTCGTGGTTAGGGCCGCTTCAGTCGAAGCCTATAGCTTCTCGGGAAGGTTTAAGGCATTTCATAAAACGTGTTCTGGCAAGGATGGTGTGCGTATGGACGCTTCTTGTTGTGTTAGAGTGACGCACCCTCTCTTCGCAGCGGCATCACAGCGCTCATGCGCTGGAGGGCCGCCAATGGTTTCTTTCCATTTTCTCGTGCAGGGGAGGAAGTGTTTTATGGACGATCATGTTGGAGATATTGCATTTGTGTGACTGCATGTAGATAGCTGCCACCATTGGTTTATTTGAGCTTTCCCTTGATATGATGATGTGAAAAGACTGCAATGTGCTGAGCCAACCATGGTTGACATGGTTGACTGCATGCCATCGTTGTATGCCATGATCTCCTTGGTTCCTTGCCCTCCATAGTTCCAGTTTGTTGCCCATCTCAGGTAGGGCAGTGAAGGAGTTGTTGCTGTGTTGATTAGCTTGGTTGGCATAAACCTTACACTCTAACCTGGGAGAAACATAGAAAATGCTGGTTAGGCATTTTAGTGCCATCATCATTATTGCTATTCACATGCTTATATGTCTGGCCATGCTCGAGGGACGGTGAAGGTGTATGAGGTGTGTGGCCACCCCTTTGTACTTCATAACATATTCAGCATGTATTTGATGCATGTTGGATGGCATGTAAAGTGTGATTGTGTTAACTTGGTTACTGAGTGGTCCTTAGCGCCTGTCAGGTGGTCGTCTAGGAAACCCATCAGTGCGTGTCACAGTGACCCCAAACCTTGAGCATGTGTCGTCATCAGTGTGCAAGAGTTATTTATATGTGCTTTTGGTCATAGATTTGCTGAGTTCTAATCATGAAGTTTACAAGGTAACCTTGGGTTGACTAATGTGTATGCTCTCTTGGCATGTATGCCTAACGATCGTGTTGCTATGCTTAGGCTGGCAAGGTTGGCCATGCCGAGGGCAGGTGAGGGCAGATGAGGTGCCTAGCTGTTTGCTTATGTATTGTGATCGAGTAGGGCATGCTTTCAGGCTTTTTGGATGGAAAACATCATGCCTAACTGGCCTTGTACAAAGAAAAACCTCCTTTAGCTTATGTTCAGGTTTTAGCACGTTTAACTTTATAACTTGAGCTAGACTTGTCGGAATGACCTGGGACTTGGAAGACAGTTGTCCCCCTGTTAGACGGATTTTCGCTGCAGAAAAAAGTATTTTTTTGACGTGTTTATAAAAAGTTATTCCCAATGTCCGGTAAAAAAAGGGTCGTTTTGCGGGGAAATTAATAACTGTTCGAGGTTTTGCCCTTTCCATGATGTAAATAGCTCAGCAAGCTACAAACTCAGGGAACTAAAAACGCTGCAGGCAGTTTTGCAAATAAATGTGTGCATTGGCTGGGGCATACCCAGCCCTAATTAGCGTCTTTTGCTATTTATAGCGCATTATTGGTGTATATATGGGGGTAGTACCCCCAACAAGTGCATGGACAACTCACTAGAGATGTTATTTAGTGCCCCCAATCATAACTTAGCGTTGTGCAAATGAGTTTCAAGTGATATTAGCATAGGTCAATTTTTATGGGTTTTGGGGTGCCACCTCCCCTTAATTAATCGTGGCCCCGTTGGGGAGTCACGGAGCTAACTATGGATGCTATATTGCACGTTCTAACGCTTTGCGGGGATGGGGGGGGGGGGGGGGGGGGGGGAGAGAGAGAGAGAGAGAGAGAGAGAGAGAGAGAGAGAGAGAGAGAGAGAGAGAGAGAGAGGGGGGGGGGGGGGGGGGGGGGGGGGGGGGGAGGGAGGGGGGGGGGGGGGGGGGGGGGGGGGGGGGGGGGGGAGGGAGGGAGGGAGGGGGGGGGGGAGGGAGGGAGGGGGGGAGGGAGGGAGGGAGGGAGGGAGGGAGGGAGGGAGGGAGGGAGGGAGGGAGGGAGGGAGGGAGGGAGGGAGGGAGGGAGGGAGGGAGGGAGGGAGGAGGGAGGGAGGGAGGGAGGGAGGGAGGGAGGGAGGGAGGAGGGAGGGAGGGAGGGAGGGAGGGAGGAGGGAGGAGGGAGGGAGGGAGGGAGGAGGGAGGGAGGGAGGGAGGGAGGGAGGGAGGAGGGAGGAGGGAGGGAGGGAGGGAGGGAGGGAGGGAGGGAGGGAGGGAGGGAGGGAGGGAGGGAGGGAGGGAGGGAGGGAGGGAGGAGGGAGGGAGGGAGGGAGGGAGGAGGGAGGGAGGGAGGAGGGAGGGAGGGAGGGAGGGAGGGAGGGAGGGAGGGAGGAGGAGGGAGGGAGGGAGGGAGGGAGGGAGGGAGAGAGAGAGACAGAGGGAGAGACAGAGAGAGAGACAGACCGACAGACCGACAGAGAGAGAGAGAGAGAGAGAGAGAGAGAGAGAGAGAGAGAGAGAGAGAGAGAGTGCCTGTGTGCTTGTACGTGTAGTACATGTGTCATGTGTGTGTGTGTGTGTGTGTGTGTGTGTCTGACCAAGCCTCTCAGCAGGTATCGTAAACTTTCAGCCTGTCAGAAAACCAAGAGGGGTTGGATCTCACTGTGGTTGTAGTTGAACCGTTGTGGGGCCATGCTTCTGTCCGCCGAATCAGCAACATGTGTAAAGGTCCGGCCAGGGCAAGTTTTTGTCCGGTGAGATTATCGACACGATGCACTATTTGCACTGGGTATTCTACATGGCGCTGCTTGTCGCACAAATTAGCAGACAGCGCAGCGCTGCACCTGCCGCTAGCCAAAGATGTGGAAAGGTACTGATCTACTATACATAGGGCCAGTGGTATGTTAACTGAAGAGCAAGGCAAGTTATGTGATGAAGGCACCTATTGATTGGCAATTATAGTCTGCCTGGGTTAGCCATTCCGTGAAGGTGCCGAGCTAGGATGGTAATCAATCGCAGCGGGAACCAAACGGTCGCAGCGGGAACCAGACGGTCGCAGCGGGAACCAGCTGGTCATGCTCCGTTCTTTCTGAAACCCTTGTCTCGTCAAATGGTTGAATCTGTGGACGCAACGGCATATCCGCAAATCACTAGACAAAAAAGAGCAAGAAAAGTTGCTCCGATCCAATCGCGGAAGCAACACGAGCAAGGTTTAATGAAGAAGGGGGCGTCTTTCTAGTCCCGCTGCTTTGGACTCTAGTCTAGCAAAATGTCGTGGACGCTGCGCACCGCGGTGGATCCGACGTCCAAAGAGGAAACTGCACTGCCATCTAGTAGTGGAAAGCCTAAGCCTGCCAGGAACTCCGGCTTTGGGCCTGCATGGGACTCAGCAAGCATGCCCACCGTTCATAAGCCCTCTAACTAGATGAGAATGCCCAAATCCGATGCCGATCGAGAAGTTGCTTCGCCATAAACTTGCTCCTCGAGTTACGCGCTGGAGATTATCATTATGCCAGTTTAATTGCCAACATCTTGCACGCGGCGGATGCGAACAGATCCTGCCAAATGGCATACGTTACTGGCCGTTGAACAGTTAGCACCTGCATTTTTTAAGAAACTGCCATCAAACATCAGGTTCCGTCAGATCTTCCTGATGTCAGTGATGTTTCCTGTGCAAAAGCAAGCGAATATACTCATAAGATAATCAAGTTGTTGTTCTTGTTGTTGTTTCCCACGCCGCACTTGGGCAACAGAGATTTGGAAACGGCCGAGGGCCAGGACACTGAACAGCATGCCATCACAAACATACAAGATCATCACCACCACCACACAGATCACCACAACAACCAAGACCACCACCACCACAACAACAAGATCATCAACAAGATCATCAAGAATGGTTCGATTACTTCGATATGCCCTCGGCTGCGTGAATACTAGCGATATCTGGTAGTGTCGCCACTGAACTAGCTTCGCTGACCGGGCAAACCTCCGGTCCCGCCGTCGCGTCGTAGCAGGTCGTTAATCGTTACTTCGTTAGGTATCTAGTGCCTCGTATGACCCGAGTCGTATCCATTGCCAGTCTGAGTGTCTGTTACGACTTAATGTTTGCTGTCGTCCCCCGCAGCGCCTGTCTTGCGGCACAATGACGACGCCACGTACTCCCTGCCCACTACTGCCGTGGCTTTCAGGTTCGTAAATTAACGAGCCTTTGGCAGGTAAACTGACCAGTGAGCAGCAGCTGGCGTCTATCCTGCTCAGGTTTGTGCCATAATTTGCATGCCATGGGCGCCAGCACTGTTGGTTAAACGGAGGTCACGGTTTGTATTTTCTCGCACGGCGTACTCTCAATGGCATCGACGTCTCATATAGTTGTGGCAGCCGACCGCGCCACAGAAATTTGTTGCAATTCGCAGTGAACATGTGTCAACACCGGATGGTATCTACTCGCGAACCTGTCATCGCGGCTGTTTAATTGATTACAAGGCCATTTAATAAAGTTTATTGTAGTAGGCATGGCTACTCTAGGACTGGTAACGCCCACGTGCAGCCATTGGCTGGTTCAAAGCTATGGCAACCGTTTGCAGCTGGCTGCCAGCGAGTTTTACGGGAGCACTTCTCAGCAGTTGCTGGATGGCTCGAGAGCCCGGCGTAACACCTTGCCCCTGCAGTCAGCTCTTCATTTGGGGAAAAGAATTAACTCGAAGGTTAGCAAGTTACCCAAGCACATCTGCTCAGCCGCCGCTGACGCCGCCAGCACATCTGGGACAGGTGCGTGTGGCCAATTGTCCTACTGAGAAAGTGGCGGGCATGTTCTGTCTGTGCGCTCATTCTGACGCAGCTAGCACCTCCTTTTAAATTCCGATAGGCTTGGTTGAAGCGACAAGACTAGGACGGCGGCTCGGTCTGTTCACTCTGTATAGTGCGTCGCATTTCCATAGCGTTGTATGTCCCTTGCAAAAGCTTTTGCGTCAGTGTAGAATTTGCGAAGCTGCGGGCTCGGTGTGTTGCCATCTACAGCACGTCAGCCATGCTTGGGCACACTGGCCTGTAGTTGGCATGCTTTGACCCTCATTACATGCACATAGACATAACCCTGATATCTGCACTGCTTTGGAAGCCAATTGCCAGCTTGGCGCCTTTCTAGGTGCAGGGAATTCTGTCAGCCGCCTCCAGCATGGCATCTGCCCAGAAGCACCTTGCCGCCGGCATTTTCTTGCGTTTAACTAGTAGCGTCCGTGAACTCATGGCACCACCGCCGCAGCAGCAGCACAGTGTAGCAACGCAAAGAACCAGCAGTCGCACCGCAACAGCAGCTTGGGTGGCGGCAGTGAGAGCGCCAGCACTGATAGCAGCGGCAGGCGGTGGACACGCCAGCGACATCCATACAATAGCAACAGCAACAGCAACAACCACCACGACAGCAAGCAGCTAGCAGCTAACATGAGATTGAGAGTCTGTAGTGTGTGATGTAGCTTCGACGGTAGGTGCTTTGTGATGGTGGGTATTTATAGGGACTGGGAGTGAATAGCCGTCACAGTTGGCAATGAAGTGAGATGTTAAAATACTTCCTGCCGTTTTCTCCGGGGCTTGTGGGGGTGTAAACGTTTTCTCCCTCACAAACTACTGCAGCGCTTGAGAGGTCTTCTCGTTGCCTTGTGCGATGGTTGTTGACTTGTGGAGAATTTGGCCCAGTGGCTGTTGTCTGCTTGCGTTGTATGGTTGAGAAAGACGATGTGCTCCCTCCTTGTTCTATGCCCTCCTGCATCAATGCCCCTGGCCTGCGCCTCTTTCCCAAGAAATTTCCCATTGAATTCTCATTCAGGAGCTTGCCTCTTCAGCATAAAATATGTTTACCTTTTCCTACAGCAACACCTTGCCTCTGTCACCGCTTTCCGTCCTCTTTTTTTTCCTCCCCCTTTTCCTCCCCCTCTAGTACCTCCAAATCCGCTCCATCATCATTGCGTGGCCAGTTTGTGGGGTTGTAGACCCACAGGGGCGTCAGTCATGGCCCTCTAAGGCTTGTAAGGCTTTGTTAGGTTCCGTGGATTGTGATTTGGCCATACTGGATTTGTCAGGTCCTCGGGGATTTTCCTGTGCAGTTTCAACTCTCCTTCCCTGGCTCGCATTGCTCCGCCTCAGCACTACGCTTGCGCGCATGGGACAAATGGACAGAAAGGATTTCTTAGTAAACATGGACAAAACGGGTTTGTAACTAACAAAATGGATGAAGTGGTTTTCTTAGTAAAAAATGGGCAAATGGTTTGAAGCAATTGGACTAAATCATGGGAAAAGCACACTGGCGCATTGCAGCCATATTATGGAGGAATGGCTGCAATGGCTGTCTCATTAATGTGGAGGAATGGTTTTTACTTGTAGGAATGGCTTTTACAGGTCCAACAGATCGGATAGTACGTACGCTTGGCCACATCACTGGTCTCACGTCGCTGGCTACTTGCTTGCGCCGCGCACATCACACTTCCTCCCAGGGTCACCTTTACCTCAGACCAGATATCTTGTTGAAGACCCTATGTCTGTGTTGAAGGCAGATGTCGCTGGCCTCACTTCCCATGCACTTGCTCGTGTGCTCGCGTCACGCCCGCCCTGCCAGGCACTGCCAAGCCCGCCACCCGGCAGCGGCGAATCACCAAGTCGAGTGGGTCCACCAGGAGTGGGAGGAGCAGTGCTGATGGCAGTAGCGGTGGGGGTGCTTCCTCGGCACGCCCCAGCTCTGGTGGTGGCTCGTCCATCTCGCGTTGGAGCGAGCCCACGGCGCAGGGACTGTTCGTGGGCAATGACGGGCCCCCCTTGCGGGTGTTCCCTATCGGAGGGTTGGGGGAGATTGGCATGAACTGCATGCTGATTGGCAACCGAGACCGATACATCCTGCTCGACGCGGGGCTCATGTTCCCAGAGTAGGTGCCGCCACCTGTCACATTGCATGCAGTAGGGCCAGCCCCGCCTCGTGTCGCTCACCTCATCACTCTCTTCCGTCTGTCCATCGTCATGTTGATTCTTCCTGGCCACCGCGCATCGTCATCTGTCAACCTTCATCTTAATGGTTTTTCCTTCATCTGTCACCTTAACAATGCTGCCCCCCCCGCAGTTGGTGTTGCTTACCTTTGGTCACCCTATGCGGTCCCACCCTGGCCCCCCTGCCCCCCCTGCGCTGTTTTCATCTCGCTTCCGCTTCTTGCGTCCCCCTCAGCCACGACGACCTGGGCATGCAGCGCGTGCTGCCCGACACGTCGATGCTGCACCGCTGGAAGGACAAGATCGAGGCCGTGCTCATCACGCACGGGCACGAGGACCACATCGGCGCACTGCCTTGGGTGAGGGGGGATGGGGAGGGGTGGCAGTTGTCACGGGTGAGGGGGAAGAGCCGGTGGTTACGGGCTTGTGAAAGGGAGATGAGTGCAGCGTGATGGGTAAGGAAGGGGATGATAGCAGGGAGACGAGTGCAGCGTGATGGGTAAGGAAGGGGATGATACTTGCAGCTCTTGACTACCAAGAACGGTGGCTTATCTGCCATGGTACGATCGGGTGCTGCCCAGATTACACAGTTGAAACTGTGGGAGACTGTAATGCAGGGCGTGCAGGGGCAACGGCATGGGCTTTGCAAGTTAGGCCTTGCCCATGCGTTCCCATCGCTGAATCACCCATCCTTGCATTACTACCCGATTTGTCCTCAGAATCAGGGTCTTCTCTCCCTGTGTCAATGTCCTCACTATCGTCTTGGCCTTGTCCTGTCCCTTGTCCACGGGATCACCTGGCAACGTGGGCTAAGTTCTCAACGAATTCTCTTCCATGGCGCTGTGGTCCGGGCTCGTGTTGGCCCTGCACTTGCCCCCCCATCACGCATGCCCCAATTACGTATGCAGGTGGTGCCCGCGCTGGACCCCGAGACCCCCATCTACGCGTCCGGTTTCACTATGGAGGTGGGTCTATTTTGGGTCATTGTGGGTCATGGCTGGCCCTGGGTGGGCCATGATGGCGTGAGAAACAAATGGTTTGTGGAGCTCAGTTTCAACCATGTAAAGCTCCTGGCAACTGTCCAAGGTTGTAGATTCGTGAGGTGCCCTTGTAGCAACAGAATCAGCGCCAACTTCTCACACAGGCGCTTAGGTGTCTCCTATAGCTGTTAAAGGCTGATGCTGAATGTGACCCCACTTGCCTGCGCCTTGTTCAGGATGGTATAGTAACCATCCTGTCGGCGGTGCCGGGTGCCAATCAATATAATGACCATGACCACGGTGCCATGTGCCAGTATCATCATCATGGCCGTTATTAGAACTATCCTACGTGGTGCCGCAGAGCGGTTTGCCAACGTAGTCATCGTCATCAAGATCATGGTGCCTGCCTGCCAGCCGGTGGAGCGGCGCGTGCCTACCAGCATGGGCGCTTGAAGGATCTCACGCTGTGGAATACCGCACAGTGTGCAAACATAGCTATTCTGCCGCACAGTGTGCAAACGTAGCTACTCTGCCGCACAGTGTGCAAACGTAGCTACTCTGCCGCACAGTGTGCAAACGTAGCTACTCTGCCGCACAGTGTGCAAACGGAGCTACTCTGACCACTGCGCCTTGTGCCGTGTGCAAACCTATCGATGGAACTGTGCATGATGTGCCGTTCGCCAGCTGGTGGAGCGACGCATGAAGGAGCACACGCTGTGGAACCGCAAGCGGTTTCGCAAGTTCAAGCTCAACGAGCGCTTCCAGTTGGGGCCCTTTGAGTGCGAAACGATCCGCGTCACCCACTCCATCCCGGACTGCATCGCGTGCGTGCTGCGGTGCGAGGACGGGAACATCTTCCACACGGGGGATTTCAAGGTGGGGGCATCGACTAGCCACGTTGTATTGTATCCTTATGGTCTATTATAGGGGCCGCGGTATAGTGACCACTGGCTACAGCCTCGCAAGGCACCCTCAAAAGGAAGTTTCATTGCGAAAATGTTGGATGGTCTCGTCAGTGTGTGCTGCGATGCGAGGGCGACAAGATCTTCCCCACGGGAGACGCCCATGTGTGGGACAAAGGGGCAAGGGAAGCGTGGCTGTGTATCACTCGGACGTATAGTAGTAGCCCGAGGCTCTCAAATCTAAACTACTTGCCGGCTTAGAGGTAGCACGTCCGGCATGTGCGTGTGGGCAGTGCGGGGTGCATCTCTTCCCGATTGCAAACATTTCTGCTGATGGCTTTTTTTCCAGAGCTTTAATATATAGCTTCTCAACCCTTTTTGTTTTTCAGCTTGAAGTCTATATTCGTGTAACGGTATTGTGGTGGGTGGCTTTTTGCTTGGTACCTCTTTATCGCCCTGTCATCGCATACCACTATCAGCAAGTTGCTCTTATGGCCCACGTGCCTTGTCATCTTGTGTGTCTTCTGGCGGCCACATGTCGCTGCCCTCCCTCTGCTCCCATGCCGTCTCTCACTGCATGCTTCGCCGTTATGTCGGATGGCATGCCACCACCAGCTTTCCTGTGTGTCGCCGTTCATCGCACTTCGTGTTTGTCACTTGTTTGTCACCTCCATCTCATGTTGGTGATGCCACTCTTTCTCGTTGCCTCGAGCCGATCGGCTGCAACGTCACCCGTCTCAACGTGCACCGCTCACCTCATGCCATGGCCCTCATGCCATGGCCCACTCCTTATGGCATTTCCCGTCCCATTGCATGCTGTCCCCCACATGCCCGTCCACCAGCCGACGATACCCTCACCTCGGCCCTCATCTCGTGCCTTTTCGCGACCTGCGCCCACATGCCCCACCCACCAGATCGAGACAAGAATCTGTGTGCTCACCGTCCATGGATGCATGCGCCCTTCTTGCCCTTCTGCCACCTCTCCCCTTGTTTGTGTGCTTGCCTCCCCGCCCGTGCCCATGGGTAACCCCCCCACCCCCCACCGCCCGTGCCCCCATGGTCCAGATCGACGAGAACCCGGTGGACGGGGAGCACTTTGACCGCGTGGCGCTCGAGCGCATCGCGAGCGAGAACGGGGGGATTACGCTGGTAGGTCCCTGGGAGCGACACGTTTGTTACTGTTTTTACACGCGACACGTTGGTTGCCTGTTGGATGCATCCGTGAACGCTTGTGGGCACAAGCGCTAATGCGGGCGCTGCATAGCTGCTGCTGCGTGCAACCCCCGTATTCCTGTGGGTGCCCGGATGCCATCCCACCAAGGATTCCTATTGTGAATGCCATCCCACCAAGTATTCTCGTGGATGCCCAAGTAGTGGTTGTATTTTCTGCTCTCTCTCTCTCTCTCTCTCTCTCTCTCTCTCTCTCTCTCTCTCTCTCTCTCTCTCTCTCTCTCTCTGCGGCATACATGTTGTGGAGCGAGGGGAGGGCCTGTCTTGCCGCCATACTTGCCGCCACCCGCTGGCACCTGGGAGATAAGGTTAAGAGGGGTTAAGGCGCCGTGCCAGCAAGTACCGCACCTTGTCCCGTCTCGTCATGCCTCACCCGATGGTGCGGGATTCCTCCCACATCCCACATCCCCATGCCTCGCCACGCACCATCTTCGCTTGCCCCGCCACCCCTCGTGTGCGATCCTCGGCTGCCAGATGATGAGCGACTCCACCAACATCAACGCGGAGGGCCGCACGATCAGCGAGTCGGACGTGGCCGCGTCGCTGATGCGCCACATCACCGAGTACAAGGGCAACGGGCGCATCATCACCACGCAGTTTGCGTCCAACATCCACCGGCTGGGCAGCGTCAAGAAGGCGGCCGACGTCGCGGGGCGCAAGCTGGTGCGTGCGGCCGTCGCGGCTTGTTCATAAGATTGTCTTTTCTGTTGTGCCTTGATGTGGCTTGGGTACGGATTCATCAATTGGTGATTGCATGTTGATGATTCACGTTGGGAGAGTCACGGGCTTAAGACCACTGCGAGTTGGTACAATCATCCCTGATCGTTGCGTTACAAGATTGGGGCAGGGGCAGAGCTTGTCAAGTGCAATGGTCATCAGGCCCCAAGACGTGGACCTATGGCTTCACAAGGGGGCTGGGGCTGGATTGTGAAAATGTGGAGGCACTGCCCGGCCGTCATGGTGCATTCTATCGCGCGTGTTGGGACGAACCCTGTCGACCCTGTACTTCACCCGGTACCGTGTGTCGACCCTGTACCGTGTGGGTTGGGACATGCGGCTGCTTTGCCCACTCGTGGGCCCCACGGTTCATTTCCAGGTTGCGTTCCTTTGTGTGTGAGCATTTACTAGTAAATATGTGTGTGCTCATGATTGCCGATGATACCAGCGTGACACCACGTTCTCTCTGAGTTCATCATCACTCACAACAGTTTTGATCTGGACGGATTTCATGATTACTCACATAGACCTGAGTGGATGTGTCAGCGATTCTGGCAACGCGTGTGCATGTTCTGGCGGCTCCCCCGCGTGTGTCTGCATCCGCCCCTGCCAACCACTCCAGTGCTTCATCGGCATGTCCCTGCGCACCTACCTGGAGGCGGCGTGGCGGGACGGCAGGGCGCCCTTTGACCCCTCCGTCTTGGTGAGTGGCCTGTCAAGGCGGCAGGCAGTTGGGAGCACAAATTGGGAATCAAATCACCTGATGTTGCCGTGCGAAAGCACAGGCAGATGACCTGGCCAGGTTCCCCGCATTATAGCCCGCGTCATATCCCTCCAATTAGAAGCGCATGGGCCCGCATGAGCCCGTGCTGGTGGTTTCTGCCAGAGCAGTGGAGTTCGTGGGAGCAACTAGGGGAAAAGGTACATTCAGTGCAAGTTGCATGCTGAGGAAAAAGAGAGGTACACCTCTGGGCTTCAGATTGCAGCGGCCTTTTCCACAGTGCATATAGAAGAGAGCCTTCTGGATTTCCAGGTCTTGTTACTAGACCAGGCAGTAACAAGGCCTGAAATGCAGATGCTGTATTATTTGCAGTTGTTATCAAATCACTGAAGCATGTGCAAAGGATCAAGTTACGAGCGATACGCCTTCTACAGAAGTGGGCCCCCAGCACAGCAGTGGCTGCGTCATCCCTCGCGCACGATCCGGTGCTGGTCTGTAATCAGCATCGGTCTGCACTGGGCATCCCATAGAGCCTGCCAACAGGCAACCACAGCCGTTAGGACATGATGCTGGCGGGTTCCCTTCCTGCACACACATGTCTCACGCACACACACACGTCTCACACACAGACATACACACACACACACACTTCTCCCCAAACACCCTGCAAATGCTCAGGCAAAGCCACCCCTCTGGTTCTTGTCTGTAAACCTCCCCCCCGCCTCCTCCCTTTACCCCCGCCCCCCCCCCTCCCCCTCCTCTCTCCCTCTCTTCCGCCCCCCCCCTCCCCCTCCGCCCCCTTCAGGTCAGCGCAGAGGACATGGACAACTACGCTCCAAACGAGCTGGTGATCGTCACGACGGGGTCTCAGGTGGGTGCTGGCATACACGACCATCGGGCAGCAGGTGGGTGTGGGGGATGGTGAATGCCGCTGACCGGCTGCCACCGCCGGCTACTTGCTATCTCTTACAATATTTACAATGTACTTACAATATATCCCTTACAATATACTTGCTATCTCTTACAATATTGTGCAGTTCCCTCTGCAGTCGATCCCTTCCTTGCTGGGAGTATGCGAATATGCTGTCTGTCCAACATTCCTTTTCCCATCCGTCGTCTCGCCTAAGACAACGTTGTGCCCAACACAACTTCCCTCCCCCAACGCAACTTTCTTGACCCATTAAATGACAGGCGGAGCCGCGTGCCGCCCTCTCCCTGGCAGCCATCGGCGGCAGCCGCAACCTCAAGCTGCAGCCGGACGACCACTTCCTCTACTCTGCTAAGGTATGAAGAGCTCGCTTTACTCCGCCATGATGAATCCCGCCCATTCCCGCTTCTCCGCAAAGATGAGGGGCGGCAAGGAAGTTTGGCAGGCAGGCAGGCAGGCACGCAGGCAGGCAGGCAGGCAGGCAGGCAGGCAGGCAGGCAGGCAGGCAGGCAGGCAGGCAGGCAGGCAGGCAGGCAGGCAGGCAGGCAGGCAGGCAGGCAGGCAGGCAGGCAAGGAGGCAACATCGGCTTGGGCAGGAATGCAAGCCCACCACCAACTCCTTGGTTTCAAGGGGACAAGTGACAGTGGGGGCGGAACGCCCTAGGGGGGTGGAATGCTCTTTTTCTTTTCTCCTGAGTCAGCCTTATAGCTCGCTGAAGACTGCAGAGGCACTGCGCGCCAAGCAGTACCCTGGCTGTTTGCTGTGATTGGTTCCGTTGTTTGTGGACAGCATCAAGTTATGCGTGGACAGTGTCGCGGTCCGCACAGGATCCTCGCCCGCCGTTGCTTATTTGCGCGCTTTCTCTCGCTCGCGTCCATCAGACTTCACCTGGGCCCGCTCGTTGTCTCGTGGACTCCGTGGTTGTGCTCTCTTCCTGTCGTGAATCCCCATCCCTCGGCTCCACGCTTGGCCTGACATGGTGCACCGACGCAATCCCCTGCAAGGGAAGCATCTCTGCATTCCCGTACTGGACTGTCCAGAGTGCACATGCCCCCTTTCCCGTACAAGGTCCCGCCCTCACCATCTCTGCCCCCCAGACGATCCCCAGCAACTTGAAGCATCCGGCTAATATGAAGCTAGGTATTTTTACCTGGCTGCTCCCATCACCAATGCCTCCTAATATCTGGTTTGCTCTCGGCCCGCTTGCCCCCTGCTGTGTATGTGTATATGGCTACCCCCTCGCGATCGCTCCCACCCCAGATGATCCCCGGCAACGAGAAGCGCGTGATGAAGATGATCAACGCGATCGCGATGGCTGGCCCCACCGTTGTCATGGGCAACAAGGCGGTGCTGCACACGTCGGGCCACGCATACCGTGATGAGCTGGTGAGCGAGGGGGAGGCAGCTGGGCTTGATAGACATGTGTGGAATAATGTTTTCTAGATGGGACAAGCTGGTGAGTGGGGCTAGGGTTGCTAGATGGGTGGTTCATTGGACGGCTCCCCTGCATGTCTGACAGCTTACTGTGGTTGGCCATCATGGGTAGCGGATGCACAATGCGCTCTTGTCGCCGATCGTGCACAGTATGACATCATTTGCCCCGTCCAGCCGCACCTGTTCCCATTTTAAACGCAATGTGGGCGCCATTCGCTCCTATGTACGCTGTGCTGGTTGTCTCGTCGATGTGTTCACTGTGCTGGTTGTCTCGTCGATGTGTTCGCTGTGCTGGTTGTCTCGTGGATGTGTTCATTGTGCTGGTTGTCTCGGTGATGTGTTCACTGTGCTGGTTGTCTGGTGGATATGCTCTTCGCGCGCAGGAGGAGATCTTGCGCATCGTCAAGCCACAGCACTTCCTGCCCGTGCACGGCGAGTTTGCGTTCCTTAAGGCCCACGAACGGCTGGCGCGCGACAACGGCATTCGGCACACGACGGTGAGGGACAGCGGGCCGACCACCGTTGAACCGCTACCGTGCATATGCGGTCTCGTACTAACACGGTTACGCCGCATTCGTGGTCTTTGACATGATTGGGTTAGTCATCTCCAGGGGTTGGTTGTGGGGAACAAAGAGTCGGAGACCAACACGCTGGTGGGTTGTTCATCCCCGACATTTTGTCACGAGCATTTTCTGCTCCCTGCTTGATCCACTGCTCATGGCAGAATTGTTCCATACGTAGCCGTGGGGTGCATTCATGGTGCTGACATGGTACTGACACGATGCTGACGTGATGCTGACACGATGCTGGCATGGCCCAGCTTGGTCGACGCATTTTCATCTCGGCTGTTGACATGGCTTGCCTGCCAGGGCGTGCCGGTTCTGGTTTGGATATGACGGGGAGGTACTTGAGAAAATGTGCTTGGGTACGCAACGCTGGCTTTGGCCTGATCATGTATCGTTTCCTTTTGTCGCTCTTTCAAATGGTTCCTCTTCGAAACGTTTTAAACGTTTTATGGGCACGCCCTCCCCCAGGTCATCCGCAACGGCACGATGACAGGCGTCGGTCAGCTCCGCAACAAGGCCACGCAGTCCATCGGCGGCTTCGCAATGATGGGCAAGCAGCGGCTGGAGGTGGGTGGGGGGCAAGCAGCGGCTGGAGGTGGGTGGGGGGCAAGCAGCGGCTGGAGGTGGGTGGGGGGCAAGCAGCGGCTGGAGGTGGGGAGGGGGCTAGCTGTTGGGGAACATGGGTGGTGGCAAGCAAAAATTGGAAGTGGGTGGTGGCAAGCAAGGCAGTAGTGGGGGATGCTGGCACTTGGTGGGGAAGTGAGGGGCTACACATGTTTTCTCTGGTTACTGCTTATGGTGCTCCACAGCCGGGGGTGATGGGCAAGCACGGTGGCTAAAACATGGTCAGCCGAGCGCGCCTTGACACATGGGCAAGTGTGGCGGTGGCTGCACGGCTCCGTGTTGTTGCTTTACATGCTTGCGGCGGTGGATGTGCATCATCAGCCGTGTCTGCAGAGTACCCGTACCTTGAATGGCGAGAAAGGCATTCCCTGCCTGAGGGCAGGTGCTTGGCATGTACCTGACTTTGGCATGTATCAATGTGTTACCATCCTGGTATATATAATATGCATGAAGTATATAATATACATTAAGTTGTCTCCTTGATGTAGTAAATATAAAGTACCGTAGTGGTCAAAATCACTTTGCGACAAACCTCTTTGCGAATCGACCTCGCAAACTACTTTTCATGGGCTTCATTTTGGGTCGCAAAGTTCAAAACTTACCGCGTCGCGCCTGCGCCGTGCCGCACGCAGACAGGTAGAACTGTCAGAAGTATCGATACACCTGCCCAGGAATAAGTAAATAGTTTGACCAAAGTATTTACATTTGTGGCAGAAATTAGATACTGACTAGACTAGATGTTGTGGAGTTGTACGGAATGAGTTTTCCGTCAAGGAATAATTAGTCCTTGTGTTAGCTGGTTTGCTACTTGGACAATTTTGTTGTGATTGGTCATAACTTGTGTAGACCACGTGGTGGACACGCAGTGAACACACGTGGCGTGTGGCATGCACACTCTGCTACTGTCCGCTAGCTCGTCATTTGTATATAATGACGTGACCATTTTTATTTGGGCTCTCTCACGATCTCGCACTGCTTCCAGCAGCTGGTTCTCTAGCCGAGGCCAACATTTTCGAGGATGAGCAAGTTTGCCGTATGATATTATACGGAATAAATTTTTGTTATTCTGACAAGAACGAACGCGTGGCGCCAAAACTTTCGCGCCTTTTGTCACTTGTCATGCGAAAGCCAAAGGCTTGTGCAGCCATGCACGTTGTCTTGGCACGATGGCAGAAGAGCGGGGAGGCCGGCAGGCCAGCAGGCAGTCAAGCCTGCTGGCCTATAAATTTACAACATCGAGTACCTGCCACTGACCATAAACAAGTCGATGGGCTCGCAAACCTAAAACTTTGCCTTCATTTTGGGTCGCAAACTATAAATTCCACCCTGTTTTTGGGTCGCAAAGTAGGTTTGTCGCAAAGTGATTTTGACCACTACGGTATATGATATACATAAAGTTCTGCGGTTAGAGAACGCCAGCTCAGCCTATTTCCCATGCACCACTAGTGCGCTGAACACCACCTCACACTATTTCCCACGCGCCACTACTGCCCTGATGCGGCGTCGCTTCACCGCTGCCCCTTTCCTCTTCCCCCCCCCCCCCCCCCGGATCAGCTGATGTACAACGACGGCGGCAAGGGCTTTGGCAACAAGACGGACATGTGCCTCGAGGAGCGCATCCAGATCTCGAGCGACGGCATCATCATTGCGAGGTGGGTGGATATGTCATCCTGGCCATAGGATGGCCATAGGATGCTTAGGAGTGTGAATACATCATCATCATCATCATCATCATCATCATCATCATCATCATCATCATCATCATCATCATCATCATCATCATCATCATCATCATCACCATCACTATCACCATCATCACCATCACCATCACCATCACCATCATCACCATCACCATCACCATTACCATCATCACCATCACCATCACCATCACCATCACCATCATCATCACCATCACCATCACCATCACCATCACCATCACCATCACCATCACCATCACCATCACCATCACCATCACCATCACCATCACCATCACCATCACCATCACCATCACCATCACCATCACCATCACCATCACCATCACCATGGGTGATGACAAGACCATCATGGCCAGGGAAGTGAACGTATCGTTGTCGTCGGGTGGCTGGCGATATCAACCCCCATCTATCACCTCCCGCTGCTGCACCCCCACCCACCCTTCCTCTCTCTTCACCCACCCACCCGCCACCAGCGTGGAGATCCTGGGGCGCGACGAGGAGGACACGGCGGCCCTTGGAGGCATCGACCCGTACGGCGACGGCCTGCGCGCGCGCGTGCGCATCACCACACGCTGCATGTGGACCGACGGCGGCGCGCTGATGCTGGAGATGCAGAAGGTGGTCGACCGCGCGCTCAGCCACCTGCCGCAGGACTCGACGCCGATGGCCGTGGAGCGCACGATCAGCGAGCATCTGCGGCGCGCAAGCCGCCGGTTCAACAACAAGCACCCGGAGGTCATCGTGATCGCTTACTTCAGCCAGGCTGCCGTCGCGGGGGCCGCCAAGGCTAAGCGTAGGGTCGACGAGGAGGGGGAAGCGATGGTGGGGGCTGGGAAGAGGACAGGGGGCCAGCGGATGCGGGTGGGCGCGGGGGCGGGGGCGGATGCCCCCTCTGTGTATGTGCTGACACCGCCGGCGAGCCCTGACAGTGAGGATGATGTCATGGAGGAGCCGCCCAAGACGAGGACGAAGAGGAGCGGAGTCAGGAAGGCGGGCGTGGATGGTTCGACAGTGGGCAAGACGAGGGCCAAGTCGACCCGCCGGGGCGCCTCGGCAAGCAGCGAGGAGGGGGAGGACCAGTTGGGCGTGCCCAAGGAGATGCCATCGTCGTATGGGGACTTGCTGGCGCCGGACGATGGCATGCTCTTGTAGCCTGCGCGTGTAGCCTGCGCGTGTAATGACCCCAGGATGGTTTCCACATACTGAACATCTTGCAGCGCTCTTTCCTCCATTTATTTGCTGACAGCTGGCGGGCTGCCACGTAAACCTATGGCACCTACATGATGTGGCAATGGATGCTGTCAGTTGAGGACCAGAGTGATACAGGCCTTGGCCGTAAATGTTTGGGAATCTAATACTGAATACCACGTCCTGCCAGACCTGCTGTCTCTTGGCGGAATGGCTGGGCATAGGAGGCCATATCTAGGTGGTTGGAAACCACCGTCCTGTCATTTACTCCACTTCCTGTGAGATGATTAGAAAGCTTGTAAGACGGTGTAGCGAAAACACCGATGTTGCCCATACTAGTTAATTCGGTAGTAGGATGCACAGCCAACGCCGCATGACCATAATGCCACTGGCCAGCATGTCAGCCAGCCATGACTTGTTTGAATAGGTGTCCATGCTTGTGTGTAACATAGGGAAGGCATGCTGTTAGCACCAGCTATAGTACTTGAATCCAGGTCAATGCAGATTTCCAGGCAGATCTAGCATTGCAGAAGTGTGGCTGGGAATCGCACTGCCTGACTGTGCATATATTATTATAGATCAGAATATATTATCAAGGAGACAATTATGCTTTGCTTCTGCTGCGCGTAGTCTTTAGTCTACCAATTAATTTCTTTTGTGAGAGCGAGCACTCAGCGTGCATTGGTGGCAACAAGAAGATGTTGGTTATGGCTTATGTGACATGCTGTAAACATGCACTGTTTTTTAACTTGCAAAAACCAATTAATTAATTAATTAATTAATTAGGAACATAACTCCGTTGGGAGTATATGTAGCACATAGCCCTTGATCGCATGGGCCTTACTGGTGAGATCGAGCTGGTCGCCCACCGCCTTCCCCGCGCGCGGGGTAAGGCAGGGCCGCCCCCGCTCCTTCTCACCTTTAAGACCCCAGCGGACAAGATTTCTTTTCTCAGACGCCGCAAGCGGCTCGAGAAGACTCTCTTCACCCTTGATGACGACTTGACCCTGGCGCAGCAACAACGGCGACGGGAGCTATGGCCGACCTACCTCCAGCTCCGGCAGACCAAGGCGGGCCAGCCGGTGTACTGGAAGGGGGCGGCCATCTACGTCGGCCACAAGCCCTGGCAGGCGACCCCCGCGACCCCAGCGACTCCAGACGCCCCAGCTTAGGGGAATACAGCAGTAGTAGTGCAAAATAGATAGACCGTGGCCATGTACATGTACGCCTCCTAGAGGCACTATCCCAGCTATAAGCCACGCGCTTTACTTAATCATGTACATGTGTGCCTATGATGAGCCACACTCCAGATGATGCCTAGCTTTATTTAGTTATGCTGTGCCCATGCAGAGAGTTGCTCTCTGCTGAGATGCCACGCTCTAGTTTTGTATAGCCATGATGATCTTCCCCCTCACAGGCATGCTCCCCCCCTTACCCGGGCATAGCGTGATAGACCATGAGGGTGCAGGTGCCCTGGTGCACCTAGAGCAGGGGTCCTTTACATCCCCACCCTTGCAGGAAGCAGCTTAGGATGTATGATAGGCCATATGCCCCCTCTCAAGGGCTATGTGCTACATATACTCCCAACGGAGTTATGTTACAATTCAATAGCCCTGAGAAGGGGCATATGAGCCTATAATACATTCTAAGCTACTTCCTGCAAGGGTGGGAATGTAAACAACACTTGCTCTAGGTGCACCAGGGCACCCGCACCCTCATGGTCTATCACGCTATGCCCGGGTAAGGGGGGAGCATGCCTGTGAGGGGGAAGATCATCATGGCTATACCGAAGAGCTATGGCATGGCTTCTCAGCAGGGAGTGACTCCCTGCATGGGCACAGCATAATGAAATAAAGCTAGGCATCATCTGGAGGGTGGCTCATCATAGGCACACATGTACATGACTAAAAAGGCTAGGCCTAAGCTGGTATAGTGCCTGTAGTAGGCGGGCATGTACAAGGCCACTGTCTAACTATTCTACACTACTGCTGTATTCCCCTAGGCTGGGGCTGGAGTTGTCGGGGCCGCGGTGGTCGAGGGGGTCGCTTGCCAGGGCTTGTGGCCGACGTAGATGGCCGCCCCCTTCCAGTACACCGGCTGGCCCGCCTTGGTCTGCCGGAGCTGGATGTAGGTCGGCCATAGCTCCCGTCGCCGTTGTTGCTGTGCCAGGGTCAAGTCGTCGTCCACGGTGAAGGGAGTATTCGCGAGCCGCTTGCGGCGTCTGAGAAACGAAATCTTGTCCGCTGGGCTATCAAAGATGAGAAGGAGCGGAGGCGCCCCTGCCTTACCCCGCGCGCGGGGGAGGCGGTGGGCGGTCAGCTTGATCTCACCAAGAAGGCCCATGCGTGCAAGGATTTTGCTCTCAAACGCACGTGCAAGCTTCTCGGAATTCTCACCTTCTTCCATGTCCAAGTTCTTGAGTATGGCGTTGAGGCTGCGCTTGGCGAGCTCGGCCTCCTCGCGGAGGTCAAGCGTCTGCCGCTGGAGCTGGGCTGCGACGGCGGAGGTGGTGGAGGTGGTATGTTGCTTAAGCATGTCCGCCCAGGTCGTGATGGGAGGAGCATCGCCAGCCAGGCCAGCCGAGGCTGGCTTGGCGGCAATGTCCTTCACTGCCTGGGCGGTGAGGCCTGCTGTGTTCTGCAAGACCTCGATAGCGATTGCATTATCCTTGAGGCGCTGGTCGATGTCGCGGAGCTGGGCGGTGATGGAGTCGGAGGAGGGGATGGCGGCGGTGGAGGAGGCGAGGAGGGTGGAGGTGGCGGTGGAAATGGTGGAGAGGAGGGGGAGCTCGGCAGCCAACGTGCTGCCCATGGCCGCCACATCTGCAGCGATGGGGGCCACGTGCTGCTCGAGGGCCTCCTGGGCGTCCCCAACATCTACTGCTCCAACCTAGGGCCATTGCTGGTACTTTTGACGTAATGAAAGCAGCGTTTTGGACTAGTGGAATATGATTTTACAGCATAAAAAGTCCATTTTATCATGAATGAACATGGCCAACAACCCCAAGTGCCCCTAAATTTCTCAATATTTGTAGAGAAATGCTACTTCTCATAATTAAAACCTGCACAAATGCACAATTTGGGGCATGCATGTGAAAGTTTGAAGTACAAATTCACAATGAGGTTTTACATTTTTCAATTAATAATGGTATCTCATTCTTCAATCAATCAATTTGCAATCGTCCAAACAATTTATTCATTTCATACATGTCCGAATATGTTCAAAGAACACATTAATTAATTAATTAATAGACACGTGACTGCGTCACGTGAGCATAAGTCCTCAGTGGGAGGGGAACATGGGATGGAATGGATGGTATAAGCTATCTAGGTCCTAGTTACAGGGGTGTGGGCACCGCGGCCCGAATCGCTATGAATGCCATACTTGGTCACACGCGGAGCCCCCACAGGCTTGGGGGTGGTCTCCTTCATCACTACTTGCCATCTATCCTTGCGCACCATCTGCCTCCATATTACAGACAAACCAGGAGGCTGCCCGGGGGTGAGCCCGTCACGTCTAGTGTAGCACATGTCCATGCCGAGTCTATCACGAAAAGTCCACGGGTGGCGGCCCTGCCGCGCGCGGCCGGGGGCACGCCAGGTGAGGACATATCGCCCAGGCTGGGCGGGCTTGGTGCCCGCCAGCTAGTCTATCTGATGTATCTACCTGATCTGTGCGGGCCAGGTGCCCGGCTAGGCCCAGGCGCCTGTGCCTAATAATGTGGGAAACATAGGGCAAATCAGCGTACAAATCCTCATTACTAATGTGCAAACCAAAGGGGATGTTAAGGGCCTTGCGCAGCATCTTGGTGACGGCGCCGTCGAGTCGTTGCTCCAGCTCCTGCATCAGTGTCCACGTCTCGGCGCCGTAGGTCAGGATCGTCAGAATGACGACCTTGAAGAGGTCACGCTTGACGATCCGGGGTAGGGCGGGGTTGCTCCACCAGCGGCGGTGGTCATGGAGGTGCGCCCACGCCATGCCGATCCGTGTCGTCATGTCGTCCTCGCAGTCAGGAAGCCAACTGCCGAGCAGCTTGAAGCGGCCTGAAGTAGGGTAGTTGACCTCGGCATCGTCTAAGAGGCGGAGTGTGGGTGGGGGCCCTGCCATGCCGAGGGCCAGGGCCTCCGTTTTGGGGCTGATTTCTAGACCAACCGCCCGAGCCTCGAGCGCCAGGCAGTCCAGCCAAAGTTGGGCAGACTCCGGCTTCTCGATGAGCGTGATGTCGTCGGCATAAATGAGGTCAGCTAGTAAATTCTGCTTGTTAGTCGGCCCCCCTTCCCCAAGCTCGTTCGTGATCGCTAGGCCAGGGGCACGGCCTGCAATGCTAGCAAAGCGAGCACGTGCCTGGCGCATAACATAATCCACTACAATAATAAACAGGTACGGCGACAGGACGCAACCCTGCCAGACGCCGGTCTGCAGTGGGCAGGGCGGGGTTATGCCGTGCTGAGTGCGCACCGAAGTGGTGGACCCCTCATACAGCGTGCGGATGACGGTAATCAGGGGAGTGGGGACGCGAGCGCGAGCAAGTACAGCCCATAGAGCGTCCCAGAGGACAGAATCAAAAGCCTTGATGAAGTCGACGAAGATCAGGATGGCGGGAAACTCACCAGGTTGCAGGAGAGCGATTTCCTCGAAGAGGCGACGCGCGACGAAGATGGCCATGACGGTGTTGCGCCCAGGACGGAAGCCCATTTGACTTTCCCCAAGGTGACAGTCGAGAGCAGAACGAAGGCGGTTGAGGATCATGCGCATGAACAACTTAAGTGCGGCGCTCTGGATGCAGACTCCTCTGTAGTTGGCGGGGTCGTCAGGGGAACCTTTGTTTTTGTACAGCATAATACGGTAGCTGTGCTGCCACTCAGGAATCGGCGGCGCGTCGGCAAGCAGGATCCGGTTGCAGACGTCAAGCAGGAACCCCGTGAGCGCCGTCAGCTTAATCACCGGGGCTGGGAGCTGGTCAGGTCCAACGGCAGCATAGAAGCGGAGTTGCTTGGCGGCGGTGCTCAGCTCGAGCTCGGTGAACGGCGGGAGCTCGTTGGGGTGGGCCAGGGGTTCCGTCAGGGCTGGGTACGTGTAGTCCTGCTCAGCGGCGGGCGGCGTGGGCGGCGCAGGGACGTCCGCCGGTGCTACTGCCAGGCGTGCGGCCGCCAGAGGGCCAAGCGGCGGAGGCGGCGGGGGGGCGCCGAGCAGCCGGGACTGGGAGGAATACCACTGGTTGAGCTGCTGCTGCGGTGAGCCAGAGAGCGTCCGCGGCGAAGAACACATGCAAGTGCTCAATCAGCGTGAACCCCCTTGGACGCGCCCCACCATATATACATTGGACACGTCACCCCAACTACTGAACTGCCCAAAGTCACGGTCACTGATCCAACTACTATGTACATCTGCATTTCTCCACGTTGCGGTGGGAAATTACGTGCAAAACGCGATTTCGTGCAAAGTCCTCGCCCATCATCGCTTGCCAGGTCGATGTGAAGGAATGTTGTCCCAGCTGGCGCCTTCCTTCAGGAGAGTAACATGTTCGCTAGCGAACTTCAGAGGGAAACGAAACTTTTCCTCGCTCTCATCACTCCAACCGAGGTCGTGCCCTTCATCAAACCATCTGATCACCACCTTGTTCTTCTCGCGGCCCAGGAGGGTGCCAAAGAGCAGAAAATCTTCCTTCTTGGGGTACTTGTGCTGCCAGCTTATCCACACGTCGTCTACCCATTTCGAAGTCCAACCTCCGCGACCTTTCAGTTTCGCGCCATCCATAAAGCGCATCCGGACGTCCGGCCGAACGTCCCTGATTGGTTTTTCGGCCGTCCCATCTCTGCCCTGACCACCACCCTTCTGCGGCTGTGAAGGTTCGTCGGCACCCTCCGTCTCCTGCCCCGCCCCTCGCCTGCCCCCTCCCCGACGTTTTGCCTTCTGCCCCTGCGCAGCCGCCGCCTCTGCCATCAACTCTTCGTACGTTTTTTCTGGCTGACCGCACGGAAAGGGTGATGGGTTGGGTGGGAGCTCGTCCCCTCCCGGCCCCGGTTGTGCAACTGGTGCGCCGACCGCGGCCTGGCCAACAACACGGCCGGCCTCTCCGGACACAGTCCCAGACGCGGATCCACGGCCGGGGAAACCGAACTGGAGTCTCTTCTTCGCCTTTCCCTGCACGTAAGCACATGCCAATTAACATGAATACGGAAGGGTCGTGTGAGAAATCAATGAAGCCATGGACTGATGCAAAAAAACTTATGTAGAAATATATTAAGGTACTTATTAAACTCGTTTATTGAAAATGAAATTTACCGGCCGAATGTACCGTTGGAGCGTGGAAGGGCATCCTTGGTCGATCGAAGATATCCGTCAATGCGGTCAACGGTGCGGTCGATGTCCCTGGCGGCGCCTCAACATCGACCACCTCAGTCGGGCGCATCAATCCGGCAAACGCCGGCCCTCCACCTGAGACTTTCGGCGGACCCTCCACGTTACGAGCCTCCAATACCCTCTTCTGCAGTGGGGTGCTCGCAACAAAATCCGTGTCAGCCGACGGCTCCGGATCGTCATCCTCATTCAGCAGTATCGTGTTCGGGCATTGCTCCATCCCCGTCGAGCGGGGGGGCAAAGTCATCACAACCGTCCTTCCTGACGACGGTACGGGATCGTCATCCAGAACCAAAGAAACCGAGGCGAGGGCGGGGGTCCCCTCAACCGGGGGTCCCCATGAATCCTGACGAGGCCTCATTCCCATCTGTCGGACACGACCGCCTCCCGTAAATCGAGAACGCCCGCCGGCGCTACCAGTAACAGGCCGCGAGCCTGCTTCCTGCTGGCGATCCCCATCCTCATCACAGATACGCCCGCCGGCGTTACCAGTAACAGGCTGCGAGCCTCCTTCCTGCTGGCGATCCCCTCCTCATCACAGATACGCCCGCCGGCGTTTCCAGTAACAGGCCGCGAGCCTCCTTCCTGCTGGCGATCCCCCTCCTCATCACAGATACGCCCGCCGGCGTTTCCAGTAACAGGCCGCGAGCCTCCTTCCTGCTGGCGATCCCCCTCCTCATCACAGATACGCCCGCCGGCGTTTCCAGTAACAGGCCGCGAGCCTCCCTCCCGCTGGCGATCCCCCTCCTCATCACAGATACGCCCGCCGGCGTTTCCAACGACAGGCCTCGAGTCTCCTTCACCAGCACGCTGGCGCTTACCTCCCCCCCTGTTGTCTTCATCCCCCCCATTGTCTCATCACGCGAGCCTCCATCACCCCGACGGCGCTTTTTCCCTCCCCTTCCATCTCCTCCCCCGTCCCTCTCCCCCCCCCCCTCCTCCCTCCTCCCCATCCCCTTTCTCCCCCTCCGCCTGCCCCCACCCACCCCGGGCGGGTGCCCCTCAGCAATATCCTCCTCCCCCTCTCCTCCTCCTCTCCTCCTCCTCCTCCTCCTCCTCTCCTCATCCTCCTCCTCCTCATCCTCCTCCTTCTCATCCTCATCCGCCTCCCCCTCTTCCCCCTTCTCCGAATCATCATCCTCATCAGACGAAGAATCGTCGTCGGAAAAGTATGCGAGGCCTTCCCACCCATCTTCAACAAGCCAATATTTGATAAGGCGGACCAGGCGCTTCCACCGGCGGATATGGGCGGGCTCCCCGAACACCAGCAGAACTCTGCAGGGTCCCCTAAAAAGGGCGTTGGTCATCTTGTCAACCACATCCCACACGACCGGGCTCAAATGCGAGGAGGGTTTGGGAATGTGGCGCTCCTCCGGAATGCAGTCTGCGTCCCACTTGCGCAGGTTCCTCCACTTCTCGTTGCTGTCAGCTGCCAGGTCCAGCACAGCAAACGCCTGGTCCTCCAGCGACCGAGGAATTTTGTCAGACCCCGTGCACAACTCGTCCACCACCTTCGTCACCACCAGATCCTTTCTTTTTTCGTTTTCCTTCCATGTCATTGTCCTGTATGCGATCCAGTCGGATCCCATCCTCACCCCCTTCCAATCGCTGTAGGCTTCCAACCTGTCCCGCCACCCCTTCTTGGCCTTGGTAGTCCCCTCCTCCGCCGCCTCCTCGACCTCCTTCTCGACCTCCGCCGCCGCCTCCTGTGGCACACCCAGCAGATGTTTGGTCTTCACACCCAAATCGTCATACAAATGACGGGGGTGGGAAGCGAGCAGCCCTCTCGGGAACTTCCAGTCCTTCTGGTCGACCACTTTCCTTTTAGCCGGCGGAAGGTCCCTCAGCGTGAGAATGATCGCCCTCGTGGCCGTGACGACCACCCGCCAAAAGTCTCTGGTCAGGCGGCAGTCGGCGATGAACTTGTGGCCTCCACGTCGAGGTCGGTGCCCTTCAGCTTCACGCCAAACACGTGCTCCCTCACCAATACGGGGTCGAAAGTCCCGTTTAGTTGTTTGCAGCGGCCAATCAGCTCGGGGTTCTCCAGGAACTTGATGTGGGCGAATTGCTTTGCCGCCTCTATCAAATTCTTGGCGACTTCCATTATTTTTATCAGGTTGCTGGGAGGGGCCTCACAGGACATGATCGGCGCTTGGATCAGGCTGTCGAAGTACTGGAAACTCGCAAGTTCCCGATGCGCGGTGAAAATGGACAGTTCGTGCGCCTTGTCTTTAGGGCGCGTCAAGGAAGTCTTGCCGAGCCGCGATATCCTGTGCGATCGCCGGCTTGCCGTCGACAGCGGGCTTCAAAGGGTCCTCACACCAGAACAGCCAGCGCTGCATGAAGTTCTTCTGGTCCGGCCCCCACTTGTCCGTCTCTTCAGCCCCCCTGCCTTGTCGCCTGCGCCGTCCCCTTCGGCCTTGGCTTGCTCTCCTTTCTGCCAAAAGGGCTTCACAATCGCCCAGATCTTGCCGTACAGAGGAGTTGGGATAGACACGCCCTTCCCTCTCTTGAGGGGTCCATATGCCTGGTAGGCCCGGTGCACATCCCCCAGCGCTGAGCCCCACGTTGCCTTGGCTTGGGCTGTGTCCTCGGCGTTCATGGCGTTCCCGAGCTGCCTGACAACTTCGATCTGATCGCCGACTGCTTTGGAAACCTGCATCGCCGTAGGGCAACAACGCGCAGAGACACATCGATAGTCCTCCCAAATAAGCACAACTCAACTGAGAACAAGAATACGACTGACAGAAACGCCGGCGGTCGCATCTTGACAAAAATATGGCATACTAAGGTGGAACATGAAAACCCCTTATAGAAACGCCGGTGGTCGCATCTTTACCAAACTAATGGCATACTGAAAATAACACGAGAAAACCACTTATAGAAACGCCGGCGGTCGCAACTTGGCTTACCTTCTCTTCACGGATCTGCCACCAGGTCGGCAGGATGGTCTCACCCTTGAGCATCTGCACGTCCACCCCCCGAATTTCTTCCAATCCATTGCCCACTCCTCCAGCTTCTCCGCGGCCACGGTCTTCGTGACTTCCTGCTCCTTCCCTCCCCGCGCAACGACCCTTAGCTTTTCCGCCTTCATGAAACCGTTCAGCATTGCCTGGTACCACACAGATCTTTGGTCCACCGTCATATTTGGGGCGACCAGTTCGAATTTCACCGATTTGATGAGTGTGGTAAAGTGGTTCCCGTCCAGCACGAGAAAGCCGCAAATGGCTGGCGGCAACAATGGCTTCTTCTCGAGTGGAGCCATCTCCCAGGCGGACTTGCACAAACTGTCCAAAAGCGCGGCCTTTCTCACGTCCACGGGCTTAAGTGAGTCCAGCACATCGGCCCGTCCTGTCAGAACCTTGGTGGAAGCAGCTTCGGCCATCTCCTTGGCCGAGCTCGTTCGCAGGTAGATATCAATCTCTTTGTCAGTCATTGCGCGAGCGTAGCCAGCCTTCATTGTCCGTGCCCCCCATCTCCCCGAAAAGTTGCGCGACCTGACGCTGGTGTTCTCGTTTTTCATCCACTCATGAAAAGTGTTGGGGAACCGGTCAGCCAAAAACTGGAACGAGTACCGCCACACAGGAATCACCAGCTTGTCGTGGCCGTAGTCGGACTCCGAACTGGCAAAAATGGTGGCGTTCTGCTCGCCTCTCGACAGATGCAAGTCTCGTGCGAGGAGCTTCTGAGGCCCAACGAACAGGTTCCTTGTCCACACCCGATTTCGATGCACCAAGGCTTTGGACATCTCATCGAGGTCCCGAGGCTGAACGGCAAGCTCCTGCCGCAACCGTTTGCCCTTCGCGATCTCATCGTTCACATCCAGGATGTCATCATCATCCTGCGACACCGGGGACTTCTCCCATTTCTCAAGCAGAGACACGGGAGCATCCGCAACCTCCACCTCCTTTCCTTTCCCCTTTCCCTTCAGCGCCTTCCCCTTGTAGGTCGCAAGTGCTTCGGAGAGTCCCTTCTGGTGTTCGTCGACGGCAGCAGTCCACGTACTATCTATTTTCATGTTCTCGCGGCGCGGGTGCTGGTCGAGGCTGATTGAGTACAGGATGGCCGCGTGGGTCGCCCTCTCGGCCTGCACGTACTGCAGTGATGCGAAAAAATCAGGAAAGCATAACCAAAAGGAATAAAGTAAATGTCGATTGAGAAACGCCGGCCGTCGCAACCTACATGAAACCTGAACCTCAACATCAAAGCCCCCCTCACAACAGAGGTACACTCGGCTCATTTCCCTCAACCGTGATGCGAAAAAATCAGGAAAACATAGTCAAAAGGAAGTAAGTGTCACACTTAAGAAACGCCGGCCGTCGCAACCTACATGAAACCTGGATCTCAAGAAGCCCCCTCACAACAGAGGTACACTTACCTCATTCCCCTTAACAATGATAGGAAAAAATCAGGAAAGCATAACCAAAAGGAATAAAGTAAATGTCACACTTGAGAAACGCCGGCCGTCGCAACCTAGATGAAACCTAAACCTCAAGATCAAAGCCCCCCTCACAACAGAGGTACACTTGGCTCATTTCCCTCAACGATGCGAAATCAGGAAAGGAAGTAAGTGTTAGTCAAAAGGAAGTAAGTGTCACACTTAAGAAACGCCGGCCGTCGCAACCTACATGAAACGTGGACCTCAAGAACAAAGCCCCCCTCACAACAGAGGTAGACTTACCTCATTCCCCTCAACCGCTGCTGCTTCAGCCGCTTTCTTCGACCCCTTCGCGATCTTCGGAGACTTGTCCCGGCGGGCATCGTGTTCCTTCAACATCTTGATCAGAGTCTTGGCGTCCGCCATCGTCACCGTCTTCAGTTTACACTTCCTCTCCTTCCTTTGCCCTCGAACAGGTTCTCCTGCATCCACTTTATCAAGGCCTTGGCGCTCGGGATCTCCTCAGGCTGTGTGGCTCCATCGGGCGCGCACGCATTCTTCACGATCAACTCAGCGACTTGATGGAGAGTCATCATCTGGTTCCGTACCTCAGGTGGGGCTGTTTCCGTTCTCACCTCGGCCACAACCCGCTTTGCTAACGTCCTCAGTTTATAAGCATCCGCTTGCTCCTTAAAGCGTGTCATTTTCGCAGTATCGCCGTCGCTTCCACCCGCGCCCTCTGACACAGGCTCACCGACAGCGATAGCCCCCTCTCCCTGGAGATTTGCCCCACCCTGACGACCGGCTTCCTGCAAGAACATTATCAACGGAAGATTTTTAATGTAAGAAAAGTGTAGAGAAACGCCGGCCGTCGTAACTCTGTCAATTGAGGACGAACCTAAACTTTCAATTTGTAAGTCAACGGTAACTTACCCTTCCCCCCTCTGCAGTGGAACCACCGTAAGATCCACTTCCCCTCCTCTCACCGCCCTCTTGCTGCTCGAACGGACTTCCCTGTAAAAAAAGCAAACGCGATTGTCGATTAACAAGAAAAAAATTACTACAAAAATAAACAAGGATATACGCACGCAAACCATTTCATTACAAGTAAACCGGAGAGGAATCTGACGCACTCATGTACCTGGGTGCTTCCCGCCATTGAGCGGGCTTCTCTTGCACCCACATCCTCTTGCCGGCCCTGCGAACATTTCAACGGAAAGTAAAAATCCGCTTAGTTGTCGGAAATGACATTTCTGGCGAATATTGCAAAAAAATGCTTATGTATTTCACGACATCAATTAAATGGGCAGAGACTTACGAAGATCGACCCGCCACCTTCCAAATTGCTCGGCGTCATTTCGAAAACTTCTTCTTCCCCTGCATCGACCCCCTTCCCCCTTCCCCTTGGCCGCGGCGGGGGCATATCGCCCGTCGCGACCGGCTTGGAAGTCGCGGGGGGATCCCTTGCGGTTGAGGGCACTGCGGCCGACTCGTGCACACTCTCCCCCCTCTTTTGGGCTACTGCGGCAGGCGCGGCATGGGAGGGCGCGGCGGCTACTGTCTGTGGCGCATTCTGAGCCAACCGAGCCAACCTTAGCTCCTGCTGGAGCATGGTTTCGATACGAGGCATGAATTGCTTTTGGAGAGATAAGGCACCTTGGCGACTTCAGGTTTGTCATTAAGGATGTCTTGGTACAGCGCGATTGCTGTTCACGAGTGCCATTCGCGAGTCGCTGAAACCGCTCAATCTGAGACCGCGCAACCGGATCGTCCACCATCTCACGACCACCGTGGTACTCATCCTTCCCAGTGACCGCGGCAAAGCTGACACCAGATTCCACCATTGGGGGCGGCGTGCCCTCCTTGCACGCTTGTGAGGAGGCTGTTGTGAGGAGGCGCCTTGGGCCTGAACTGGTTGCCCTTCAGACCCTTCCCCCTAGGGGGAGAGTCGCCGACCACCTGCGATGTAGGGCCGCCCTTTTCCATCTGCAACAACAAAACAAAAAAATTGGAAAAATCATACGAGTCAGCAGGAAGATGCGCCCCACGTCGCAACTCAATACAAAAAATGCATCATTATGTCAAGGTACAAACAACGTTATAATTCAGAATGAACAGAGATTCATAACAAGAGAACGACGCACTAAAAGATGCGACCGCCGTCGCAACTTTCGTCAATTCACTCTATACAAACAACTCTATGTCCCTCATAAAGAATCATTTGGCAAGGAAATGCAAAAAAATTCGGTTACCAACTCCGTCGACCCATAAGTGGTTCGCGAATGGGAAATCGCTGCTGATTTTCGGTCGGGCCCTTCATGGTATTTTCGAAATCTCGAGGCAAGGTTGCGCGGAAGAGGGCCCTCCTTAATCATGCGTGCGATCGGACTGGCCATGGAAAGGGATAGCTGGTTCCTGGACTGCCTTGCACGGTCAACCATCTTGAAACTTCCCCTAAGAAGGAAATCAGACGTCAGACGGTTGAATATGCGTACGTCAAGATTTGACCAACCCATCATCCATTCAACCACCTTCTCCGCGGCATCATGGAAGACCTGGCTCTCATCCTCCATTCCTCCAGACCCAAACACACAATCGGCCGTGTTGTCGTCGTGCCTCCTAAGGCGAATGTTCACGTCCTCTTTGTCATCATCCATTTCCGACAGCCGAATTACAGCCCTTTTGGCTCCGTCCACTCCATCCTCAAGAAGGACGTCCATCTGCGCCCCTCCCACACAATTGTTGTCAACGTATTGTTGCAGATGACGGGAAATCATGTCCTTTCCGAAAGCTACGATGTGTTCCCCACACAGACCCATGTCGGTAATTGACAGCTTTTTACATTTCCTATCCCGGCACTTCTTTTCGGGATCCTTCTCAAAAATCCGGAAAACAGCGTCCTGATATGGACGTCCCCTTATGTCGACCGTCAGACTGGACATCTGCGAAACCAGAACATACCGGCCGCGAGTAGTTTATATTATTAAAAAAAACTGGCAGTCATCTTCATCTATTTATGCGAGCTAAAATTTGAAGAAAATGCAACAAAGAAACGCCCTGGGGCGCAACTTCCTCAACAACCACTTTCTACGTACAAACGAATGGCAATCACATCGACTACGATTGTCACTACATACGAATGTCCAGATGTATGTAGGGGGGTGCATTCAACACCAGAGAAACGCCGGCGGGCGCAACTCATATCATAACCGGCCCCGGAAAATAAAATTCAAAAAACGTTTTGAAATTTTTTTATTGTACTTGTTTATTAATACGAAGGTTTAAATTTGGCACAAAGAAGGCGCAACTTGTACAGCAACATTGCGGTATTAGATGATCTATTCAATATGCGATTGATGTTCTGAAACCTTCCAGACTTTCACAATGTCTGGTACGACCGACTCGGACGAGGAGTGGAATCGGAAGCGAGCCAGTAATCCTCAACTATTTTTTTGATGTACAATGGAAGACTCCTTCCATTTCGTCGAACTGTGTCGGTCCTTTGCCTTTTGGGCGAACTCTCCTCAACCTCCACCATTTCCTGCGCGAAGGAATAAAATGATACGTTTTAAATAAACATTAATTTATTAAAAAAATATTATATAAACAAGTTGTTATTCCTCGGAATAGTTTTTTTTTATCCATTCCACAAACGCGTTTGTCACAAAGACCTTCCATGCTTTCTCAAGAACTTGTCCCCCGATGTTTTCGAGTAATCAAACTCGTCATCCGAAGAAACCAACTCCGGCACATCCTCCGAGAGGGTCTCTACGTTGTCATCGGCTTTCCTTTTACGCTTGTGGTTTCCGAGGCATTTTTTTGGTTCTTCTTCTGACATTCGTTCTGCAACAAACGAGTCATTTCGAGGGGGGTGTGGTTTACGGGTGTAGATTCATGGCGGGCGTAACACATACAATTCAATGTTGTCAAAATCATTTGTATTGTTTGTTTCGAAACGTATTAAAATATATTACATGATACCGTGGAGCCTCTTTCCAAAAGATGCCCTCCTAACACCTGTGGCGATACTGACTGCATCTTTCAGCTCGTCAACCCACCCTCCTGGCCTTAAGAAGTCGATCTCCCTGTAGGACCAAGCACCCGCATTCAAAACAAGGGCCTCTGCCGCACTCTCTGCTACACTACTTGGATCCCGGCCCCCCCACACACATTCTTTTGTCGTGTATATGAATTCGATCCCGAGAGGCTTGATGGCGAAGAAAACCGACGCATCATTCTCATACAAAACATCTGCCATTTCTGGCATGCTATCCGCGACACTATCTGTTGTCTCCACACAAACCGTCATGCCGGCCTTCCTCATCTCAAGGACCATGACAAGCTTAGAGCCCCCCTCGTTTTTCGCCTTTCTTGCAATCTTTTTTAAGCCAGTGTCAAACACTGCCTGAATGTCTGAAACAATCTTCAGGTGATCCACACAAAAAGGGTGAAACTTGTCAACGGCTTTCTTTTGGCAATCGGTGTTTCCGCGGCAAATATTCTGAAGTTCTTCATCCATTTGTTCTGCAACAAACGAGTCATTTCGAGGGGGGGGTGGTTTAACGGGTGTATATAGTAATTTGTTTTAGGTGAACGTTTATTAAGATCACTCAGCTCCCAAGAAAACCAGCATTTGATTGAATACAATAAGTGGAGCCCTGCCACAAATGCAGCAGTTAACAGTGGCCTTAAGGTTTCTCAATCCGCACGCGGAAGCAAGAAGCCTCCAGGGTGGGAGGGAGGGGAAAGAAACAATTGCGGATCATTGCCTGCCTAGCTTGCTTAAGGCATGGCCCGCCGACACACAAGCTGACATCATCCTAAATTAATTAACACCGGCATGCGTCACACACCGGCCTGAACAGTGCTGAAAACGCCACTACAAACAGCGTGGCCACGCACCCCCAGGCTAGTGCGTTAACCGTACAGGTAGTTGTACAAGGTTCCCAAGACTGACAACCATAAAACGCGCCCATCGACCCCTTGGGCCGGTCCGAATCCACTATACAATAATTAATCACGACTCACTAAATAACCCAAATCAGCCAAAGATTCGGTAGCAACCAGCCGACCCTACAGGTCCCCACCTAACCTCAGCTGGTGCAACCAAACACGAATCTTTGCAAGTGAAGTCGTATAAAACCTACAATTAATTTTCTCGGACCGCTAATTAATAGCCACCGACCCTTATAAACAACCGGGTCATCCAAGGAAAATTCGGGCGAGCAGGAAACCCTTTGTACAGATCGAATTAGTCAGCCCATGTCGCAGACAGCCTTCCACATCCAGGCCAAGGCATGGCGGCCTTATCTTTCCCGCATGCGTTAATTAAACTATATTCAGAGAAAACCGATTAAGATCACTCAGCTCCCAAGAAAACCAGCATTTGATTGAATACAATAAGTGGAGCCCTGCCACAAATGCAGCAGTTAACAGTGGCCTTAAGGTTTCTCAATCCGCACGCGGAAGCAAGAAGCCTCCACCCAATTACCCCCCCCTGGCGCCAACCCCATTGCGCCGATTAAACTCATGACCACCGTGCGCGAAAGAGCGTGTCGCAACATCTTAAATGGCGACTCAGCCCGCGCTAGGCTATATTAACCCCCGCAGGGGCCCGCTGGTTACAATGCGACACAAGCCGGTGACCACCCCAAAAGCAAGCCCTCAAAAAGAGCCAGCATTTCGCAATTCCGGAACCGTCCAAAAAGGAAAGAGGTTTTACGACACCATAATAGACTGAGCCGCGCAGCAGGTGCTGAGAC
>RPFO01000131.1:1020965-1050965 GCA_009746045.1 Mesostigma viride | reverse complement strand
GTGCGCACCTTCCAAAGTCCCTGGTGTGTGTCAGTGCAGCGTCGACATGGCATGCGTGGAGGATATTTGCGTACGTACGACGAATCATGTGAAACGACTGGTCCAACCTGAAAAATTTTAAATTTTTGCCGTGTCCAGTAACGGTCCTAGGTTGCACCCGCGGGCCGTTCCGACAGCTGTACAGAAAAGATCACAAAGATACGCCGCGCAACGACGCCTGTGCCCGGCAAATCATTTGTGAGCCCGGAACTGAACAGTCACTGCAAATGTCGAGTATTTATTGCTCCACCCCCACTAAAAAGCGTTCCGGACCTGTTCGAAGCGAAGAGCACTGACAGGGATCGGACCCGAGCCAGATTTGTGTGCGGACCATGATGGCTGGCCTCCCTCACTCCGCAACATGACTCTGGACCCAGGTTCGAATCCTGTCAGTGCTATTCGCTTCGAACAGTTCCGGAACGCTTTTTTGGGGGGGGTGGAGCAATAGATTTTCGACGTTTGTAGTGACTGTTCAGTTCCCGACTCACATTTGCCGGGCACTGGCGTCATTCCGCGGCGTATCTTTCTGATCTATTCTGTACAGCTGCCGGAACGGCCCGCGGGTGCAACCTAGGACCGTTACTGGACACGGCAAAAATTCAAAAATGCCTTTGCACCAATAGGAGTCGACACTGCGTGTTCAGACTCCCAAGTACTCGGGCACCCACACCTGCCGGGGGAGTACATTGTAATGCTATTCACTAGAACAGTTCCGGATGTAGCGTTAGTGATGATGTTGTACAATATATTCCAATCACGTTTGTCAGAGTGTGCGTTTTTCCGACATGTAGGGCAGGTTGTACAACATTCTGTGCGCCAACCATGTGTACTACATGTATCGATTAGTATCACTACATGTATATTCCATCATGATCGCAGGATTAGTAACTACTGGGCTACATGTTAGTGTACCCTTACTAGGCTACTATGTAGAACCTTCAGAACCTGATTCTACCTTCCAAAATTCTAATTATGCGCCATGGATCAGTTCTGAAATGTAGAACGAGCCTACGTGGAGGGCATGACATCAGTCCAGCTGGCACCGCCGCGCACCATGACCGAGGGAACACGCCGTCACGTGCATGTAATGTAATTTGGAGACGACGGGCATGCATGCATGGTTAAGGGGACTCGGCGCGGCGAATATTTTCCGCGCCAAAAAAATTCCGCGGTACCCTCCGTACCGTGAAAAGTGGGTGCACGGTGCGCGCACGCCTTGCGGAAGTGGCCATGGCGACTGCTTTTAGACGAAACGTGACGAATCTGGCTCGCGGAAAGCAGAAAAAATGCTCGATTCTTGGAGAAAATTAGTTACTGATTCTAATTTATGGTGGGATAGTTGCGATCTATAATGTCGCGGGCTCTTTTTCTTTACCATCGGCAGGGGGGGTCCGGCCTGAATTTCTGTCGGGATGAATAAAGTATAATTGATGCCTGCAGGTGTGATTGTCGATTGTTGCCAGTTTTGATGGTCCTAATGGAAGCTAGTTTAATGATGTTTCTAAAGCCGTAAAAATTCCCGCTGCTATCTTTACCTTTCCCGTCATTTTGCGGTAAGATAACATTAGGCCTGCGCGATGCGCGCCCGACCTCTCCATGAAAGGGTGGCCTTTCTTGTGCGCCTGAGCACGAATAAATGCCCGTTATGGTACGTTCTTGTATTAAACGTTCTAAGATAGCGCTTTCCTGCTTTCTTAGCTCGTTGAGCGTAAGCTTTTTGCCTTCTTTCCGGCCAGATGCAGCCATGAAGTTGCGGGTCCTGGCGCTGCATCGCTGGATTCCTGGATGTTTTTTAGCAAGTTCGTCTGTGACGTGGCTGGCTTGCTGCAGCGCGTGGCCCACAACCTGTCGGGAAGGTGTAATGCTTTTATTTCCATGCTTCTCTGAAATTTCTTTTGCTTTATAGACAGTTGTGTTCGAGGAAATTCACGCGGTCTTCCTAAGCAGCGGCATCATTTTCCCCAGACACTGACGAGCTGGCACCTGTCTCCTAAAGAAAGTGGCTCGTGCTTGTTAGAAAGGAGGCAGTGTGCATTTTGCGGGACACAATGCTTTGGTGGCACATGCGTCAGGTAGGTTGTTCCAATGGTCTCTTCACCTTTCCCACTGAGTAAATGATAGCCTTTGTCATGCTAACCAGAGCAGCTACTAGCCACAGGTTGGCTGGATAAAAAGTCAGCTTATTTTCTCTTTATATACTGCGTGTGTGGTCCTCCACATGTCCGGCTTGTTGGGCATTTTGGAAGAGGGTTTTTAATGTGTTGTTGGGTGGAACAACTTGGTTGTTGGCACAAAATCACACATTATTAGCCTGAGATAGGCATGACATATGCTGCTCAGGCGTGTCGTCCTACCAGCCTTGTTGTTAAGGGTAGACTCACAAGGCTGGCTGTGACGATGGAGGGGTGGGGCGTATGACGCTCCGGACATCCTCCTCACACTCCGTGATCAAAGTGGGCATGTTGTTGGGTGTCTAGGGTAGCAAAACAGATGTCATTTTGGCTCAGCACTAGCTCAATTCTCTTTTAGCGTCTACCCAGGTGGCATCACAGGAAAATCCATAACTTGAGCTACGCTTGTCAGAATGAGCTCAAATTTTGGCAGTGTGTTTCCCACCACTCAGTGGAATTTTCTATGTATGGATGACCCAATCTGATGTGTTAATGATTTGATTTATTTTTTTTGGCTAAAAAAAGTACCCATTTTGCGGGAAAATTCATAACTCAAACAAATGTGACCATTTTGGCCTTATGAGACATCCATGTACGTACACGGGCCATGATGACACCATGGGAGCCTGAATCCTCATCAATAATTACATAAATGCCAACCATGTACGTAGACGGGCCATGATGACACCATGGGAACCTGAATCCTCATCATTACTTACATAAATGCCAACCATGTACGTAGACGGGCCATGGAGACACCATGGGAGCCTGAATCCTCATCATTAATTACAAAATCGCCATCCATGTACGTCGACGAGCCATGATGACACCATGGGAGCCTGAATCCTCATCATTTACTATTCCTTGACATCCATGTACGTAGACGGGCCATGATGACACCATGGGAGCCTGAATCCTCATCATTAATTACATAAATGCCAACCATGTACGTAGACGGGCCATGGAGACACCATGGGAGCCTGAATCCTCATCATTAATTACATAAATGCCATCCATGTACGTAGACGGGCCATGATGACACCATGGGAGCCTGAATCCTCATCATTAATTACATAAATGCCATCCATGTACGTACACGGGCCATGATGACACCATGGGAGCCTGAATCCTCATCATTAATTACATAACTGCCATTCATGTACGTACACGGGCCATGATGACACCATGGGAGCCTGAATCCTCATCATTAATTACATAAATGCCATCCATGTACGTACACGGGCCATGATGACACCATGGGAGCCTGAATCCTCATCAATAATTACATAAATGCCATCCATGTACGTAGACAAGCCATGATGACACCATGGGAGCCTGAATCCTCATCATTAGTTACATAAATGCCAACCATGTACGTAGGCCAGCCATGGAGACACCATGGGAGCCTGAATCCTCATCATTTACTATTCCTTGACATCCATGTACGTAGACGGGCCATGATGACACCATGGGAGCCTGAATCCTCATCATTTACTATTCCTTGACATCCATGTACGTAGACGGGCCATGATGACACCATGGGAGCCTGAATCCTCCTTATTAATTACATGAATGCCAACCATGTACGTAGACAAGCCATGATGACACCATGGGAGCCTGAATCCTCATCATTTTTTTTCTGAGACATCCATGTACGTAGACGGGCCATGATGACACCATGGGAGCCTGAATCCTCATCATTTTTTTTATGAGACATCCATGTACGTAGGCCAGCCATGATGACACCATGGGAGCCTGAATCCTCATCATTAAATACATACATGCCATCCATGTACGTAGACAGGCCATGATGACACCAATGGAGCCTGAATCCTCATCATTTACTATTCCTTGACATCCATGTACGTAGACGGGCCATGATGACACCATGGGAGCCTGAATCCTCATCATTTTTTTTTCATTGACATCCATGTACATACGTAGGCCAGCCATGATGACACCATGGGAGCCTGAATCCTCATCATTAATTACATGTACATGCCATCCATGTACGTAGGCCAGCCATGATGACACCAATGGAGCCTGAATCCTCATCATTAAATACATACATGCCATCCATGTACGTAGAAAGGCCATGATGACACCAATGGAGCCTGAATCCTCATCATTTTTTTTTTCTTTGACATCCATGTACATACGTAGGCCAGCCATGATGACACCAATGGAGCCTGAATCCTCATCATTAATTACATACATGCCATCCATGTACGTAGACAAGCCATGATGACACCATGGGAGCCTGAATCCTCATCATTTACTATTCCTTGACATCCATGTACGTAGACGGGCCATGATGACACCATGGGAGCCTGAATCCTCATCATTAATTACATAAATGCCATCCATGTACGTAGACGGGCCATGATGACACCATGGGAGCCTAAATCCTCATCATTAATTACAAAAATGCCATCCATGTATGTAGACGGGCCATGATGACACCAATGGAGCCTGAATCCTCATCATTACTTACATAAATGCCAACCATGTACGTAGACGGGTCATGGAGACACCATGGGAGCCTGAATCCTCATCATTAATTACAAAATCGCCATCCATGTACGTAGACGGGCCATGATGACACCATGGGAGCCTGAATCCTCATCATTAATTACATAAATGCCATCCATGTACGTACACGGGCCATGATGACACCATGGGAGCCTGAATCCTCATCAATAATTACATAAATGCCATCCATGTACGTAGACGGGCCATGATGACACCATGGGAACCTGAATCCTCATCATTACTTACATAAATGCCAACCATGTACGTAGACGGGCCATGGAGACACCATGGGAGCCTGAATCCTCATCATTAATTACAAAATCGCCATCCATGTACGTAGACGGGCCATGATGACACCATGGGAGCCTGAATCCTCATCATTTACTATTCCTTGACATCCATGTACGTAGACGGGCCATGATGACACCATGGGAGCCTGAATCCTCATCATTAATTACATAAATGCCAACCATGTACGTAGACGGGCCATGGAGACACCATGGGAGCCTGAATCCTCATCATTAATTACATAAATGCCATCCATGTACGTAGACGGGCCATGATGACACCATGGGAGCCTGAATCCTCATCATTAATTACATAAATGCCATCCATGTACGTACACGGGCCATGATGACACCATGGGAGCCTGAATCCTCATCATTAATTACATAACTGCCATTCATGTACGTACACGGGCCATGATGACACCATGGGAGCCTGAATCCTCATCATTAATTACATAAATGCCATCCATGTACGTACACGGGCCATGATGACACCATGGGAGCCTGAATCCTCATCAATAATTGTCAAATATCTAGCGATGTTTCTCTACTTTTGTCACGCATTATGTATCACGCATTATATGCGGGGAAAATTGACGCCGTCAGCTAGGTGTTTATTTACACGACTTGTTGTTGGGTTTGCATCCCTATTAATTGCACCCACAGGTCGTTGACTAACTTAATATCATATACAATGTTTGAGTGTACTAAAATCCGAATGATGTTGCTCGGAATACAGCAAGCGTTACCTGTCAGCACCGTTACAGGTGCCGTAATTTACATCGGCTCTCTCCGGATCAGATCAGGTCCGCAGTTTGTGGTGCCGCCCTGGAGGCGATAGGACTTTGAGCCTATCAGACCACACACACAATGTACCATGATGTGGACAATAGATTACAGGCTGCAAAGTCGTTATTATCTAGTGTTCTTTCCGTGGTTGTAGAGACGCTAAGCTGCAGTGCCGTCAGATGTAAATCAACGGTGCATAATGCATTAGCCGCCACTACTTTGTGTGCCTAGAGTTGTTTGCTTGCTAGCCGTGTGTGGCCCCGACCCAGTGTTGGTCGTGTGACCCTGCCCAGTGTTGGCATTGTCATTTGCCCTGGCCCAGTGTTGGCTATGGTAGACTGCGCCCAGTGTTGGCCGCACCGTGTTTTCCACTCTCAGTAAACGTATTTTAATACAAGAAGTCTTTTCCATACACTTGTGCAATATCTGGGTCATAACAGGCAAAAGATCTTTCCTCCGAGCCCCGGTTTCTGACATGGTATCGAGTAGCGAGTGATGCCTATGAACCCATATTTTCCAATTCCCAACGACCGCAACCTGAGATCTGGAATTGAGCTTTTTCAATTTCCCGAAGAATCTTGCCCAGACTACCTCGCAAGAGCAAATCTGCTTTTTGCCCAAGTTGAAGACATCTTCCCGGGCGTGTTTCCTGAATCTGCCTACTGCCGCTGGCTCCTGCGTGGCATTCGACAAGAATTTTTCAACTGTGTGTGTTTCAGCGAACTTCCAGACTTTTCAATCAGAAATCTACAGGATCTGCTCGACAACAACGCAGTATCTCTGGAGAGATTAAATCACACTTTACTTCACATTACAAATCTCCAACGCAATCAAGAACATGTCGGGAGGTGCGCCAGCTGTGGCACGAGAAGTCAAGGAGAGCAGCGTTCTTAGTGCTCTCAAGAATCTCAACTTCGATGGGAGCGACCCCAAGAAATTCACCGGATTCCGAATCAAGGCGGAAGGGCAATTCGACGCCCTCGGATATTCAGATGTACTAGCTGGAAAGGATCCGATCGTGGTAAAGCAGCAAAAAATTGGTTACGCTGCCCTGATTGCTGGCCTCGACGGCAACGCGCTACTGCATGCCGCTACGGCCCCCAACAAGTATATGCACGAGGCGTGGACCGTCCTGGTTGACGTCTATGGACGTGACGAAACGACATCCACCCATCAGGCCGCGACACTTGAGGAACTGCTGTCAGCTGAGCAGATTCCCATGGATTCTGTTCCTGCAAATGTCAATCTCACCGAACGAGTACCTGCAATATAATAAATTAAGCAACAATAAACTCCATGATTCCATCCTGGTGACATCACACCGCCGCAGACTTCCTGCCCAGTATGGCCCCGTCCTGGCGGCGTACAACCTTCCCCCCGACTTGACGTGGAAAGACTACAAGACCGCCGTCCTGAAAGTGGACGACCATCTGCGTGTGCACCGCGCGGCCCAAGCTGGCAGCTCAGATTCCAGTGCACCAGTGTATCATACTGCTGCCTGCCCCCACTGTGCGGGTACTATCGACGAATCAGTCTTCCTCACCAAGGGTGGGAAAGTGCTGACCTGCAAGCACTGCCACCGTACCGGCCACACTGAGGATCGCTGCTGGTCCAAGAAGGCGGAGAACAAGTCCAAGAAACCTGAGGCGCACTTCACCATGGACGGCGAGCCACTGGCTGACGACGTGGCAGATGTTCCTGCTGGTTTTTTCATTGAGTAGCCGGAATACGTGACATGCAGTATGGGGGTGTGTCAAATATCTAGCGATGTTTCTCTACTTTTGTCACGCATTATGTTATCACGCATTATATGCGGGGAAAATTGACGCCGTCAGCTAGGTGTTTATTTACACGACTTGTTGTTGGGTTTGCATCCCTATTAATTGCACCCACAGGTCGTTGACTAGTTTAATATCATATACAATGTTTGAGTGTACTAAAATCCGAATGATGTTGCTCGGAATACAGCAAGCGTTACCTGTCAGCACCGTTACAGGTGCCGTAATTTACATCGGCTCTCTCCGGATCAGATCAGGTCCGCAGTTTGTGGTGCCGCCCTGGAGGCGATAGGACTTTGAGCCTATCAGACCACACACACAATGTACCATGATGTGGACAATAGATTACAGGCTGCAAAGTCGTTATTATCTAGTGTTCTTTCCGTGGTTGTAGAGACGCTAAGCTGCAGTGCCGTCAGATGTAAATCAACGGTGCATAATGCATTAGCCGCCACTACTTTGTGTGCCTAGAGTTGTTTGCTTGCTAGCCGTGTGTGGCCCCGACCCAGTGTTGGTCGTGTGACCCTGCCCAGTGTTGGCATTGTCATTTGCCCTGGCCCAGTGTTGGCTATGGTAGACTGCGCCCAGTGTTGGCCGCACCGTGTTTTCCACTCTCAGTAAACGTATTTTAATACAAGAAGTCTTTTCCATACACTTGTGCAATATCTGGGTCATAACAGGCAAAAGATCTTTCCTCCGAGCCCCGGTTTCTGACAATAATTACATAAATGCCATCCATGTACGTAGACGGGCCATGATGACACCATGGGAGCCTGAATCCTCATCATTAGTTACATAAATGCCAACCATGTACGTAGGCCAGCCATGGAGACACCATGGGAGCCTGAATCCTCATCATTTACTATTCCTTGACATCCATGTACGTAGACGGGCCATGATGACACCATGGGAGCCTGAATCCTCATCATTTACTATTCCTTGACATCCATGTACGTAGACGGGCCATGATGACACCATGGGAGCCTGAATCCTCCTTATTAATTACATGAATGCCAACCATGTACGTAGACAAGCCATGATGACACCATGGGAGCCTGAATCCTCATCATTTTTTTTCTGAGACATCCATGTACGTAGACGGGCCATGATGACACCATGGGAGCCTGAATCCTCATCATTTTTTTTATGAGACATCCATGTACGTAGGCCAGCCATGATGACACCATGGGAGCCTGAATCCTCATCATTAAATACATACATGCCATCCATGTACGTAGACAGGCCATGATGACACCAATGGAGCCTGAATCCTCATCATTTACTATTCCTTGACATCCATGTACGTAGACGGGCCATGATGACACCATGGGAGCCTGAATCCTCATCATTTTTTTTTCATTGACATCCATGTACATACGTAGGCCAGCCATGATGACACCATGGGAGCCTGAATCCTCATCATTAATTACATGTACATGCCATCCATGTACGTAGGCCAGCCATGATGACACCAATGGAGCCTGAATCCTCATCATTAAATACATACATGCCATCCATGTACGTAGACAGGCCATGATGACACCAATGGAGCCTGAATCCTCATCATTTTTTTTTTCTTTGACATCCATGTACATACGTAGGCCAGCCATGATGACACCAATGGAGCCTGAATCCTCATCATTAATTACATACATGCCATCCATGTACGTAGACAAGCCATGATGACACCATGGGAGCCTGAATCCTCATCATTTACTATTCCTTGACATCCATGTACGTAGACGGGCCATGATGACACCATGGGAGCCTGAATCCTCATCATTAATTACATAAATGCCATCCATGTACGTAGACGGGCCATGATGACACCATGGGAGCCTAAATCCTCATCATTAATTACAAAAATGCCATCCATGTATGTAGACGGGCCATGATGACACCAATGGAGCCTGAATCCTCATCATTACTTACATAAATGCCAACCATGTACGTAGACGGGCCATGGAGACACCATGGGAGCCTGAATCCTCATCATTAATTACAAAATCGCCATCCATGTACGTAGACGGGCCATGATGACACCATGGGAGCCTGAATCCTCATCATTTACTATTCCTTGACATCCATGTACGTAGACGGGCCATGATGACACCATGAGAGCCTGAATCCTCATCATTAATTACATAAATGCCATTCATGTACGTACACGGGCCATGATGACACCATGGGAGCCTGAATCCTCATCATTAATTACATAAATGCCATCCATGTACGTAGACGGGCCATGATGACACCATGGGAGCCTGAATCCTCATCATTAATTACATAAATGCCAACCATGTACGTAGACGGGCCATGGAGACACCATGGGAGCCTGAATCCTCATCATTAATTACATAAATGCCATCCATGTACGTAGACGGGCCATGATGACACCATGGGAGCCTGAATCCTCATCATTAATTACATAAATGCCATCCATGTACGTACACGGGCCATGATGACACCATGGGAGCCTGAATCCTCATCATTAATTACATAACTGCCATTCATGTACGTACACGGGCCATGATGACACCATGGGAGCCTGAATCCTCATCATTAATTACATAAATGCCATCCATGTACGTACACGGGCCATGATGACACCATGGGAGCCTGAATCCTCATCAATAATTGTCAAATATCTAGCGATGTTTCTCTACTTTTGTCACGCATTATGGTATCACGCATTATATGCGGGGAAAATTGACGCCGTCAGCTAGGTGTTTATTTACACGACTTGTTGTTGGGTTTGCATCCCTATTAATTGCACCCACAGGTCGTTGACTAACTTAATATCATATACAATGTTTGAGTGTACTAAAATCCGAATGATGTTGCTCGGAATACAGCAAGCGTTACCTGTCAGCACCGTTACAGGTGCCGTAATTTACATCGGCTCTCTCCGGATCAGATCAGGTCCGCAGTTTGTGGTGCCGCCCTGGAGGCGATAGGACTTTGAGCCTATCAGACCACACACACAATGTACCATGATGTGGACAATAGATTACAGGCTGCAAAGTCGTTATTATCTAGTGTTCTTTCCGTGGTTGTAGAGACGCTAAGCTGCAGTGCCGTCAGATGTAAATCAACGGTGCATAATGCATTAGCCGCCACTACTTTGTGTGCCTAGAGTTGTTTTGCTTGCTAGCCGTGTGTGGCCCCGACCCAGTGTTGGTCGTGTGACCCTGCCCAGTGTTGGCATTGTCATTTGCCCTGGCCCAGTGTTGGCTATGGTAGACTGCGCCCAGTGTTGGCCGCACCGTGTTTTCCACTCTCAGTAAACGTATTTTAATACAAGAAGTCTTTTCCATACACTTGTGCAATATCTGGGTCATAACAGGCAAAAGATCTTTCCTCCGAGCCCCGGTTTCTGACAATAATTACATAAATGCCATCCATGTACGTAGACGGGCCATGATGACACCATGGGAGCCTGAATCCTCATCATTAGTTACATAAATGCCAACCATGTACGTAGGCCAGCCATGGAGACACCATGGGAGCCTGAATCCTCATCATTTACTATTCCTTGACATCCATGTACGTAGACGGGCCATGATGACACCATGGGAGCCTGAATCCTCATCATTTACTATTCCTTGACATCCATGTACGTAGACGGGCCATGATGACACCATGGGAGCCTGAATCCTCCTTATTAATTACATGAATGCCAACCATGTACGTAGACAAGCCATGATGACACCATGGGAGCCTGAATCCTCATCATTTTTTTTCTGAGACATCCATGTACGTAGACGGGCCATGATGACACCATGGGAGCCTGAATCCTCATCATTTTTTTTATGAGACATCCATGTACGTAGGCCAGCCATGATGACACCATGGGAGCCTGAATCCTCATCATTAAATACATACATGCCATCCATGTACGTAGACAGGCCATGATGACACCAATGGAGCCTGAATCCTCATCATTTACTATTCCTTGACATCCATGTACGTAGACGGGCCATGATGACACCATGGGAGCCTGAATCCTCATCATTTTTTTTTCATTGACATCCATGTACATACGTAGGCCAGCCATGATGACACCATGGGAGCCTGAATCCTCATCATTAATTACATGTACATGCCATCCATGTACGTAGGCCAGCCATGATGACACCAATGGAGCCTGAATCCTCATCATTAAATACATACATGCCATCCATGTACGTAGACAGGCCATGATGACACCAATGGAGCCTGAATCCTCATCATTTTTTTTTCTTTGACATCCATGTACATACGTAGGCCAGCCATGATGACACCAATGGAGCCTGAATCCTCATCATTAATTACATACATGCCATCCATGTACGTAGACAAGCCATGATGACACCATGGGAGCCTGAATCCTCATCATTTACTATTCCTTGACATCCATGTACGTAGACGGGCCATGATGACACCATGGGAGCCTGAATCCTCATCATTAATTACATAAATGCCATCCATGTACGTAGACGGGCCATGATGACACCATGGGAGCCTAAATCCTCATCATTAATTACAAAAATGCCATCCATGTATGTAGACGGGCCATGATGACACCAATGGAGCCTGAATCCTCATCATTACTTACATAAATGCCAACCATGTACGTAGACGGGCCATGGAGACACCATGGGAGCCTGAATCCTCATCATTAATTACAAAATCGCCATCCATGTACGTAGACGGGCCATGATGACACCATGGGAGCCTGAATCCTCATCATTTACTATTCCTTGACATCCATGTACGTAGACGGGCCATGATGACACCATGAGAGCCTGAATCCTCATCATTAATTACATAAATGCCATTCATGTACGTACACGGGCCATGATGACACCATGGGAGCCTGAATCCTCATCATTAATTACATAAATGCCATCCATGTACGTAGACGGGCCATGATGACACCATGGGAGCCTGAATCCTCATCATTAATTACAAAAATGCCATCCATGTACGTAGACGGGCCATGATGACACCATGGGAGCCTGAATCCTCATCGTGAATTACATACATGCCATCCATGTACGTACACGGGCCATGATGACACCATGGGAGCCTGAATCCTCATCATTTACTATCATATGCATGGCATTTATGTAATTAATGATGAGGATTCAGGCTCCCATGGTGTCATCATGGCCCGTCTACGTACATGGATGGCATTTATGTATATAATGATGAGGATTCAGGCTCCCATGGTGTCATCATGGCTTGTCTACGTACATGGATGGCATTTATGTAATTAATGATGAGGATTCAGGCTCCCATGGTGTCATCATCGCCCGTGTACGTACATGGATGGCATTTATGTAATCAATGATGAGGATTCAGGCTCCCATGGTGTCATCATGGCTGGCCTACGTACATGGATGGCATGTATGTAATTAATGATGAGGATTCAGGCTCCCATGGTGTCATCATGGCCCGTCTACGTACATGGATGTCAAGGAATAGTAAATGATGAGGATTCAGGCTCCCATGGTGTCATCATGGCTTGTCTACGTACATGGTTGGCATTTATGTAATTAATGATGAGGATTCAGGCTCCCATGGTGTCATCATGGCCCGTCTACGTACATGGATGTCAAGGCATAGTAAATGATGAGGATTCAGGCTCCCATGGTGTCTCCATGGCTGGCCTACGTACATGGTTGGCATTTATGTAATTAATGATGAGGATTCAGGCTCCCATGGTGTCATCATGGCCCGTCTACGTACATGGATGGCATTTATGTAATTATTGATGAGGATTCAGGCTCCCATGGTGTCATCATGGCTGGCCTACGTACATGGATGGCATTTATGTAATTAATGATGAGGATTCAGGCTCCCATGGTGTCATCATGGCCCGTGTACGTACATGAATGGCAGTTATGTAATTAATGATGAGGATTCAGGCTCCCATGGTGTCATCATGGCCCGTGTACGTACATGGATGTCAAGGAATAGTAAATGATGAGGATTCAGGCTCCCATGGTGTCATCATGGCCCGTCTACGTACATGGATGGCATTTATGTAATTATTGATGAGGATTCAGGCTCCCATGGTGTCATCATTGCCCGTGTACGTACATGGATGGCATGTATGTAATTAACGATGAGGATTCAGGCTCCCATGGTGTCATCATGGCCCGTGTACGTACATGAATGGCATTTATGTAATTAATGATGAGGATTCAGGCTCCCATGGGGTCATCATGGCCCGTCTACGTACATGGATGGCATTTTTGTAATTAATGATGAGGATTCAGGCTCCCATGGTGTCATCATGGCCCGTCTACGTACATGGATGTCAAGGAATAGTAAATGATGAGGATTCAGGCTCCCATGGTGTCATCATGGCCCGTCTACGTACATGGTTGGCATTTATGTAATTAATGATGAGGATTCAGGCTCCCATGGTGTCATCATGGCCCGTCTACGTACATGGATGGCATTTATGTAATTAATGATGAGGATTCAGGCTCCCATGGTGTCATCATGGCCCGTCTACGTACATGGATGTCAAGGAATAGTAAATGATGAGGATTCAGGCTCCCATGGTGTCTCCATGGCTGGCCTACGTACATGGTTGGCATTTATGTAATTAATGATGAGGATTCAGGCTCCCATGGTGTCATCATGGCCCGTCTACGTACATGGATGGCATTTATGTAATTATTGATGAGGATTCAGGCTCCCATGGTGTCATCATGGCCCGTCTACGTACATGGATGGCATTGATGTAATTAATGATGAGGATTCAGGCTCCCATGGTGTCATCATGGCCCGTGTACGTACATGAATGGCAGTTATGTAATTAATGATGAGGATTCAGGCTCCCATGGTGTCATCATGGCCCGTCTACGTACATGGATGTCAAGGAATAGTAAATGATGAGGATTCAGGCTCCCATGGTGTCATCATGGCCCGTCTACGTACATGGATGGCATTTATGTAATTATTGATGAGGATTCAGGCTCCCATGGTGTCATCATTGCCCGTGTACGTACATGGATGGCATTTATGTAATTAACGATGAGGATTCAGGCTCCCATGGTGTCATCATGGCCCGTGTACGTACATGAATGGCATTTATGTAATTAATGATGAGGATTCAGGCTCCCATGGGGTCATCATGGCCCGTCTACGTACATGGATGGCATTTATGTAATTAATGATGAGGATTCAGGCTCCCATGGTGTCATCATGGCCCGTCTACGCACATGGATGGCATGTATGTAATTAATGATGAGGATTCAGGCTCCCATGGTGTCATCATGGCCCGTCTACGTACATGGATGTCAAGGAATAGTTAATGATGAGGATTCAGGCTCCCATGGTGTCATCATGGCTTGTCTACGTACATGGTTGGCATTTATGTATTTAATGAGGAGGATTCAGGCTCCCATGGTGTCTCCATGGCTGGCCTACGTACATGGATGGCATGTATGTAATTAATGATGAGGATTCAGGCTCCCATGGTGTCATCATGGCCCGTGTACGTACATGAATGGCATTTATGTAATTAATGATGAGGATTCAGGCTCCCATGGTGTCATCATGGCCCGTCTACGTACATGGATGTCAAGGAATAGTAAATGATGAGGATTCAGGCTCCCATGGTGTCATCATGGCTTGTCTACGTACATGGTTGGCATTTATGTAATTAATGAGGAGGATTCAGGCTCCCATGGTGTCTCCATGGCTGGCCTACGTACATGGATGTCTCATAAAAAAAATGATGAGGATTCAGGCTCTCATGGTGTCATCATGGCCCGTCTACGTACATGGATGTCAAGGCATAGTAAATGATGAGGATTCAGGCTCCCATGGTGTCTCCATGGCTGGCCTACGTACATGGTTGGCATTTATGTAATTAATGATGAGGATTCAGGCTCCCATGGTGTCATCATGGCCCGTCTACGTACATGGATGGCATTTATGTAATTATTGATGAGGATTCAGGCTCCCATGGTGTCATCATGGCTGGCCTACGTACATGGATGGCATTTATGTAATTAATGATGAGGATTCAGGCTCCCATGGTGTCATCATGGCCCGTGTACGTACATGAATGGCAGTTATGTAATTAAGGGGAGGTGGCACCCCAAAACCCTTAAAAATTGAACTATGGTAATAACACTTGAAATTCATTTGCACAATGCTGAAATATGATTGCGGGCACTAAATAACATCTCTTGTGAGTTGTCCATGCGCTTGTTGGGGGTACTACCCCCAAGTATACGCCAATATTGCGCTATAAATAGAAAAAGACGCTAATTAGGGCTGGGTATGCCCCAGCCAATGCACACATTTGTTGGCAACCAAAAATCAACCATTTGTAGTTCCCTGAGTGTGTAGCTTGCTGAGCTATTTACATCATGGAAATGGCAAAACCTTGAACAGTTATTAATTTTCCCGCAAAACAGGTCTTTTTTTACCGGACATTGGGAATAAACATATCATAAACACTTCAGATAAGGCCACAAAATCAAGCGAAAATCCGGCTAACAGGGGGACAGCAGTGGTCCAAGTCCCAGGTCATTCCGACAAGTCTAGCTCAAGTTATAAGGTTTTGCGTGCTAAAACCTGAACATACGCTAAATGAGGTTTTTCTGTGTATAAGGCCACCTAGACATCATGTTTTCCATCCAAGAGGCCAAAAAACATGCCCAACTCGATCACACAACATAAGAAAAGGCTAGGCACCTCATCTGCCCTCCCCTGCCCTCAGCATGGCCAGCCTTGCCAGCGTGCGCATAGCAACACCATCGCTGGGCATACACGCACCAAGAGAGCATACACTAAGCTCAGCCCAAGGTTACCATGTAAATTTATGCCAAGAACTCAGCAAGTATACGTGTAAAAACCTTAGAAAGACTGACCAAGCAATAGAGGCAACTGCAGCCTGCAAACTTGGCAGCAAATCATACATGTTGTCTGCCAAGCATTCACATCCTATCCAGCTTGCCTTGCTGCACACATAGCAGGGAAGTCTTAATGGTTATAGCTCAAGGAAAGCAATGGAAACACCTATCTAATGCAATGCCACTCATGCAGTATGGCCAGCAAAAGAACCACTCTCACCTTCCTTTCCAATAGGGCAATTTGCTAAGAAGCTGATGCCAGCTTGTTAGCCTCTAGGCACATGCCGGATGTGGTTCTAAAACAGGGGGTGGTTTTACCGGATTAGGATACATTTTTTTGTTTAGGATACATTTGATGCACTGTGCAGTTTTCAGATGTGTTTGAGGGGGTTGATTGCGCCTAACATGCATTTTATTGAAGCAATGAGTTTCCCAAGATATACATGATATAAACTAAGACAATTGACCCATTAAGGCAATGAGACAACATCAATAAGACAACATATGCCAATTGAATAAGACAACTCAACCTTACAGGACGTTGGGCCATCATACGTTCGGAATAATTGTCTCACTTATTACATAACCAAACTTTTTGAGGGATCGCCATGGTTGCATGGTCTCAACACATGCGCCCTGCACTCATGTGCATCAAAGGTGTTGCGTCTAGTGCCAACTCAGTGTCAAAGAACTGATTCAATCATATTTCCCGTGTGGCCATGAAGGCCCACATGAGTTAAACATGGCCGAGAGTGATTGCATCATCCTTCTTGGCGACATCGGTCTTGACGACGTCGATGGGGAAGACGGCAGCACCTGCATGTGAACAAAAGAATCCATGAATTGTGGCATCCAAAGGCAACAACATATTAGCATCCCATTGAACACGCAGCCACGCTGACCCGGCCATCCAGCCGCCCACGCAGCCACAAAGCCAGCCAGCCACGCAGTGACGCACCCACCCAGCCACACATCCACGCATCCACGCACCCGGCACCCCCCCCAGCCAGCCAGCCACGCAGCCACGCAGCCACGCAGCAGCGCAGCCACGCAGCCACGCAGCCACACAGCCACGCACCCTCCTTTCCAGCCAAGCAGCCACGCAGTCACACAGTCAACCCCCCCATCCCCCCCACCCCCCCCCCACCCCCCCCACCCCCCCCCCCCCACCCACCCCACCCACCCACCCCACCCCCCACCCCACCCCCCACCCCACCCACTCAACACTACACGAACGACTCACAAAGAACTGCTGCACCACCGATGATCCCTGCGGGAACTGCTCTGCTGCCGACGGTCCCTGCGAAAACTGCTGCAGTGCCGACCATGCCTGGGAATCTGCCACATTGCCGACGCTGCCTGCGGGAACTGAAGCGCTGCTGGTGACGCCAGCTGTAACTGAAGTGCTCCCGACGATGCCTGCGGGAACTGAAGCGCTGCTGGTGACGCCAGCTGTAACTGAAGTGCTCCCGACGATGCCTGCGGGAACTGCTGTGTTGCCGGTGACGCCAGCTGTAGATGAAGCACTGCGGACGATGCCTGCGGGAACTGCTGCTGCTGCTGCGGGAACTGCTGCTGCTGCTGCGGGAACTGCTGCTGCTGCTGCGGGAACTGCTGCTGCTGCTGCGGGAACTGCTGCTGCTGCTGCGGGAACTGCTGCTGCTGCTGCGGGAACTGCTGCTGCTGCTGCGGGAACTGCTGCTGCTGCTGCGGGAACTGCTGCTGCTGCTGCGGGAACTGCTGGTGCTGCTGCTGCGGCGGCGGCGGCGGCTGCGGGAACTGCTGCTGCTGTTGCTGTAGCTCTTGCTGTAGCTGTTGCTGTTGCTGTTGTTGATGTTGTTGTTGCTGCTGCTGCTGCTGCTGCTGCTGCTGCTGCTGCTGCTGCTGCTGCTGCTGCTGCTGCTGCTGCTGCTGCTGCTGCTGCTGCTGCTGCTGCTGCTGCTGCTGCTGCTGCTGCTGCTGCTGCTGCTGCTGCTGCTGCTGCTGCTGCTGCTGCTGCTGCTGCTGCTGCTGCTGCTGCTGCTGCTGCTGCAGTTGCTGCTGCTGCTGCTGCAGTTGCTGCTCCAGCTGGACCACTTGTTTCTGCACCTCTTGACGCAGCTGCAAACCAAGCTCTTCAACCTTCTTGCTTTGGTTCTCCATAGCTCGTTGCATCTCTCTCATCGTCTGTTCCACGCCCACCAGTACGGGGGTCGGCGGCGGCAGCGGCTGGGTACGCTCTGGCTGGGTGCGCTCTGGCTGCCGGCGTTTCTCTGCCGGCTGGGAGGACTTGGCTTTGCTGTTCCGCTTGGGTCGCTGTTGTGCGTTGGTGACGTCCACCAAAGGCGTGGCTGCCTCTGGGGGCTTCACTGTGGGCGGGGGGCACGCACTCGCATCCCCCGGCTAGGCGCCGGAGACCACGCCGCTGCAGCAGGACCTGAATACAAGGCAAGGGCGGGGTCCCTAGGAAATCCTGTTGTCAAGATGCATGGGCCTCAGCGAGGAAGTCCCATGTCATCTGGGACACCAGCTCACCTTGGTGCGACTGGGCCCAGGCGAGAGTGCGCTCAATACGCTCGTTTCGCGCACTCTCCGGAAATGTGTCAACTACCTTGAATCCGGGGATGTGCCCAGTGGCAGGGTCACGATCGACGACCATGCACACCACATCTGTCATCTTGATGGTAGAGGATCTCCCCCGTGCCGCATTTGTGTATGCCGATTTCAATGTTTTCTTTGTTGTGTAGGTCGTTTGGGCGACCAGCACCGCTTGCAGCTGTTTGTCGATGGTGAGGCCCCCCACCACCACCCGAGGGTATCCCAGCCAGAAATTTCCACGACAGACAGTGCCATCGGTCCACTGCGGCTAAAAGACCTTGCAGTAGGGACCGGCGTGCCATCGTCCCGCTTTTCAGGAACGCCGGCCTCAGGTAGAGGGGAAGAGAACAGAGCCTCCTTAGTGGCGTCCAGCCCGGAACCCGGGTTTGAATGACCATGCTCGTCGGCAGGACGCTGAGGAGACATCGCGGAATCTTTCTCGTTTGTCGCATTTGCAGCCCCATCATGATGGAAGTCATTCTCTGCCATTGCAGCTTCATCATCACAACCGACATCATCATCGAAATTCAGGTCATCCTCGGTGACGGGCGTGCGAAACGAATTATCCGGGCACTCTGGGCTGATAGTGGAAGGCTCCGTGGGCTTAATGTTGCTAGTGTGCCCTGGCTGCTCGAGCGTGGCGCACGGCTGGCATCGTGGAGGGCCGCCGCAGTCAGAGCATTGCCATTCCGTGCCGTCACCGTCGTCTGCGTGCCTGAAAATATGCGTACAGATGCCGTGCAGGACCTTGCCACATCGGCCGGCGCATTGGTGGTTTGCACCGGCCAAAAAATCTACTTTCATGGCACCAGGTTTCTTTCCTAGCACCCATTTTCTACAATCGTCCCCGGCATAACACAAATCACTCAATTCGTCCATGTCATCGCTTCGGCTATCAGCATCGGGCATAGTTCCCGTGGCTAGTGCCCATCACCTTCCACCTTGAGCGGGGCGAAGTCACGAATTCAAGCGCGAAGTGCATTTGAATCAAGCGGGAACTGGGTGACACTGCTTGAAGACGTGCAGCTCCAAGGCATGCAAATGATGCAATGTATGAAAGATACGATACGCAAAGTTCAGGTGTTCAGGTGAAGCCGTGAAGACGTGAAGCCGTGAAGCCGTGAAGACGTGGTGAAGACAGGTGAAGACGCGGTGAAGACGTGAAGACGTGAAGACGTGAAGACGTGAAGACGTTCAGACACGATACGGCAAGTTCAGGTGAAGTTCAGGTGTTCAGGTGAAGCCGTGAAGACGTGAAGCCGTGAAGCCGTGAAGACGTGGTGAAGACAGGTGAAGACGCGGTGAAGACGTGAAGACGTGAAGACGTGAAGACGTGAAGACGTTCAGACACGATACGGCAAGTTCAGGTGAAGTTCAGGTGTTCAGGTGAAGCCGTGAAGACGTGAAGCCGTGAAGCCGTGAAGACGTGGTGAAGACAGGTGAAGACGCGGTGAAGACGTGAAGACGTGAAGACGTGAAGACGTTCAGACACGATACGGCAAGTTCAGGTGAAGTTCAGGTGTTCAGGTGAAGCCGTGAAGACGTGAAGCCGTGAAGCCGTGAAGACGTGGTGAAGACAGGTGAAGACGCGGTGAAGCCGTGAAGACGTGAAGACGTGCATGCAAGGTATCAAAGATACGATACGCGGCAAGTTCAGGTGAAGTCGTGAAGACGTGAAGACGTGGTGAAGACAGGTGAAGACGCGGTGAAGACGGGAAGACGGGAAGACGTGAAGACAAATTGCAGCACTCCGCCGCAGCAGTCGCACGCAGGTAGAAACGAGTATTGCTGCTTGAATCTTATAATTCCTATCGAATGTAAAACAGGTTTTTCGTAAAGAAATCCGATGTGTGGGCGGGCTTTACATAGTTGCGATTTCTGGCCTGCGATTTCTGGCCTGCGCTGGTTGTCTCTTTGATAGTGCTTCTGCCCAAGCACTACCGGCTGTAAAACAGTATACTTCTTGAAGAAATCAGTTGGGGCTTTGTTGGGCGTCACATTTGACCGGTGGGCGGAGTTTCCTGCTTCTGTGAAGGCGCCATCGAATGTAGATCAGTAGATTTTCTAAAGAAATCTGAGGTGTGGGCGGGGCCTTTATTGCTTGTGTCCATCCACCACCGGATGTAGAACAGTAGACTTATTGAAGAAATCAGTTTGGGGCTTTGTTGGGCGCCACATTTGAGCGGTGGGCGGGGTTTCTTGCTTCTGTCCAAGCACCACCGGGTGTAATACAGTAGATTTCCTATTAACATGGATGAAGAATGGGATGTGCCAGACCTGGTGGATTCGGATGCGAGTTCTGAAGCTAGTTGGGGCGGGGATTCTGACGGCTCTGACGACGACCTGCTTCACACGGAAATGGGGCCCGGCACGTCTTCCTCTCGAGCGAAGCGCAGTGGGAAGAAAGATGGCGCCCGGCTTCTCGCCTCCAAATTGAAGTCCGTTGACAAGGACATCGCCAAGGCCAGGAAGTGCGGTCCGACTTGTGGGGAGCATTGCCTCGAGAAGGTGGGCACCTTACTTACCGATACCAGGTCGTGGACTGCCTTTCGAGAGTACCTGTACAACCAAACGGACCAGCAGCGCATGGCCTCCCTTTGCGAGGTGATCCGGTCGGCCGGCGTGGGCAACATCGAGGTAGAATCCCCTGCCGACGGTGGCCGTTACAAGAAGTACATCATTACCGGCCCTTTACACGTGGACGTGGTGATTGCGGGGTGCATGTACACCGTCACCGGTTGTGCATCTGCCATCCGGAAGATGGCCGGCGTTACCCGGGCGACTTGGAACAATCTGGTGGCGTCGGTCGTGTCGGCGAAAGAGTATTTCCTGACCGTGCATCCCAACGACCTAGCGACTTTCGGTGTTGGTCTGGAGCACGCACCACCTGAGCGTGATGCTCGGGGGCGTTCGGAGGTTGGCGAACACGCAGCAATGTGGATGCACGAGTTGGTGCAGCAGATCGCAGACCATGACCCGACTCATGCTGGCGTTGTCTTCATGGACGTCATGTCCATCAAGGAGATGCACGCCATGTACGTTGAAGACGTGGTGGCAGAAGCGGGGGAAGGGGCCAAGGTGCTAGGCTACAACGCATTCTACCGCATCTGGCGCACCTACTGCAAAGGCGACTACTTCCCAGGGCAGAGGAGCCCGAAGGTGGTGGTATGCCCGCACAACAAGAGCACCGGTCACTGCGCGGACTGCGTGGAACTGCGCATGCGGCGCCGCGGTGCTTCAACTGAGGCACAACGGCAGTACGTCGACAACCAAATCAAGCAGCATGTCGCTCTGGCCTGGTTTACCCGCCAGAACTATTGGTTGAGGCGCGAGCTTGCCTGCGCGATGGTGGCCGCTATGTTGACGGCCATTTTGTCGATCAACCTCGACAAGCTGGATCACGCCAAGACATACTGGCCGAAGCTGGTGGGGGGGCCCGACTCATGGGGCAGCTATGCAGGTGGCATGATGCCGTTCTCGCTCTTCTGTGCGGCCGTCCATGGGTACAAGGCGATGTGGTTCATCGTTCTCGCATGGGTCCTCATGACCGACAACCTCTCCGGCAGTGTCACCGTCACGATGCTGATGCACATCCTGGCGCAGTTGATGAGGGACCAGCCATGGAGGAGGGCGGGGCTGCCGCACATGCCCAGGTGTTTGTGCCTGCAACTGGACGGTGGGAGTGAAAACCGGAATCACACCGTCTTACTGTTTGCATGGTGGCTCGTACACGTTGGCTTCTTCGACGTCGTCGAAATGCACCGCATGCTCGTGGGCCACACGCACGCCGACCCAGATCAGAAATTCGGCGTGCTTGTGGCCTACATGAGACACGCTGTGGCGGGGGGGCCTAGCTTCGTGCACAAGTACCCAACTTTGGAGAGCTGGGTGGCGGCCATAGAAGAGGCATTCCGTCAGCCTAGTGGTGCAGCTGCGAACTGCAACTCGACCGTCCCCGCTGGCACGGAGGTCAAGGTATTGGGGGTCGCTTACGATGTCAGGAACTTTCTCACTCCGTTGCAGCGCGAGTCGTTTGCCGGTTGGTGCAGCACGGTAGATTGGATGACCGGTAGGGAGGATCAGGTTATCAAGGTCACCAGGGTGCGTGGTGATGTCGTGCAGCCTGCGTGCAGCGAGGCGCAGCCGGCGCACGGAGGGGCGGCGCCATCGGTGCGCGGCGGGGCGGCAGCGGCGGCGCAGCCGGCACGCGGCGGGGCGGGGCAGTCGGCGGGCAGCGGGGCGGCGCTGCCGGTGCGCGGCGGGGCGGGGCAGTCGGCGGGCAGCGGGGCGGCGCTGCCGGTGCGCGGCGGGGCGGGGCAGTCGACGGGCGGCGGGGCGGGGCAGCCGGTGCGCGGCGGGGCGGGGCAGTCGGCGGGCGGCGGGCGCAGCCAGCGTGCGCGAGGTGGCAGCGGCGGCGCAGCCGGCATGCGGCGGGGCGGGGCTATCGACGGGCGGCGGGCGGGGCAGTCGACGGGCGGCGGGGCAGGGCCGTCGGCGCGCGGGGGCCAGCGGCGCTGCCGGCGCGCGTGGGCGGCGGGGCGGGGCTGTCGACGGGCGGCGGGGCGGGGCAGTCGACGGGCGGCGGGGCAGGGCGTCGGCGCGCGGGGGGCCAGCGGCGCTGCCGGCGCGCGTGGGCGGCGGGGCGGGGCTGTCGACGGGCGGCGGGGCGGGGCAGTCGACGGGCGGCGGGGCAGGGCCGTCGGCGCGCGGGGGCCAGCGGCGCTGCCGGCGCGCGTGGGCGGCGGGGCGGGGCTGTCGACGGGCGGCGGGGCGGGGCTGTCGACGGGCGGCGGGGCAGGGCGTCGGCGCGCGGGGGCCAGCGGCGCTGCCGGCGCGCGTGGGCGGCGGGGCGGGGCTGTCGACGGGCGGCGGGGCGGGGCTGTCGACGGGCGGCGGGGCAGGGCCGTCGGCGTGCGGGGGGCCAGCGGCGCTGCCGGCGCGCGTGGGCGGCGGGGCGGGGCTGTCGACGGGCGGCGGGGCGGGGCAGTCGACGGGCGGCGGGGCAGGGCCGTCGGCGCGCGGGGGGCCAGCGGCGCTGCCGGCGCGCGTGGGCGGCGGGGCGGGGCTGTCGACGGGCGGCGGGGCGGGGCAGTCGACGGGCGGCGGGGCAGGGCCGTCGGCGTGCGGGGGCCAGCGGCGCTGCCGGCGCGCGTGGGCGGCGGGGCGGGGCTGTCGACGGGCGGCGGGGCGGGGCAGTCGACGGGCGGCGGGGCAGGGCCGTCGGCGCGCGGGGGGCCAGCGGCGCTGCCGGCGCGCGTGGGCGGCGGGGCGGGGCTGTCGACGGGCGGCGGGGCGGGGCAGTCGACGGGCGGCGGGGCAGGGCCGTCGGCGCGCGGGGGCCAGCGGCGCTGCCGGCGCGCGTGGGCGGCGGGGCGGGGCTGTCGACGGGCGGCGGGGCGGGGCAGTCGACGGGCGGCGGGGCAGGGCCGTCGGCGCGCGGGGGGCCAGCGGCGCTGCCGGCGCGCGTGGGCGGCGGGGCGGGGCTGTCGACGGGCGGCGGGGCGGGGCAGTCGACGGGCGGCGGGGCAGGGCCGTCGGCGCGCGGGGGGCCAGCGGCGCTGCCGGCGCGCGTGGGCGGCGGGGCGGGGCTGTCGACGGGCGGCGGGGCGGGGCAGTCGACGGGCGGCGGGGCAGGGCCGTCGGCGCGCGGGGGGCCAGCGGCGCTGCCGGCGCGCGTGGGCGGCGGGCCGGCACAGCTGGCATGCGGCGGGGCGGGGCTGTCGACGGGCGGCGGGGCGGGGCAGTCGACGGGCGGCGGGGCGGGGCAGTCGACGGGCGGCGGGGCGGGCCAGCCGGTGCGCGGCGGGGTGTCACAGCCGACACGCGGTGGGGCGGGGCTGTCGACGGGCTACGGGTGGGGCAGCCGGCGCGCGGCGGGCCGGCGGCGCAGCCGGCGGGCGGCGGAGCGGCACAGCCGGTGCCTGTAAAAGGCAGTCGCTCAATGAAGGTGCACCACGCCGTCTTCTTCCAGGTACAGGGCAACGCAGAGACCTGGTTGTCCTACCGGACCACGGAGTCCCAAAAGACGCCGTGGCAGCCCGCGGGGACTCGACAGGAAGGCGCGCCACGGTGCGGGAAGGCGATTACACAGCCTTACAAGTTTGATGCGGAGGGGCGGCCGCTGTTTGGCGTCCGACTTGTGGATCCAGACCGCATTCCGATGTTGCAGGACACCCCAGCCTTCGCACCATTGAACATGGAGTTTCTGGGGAAGGAGCTGGAGTCGATCAAAGCAAGGGTCCAGAAGTTGCCCCATGGCATCTGGCAGTGGTACTTTCCGCCCGACACCATCAAGCCAAACGAGGCCTTTTTCGCAAAAGTCCCACATGCCCCTGAGGAGGTGCCTGAGGAGTGGCGCCCTTTGCCGTGGCCATCTCGCGCGGACATCTCCGCCCTGCGTGAGCACGATGCAGCGCCTGAACCACCACCGACGCAAGAAGAGCACTTCATGGCGTTGGTCGACGCAGAGGCGGTGCGCGTCACCCCGCTGGTAGACCGAGTTCGTCATGATGGCCACACACAGCAGGAATGGGCGGCAGAAGACAGGGCCATGGCAGCCAAGGTCGCTTACTTGAAGCGCATGCAAGGCGTTGAGAAAGGCTCCGCTGTTCTATACTGGCACCCTTCAGCTGGTATTCTCTGCAACTCGAAGCTCACGTGGACTCCAGTCCTCTTTGGCATCATCAAGGAGGTGGTTGCGAAGGAGGATGGCGGCCAACCTTCTATTGAGCTCTTTGTATACCGCGCTAAGCATTTGCGTGACACGTGGCACCCGTGGAACCCAGACATTGCGCAATGGCCCCATCCGCCAACCACTGCGGCGCACACGGTGATCATCACCGCGTCAGACCTCGTCTTGACACAAGTGGTGGGCAAGCGAGGTCAGCCGCCCCATGCAGTCTCCTTGGGTGCGAACAAAAAGCTCACCAAGGAGTGCCTAAAGGCGCTGAAGGAGGTGCCCGATGACGCGGAACACCCGGTCGTGAAGTGGCAAGATGCTGAATGCTCGAAGGGCATCGTCGGCATGGCGAAGGCATGCTGGGAAGACATAACGCTGCAGGTCAAGAGTGGCAGCCGCAACCTCGTAGGGCAAGTCGTGTGTCATTGGGCGTCGGAGCGTGTGATATCTGCGGACGGTCGCACCGAAAGCCGGGACGGCAGGTACCATGGTCGTGTCGCTGTTGTTGACACGCAAAACGACATGGTAGCCATGTACTGGGGTGCCCGTTGGGAGGAGGACGCGGTTTCTTGCGTGCCTCTCCACGAGCTGGAGGCACAGATCTGCGGGTGCCCCGGTGTGGTCGTCCCTGCGTTGCAAGCGCCGGATATCACCCTGGCCGAGGCTCGATTGCGCGAGATGGTTCCACCCAGCGACGATGTGGCGGAGAACAACAACGCAGGCGCCTCCCGGCGTCGGAAGCGAGCGCTCATCCTTGCCGATGACGATGACGACGACGACGACGACTGCTGAAGCGCGAGCAGCGTTGTTGTCATTGAGCTGCTCATGTGCTGCTGCTGCTGCTACAAAAACCTAAAGTGACCCCCTTTTGGAGGGCTGACAGGCATGCACAATAACATGGCATTCCTCGTGGTAAAGCATGGAAATAAACACATGTAATGATATTTATTAATGAAACAATTCTTTATTCCAGATTATATTGCATGAATGGACTCTGTCACGTGTATTGGTGCTGCCACCACCAAGAAAAAGCCAGCATGGCTGTGCTGGTGCTGCCACACTACCATAGCTGTCTAGTGTGCATTTCCCTCGTCATTATCCTCCTGCTCCTCCTCCTCATCATCATTGTGCCCATCCTTGGCATCCACGTCCTTAGGATCATCGTCCTTGGGATCATCGTCCAACGGGATTGCATCGTCGTCGTCGACAACCTCGATGGCTCGCTTCACAGAGGCCTGCCACGCCTCCTTCTCGGCACGGAGTGCTTCCAGCTCGGCCATGATCTCTTGCTGCTTCCTCTCGCTAGCCTTGAGCTTCATGCCGATGGCCATCGCAGCCCGCTGGGGATCCTCAAACATCTGGCCGTGGCCTGCGCTCTTGGGGTTCTCCCCGCCGAGCTTGCTTGGAATGGTTGTAGGGGTGCGCTCGCGCGAAACCTGCTCGGTCTTCGTGCGCTTGTAGGCAGGCTCGCTCCCCCCCTCCGCCTGCCCCGCCTTCTCCTGCATTACAGCCATCCATGCCGTTCTGATAGCAACGTGGTTCGTGCCAAACTTCTTAGCAAACTGGGCGGACTGCGTTCCAGTGAAGGTGTTGCAGAAATTGATGATCATCTCGTTGCATCCAGGCTCAAAATTTGAGATTGGCAGCCAGTCAAAACGCTGGAGCGATTTGCCCTGGCGGTTGGCCTTCTGCCTCTCCTCGTCTGTGTAAAACCACTCCACAAGGAGCTCAACAACATTGTCGACCATCTTTGCATCTATTATTTTGGACACATCAAAGTGGTCGTACGAGTCATTCTTCGCATCTTCAGCAGGCGCCTTGCTGTCTGAAGCACGTTTCTTGTCACGATTGTCCGCCCTCACACCCCTCTCTGCAACGTTCACCTCTCTCTCTTTCGACTTAATATCATCGTCGAGACGCTTCCCGAATATCGTGAGAATCGTCTCGTAACTGGCACGATTCATGAGAATTGCAAGGTTGTCTTTCATCCTTGATCGTTACAAGTTGCTGTCGACGGCTATGGAGTTTAATTCATCCCACCCATTCTTAATAAATTCCTTTGCATTGCGGCTAGGGGCCGAGCATGCATTGTGCAAGGGCCAATTGGCCCAGTGCCTAGCACCGCTCCGTGGGTACTTTGACAGTAATTAGCATTGGTCAAGTGCGCGTACTTTGTCAGTAATTAAATTTGCACAAGTCCCGAGCACCGTGTCATACGCCCTTACTTCTGTCGTACGCAGTACCGGCGCGGCGTTAGGCGTGTTTCTGTGCAAAGTCCCGAATTTTCACCAAGTCCTGGGCACTAAGGGGGCCGTGCTAGTAAGTGTAGCTCCTAAACGGCTAAGTCTTTTTGAATTCTGTCACTTGCACCCTGTTTTGTATGCTTAGTATATGCTACGTACCTATTGCATTTGTTAATTGGCCTATTTATAATGCATGAGATGTGAGGACTCTTTGTTTACGTAAACACTTTTATTAGAAAATTAAATACAGTAATCATTTCAACACTCCTTTTCTCAATGTAGGAGTGGAAGTACTTATTTGTACATCGCATGCGCCTTCTTCCGTTCATGGCTTGGCTTCAAAAGGCTGCACTCCCTGCAGCTGACATAGCCATTGGCCAGTTGGTTCTTCCACACGTCTAACTCCCAATTGCACAGTTCCTCCATCTTCTGCATCCGGGGGGGCGGTGGTGAGGAGCCACGCTTGTCTCGAGGGCCTTGCGCACCGCCTCCTTCATGCGATTGATGAGCTCGAGCCCGTGCTCTTCTGCCGTGCGTTCCTTCTCGAGATCCGGCACGGACTTGATGTACTCGTGAGCGACAAGGTCAGCGTCGTGTCCGAAGACGATGACAGCCCAGAACATCTTGTCAAACACATTCTGGGCAAGGCACGCCAGATGCTTCCTGTAGCAGTGAGCCTCGGCGACCCACCTCTTCGCTTGACGGAGAAAGATATAGGGCTTCTTGCCAATCAGCAACCGCTTGCACATCTTGAGATCGCATGAAGTCATGTGGCGCAGCTCGCCAGGGTTCCTTCGGCGTCTGCGGGAGCGCATCTGAATCTCCTTCTCAATGGCATTCAGCAGCTCAGTGGCTTCGATCGTCTTTTCCTCTTTCACCTTCTCAAACTGGACCTGCGTGGCCTTGTTGATTCCACACAGTTTGGGCCACGAGAGCTCCACGAGGCGGTGCACGATTTCTGCAGGCAGGCTGTCGAAGGTGGCAGCCATAGCTGGTTTTGCGGAGTCAGCCATAGCTGTTTTCGTGGTAGTGGTGGATGGAGAGGAGGATAGCTGCGAGAGTTGTTGCGTCTCGCGACTTAATAGACGAAGGGATATCCACAGCTGCCACGGGATTGGTCCGCGTCCTGTGGATAAGCGCGGCGCGAGCGCGACGCGCGCGTCCTGTGGATAAGCGCGGCGCAAATACGGAACGGCGCGGCGCGAGTACGGACCGGTGCACGTCCACGGGATTCTGCCACGTGGCACGTGCCATTTCCCGTGGTGACGGCGCCAGAAGTATAAATCTAAAACCGCGCAAATTCAAATTTTTGCCAAGTCTCAACGGCTAAGTATTATTAAATTTGGACACTTGGGACGTGTGCAATTGTTAATTTTACTTTGATTGCAAGCATGGAAAATAAGACATGATGTTCGTGTGAATTGTTTTCATTAAAAATATAATTACTCTTTAATTGTACACAAGTCCACGGGACTAGAGAGATTCTCTGAACTATTTACAGGGCACGCGGGGCGGCCAGTTGGTTCATGACAGCTGCATAGCAGGACTCTGCGGAGTCGTAGCGGAAAAACGGGAAGCACAGGTCGTGCTTGGAGTCCTTGCCCTCGCAGATGGGGCAGGAGACACTCTTGGTGCCAGCCTCCCGCAGAGTGTCGAGGACGCACTCGCTGCAGACGACGTCGTTGTCGATGCTGTGGCCGTTGGCGGTGAAGAGGTAGTGCGCCTTCTTGTTGCACACCTTGCAGGTCTTGGAGGGCACGTCCAACTGGTGGTTGCAGCCCATCTGCTTGCTGGCAGCCTTGACGCCGCAGAACTTGTTCTTCAGATGCTCGAACTCCTTGGTGCCGGGAGTGACGGTGCTGGTGAGGTTGGACTCGGACAGCGTGAAAGAGACGAAGCTGAGGTGGGAGACATAGTTGCGCTTCTCGCACTCCCACTTGATCCTGGAGATCTCCTTGGTGAAGTCGCTCTTGAAGTTCTCGATGTCGACCTTGGGCTTCTTGATGGCGTCGTTGAACAGCCCGCAAGACCTCAGGTAGTC
>RPFO01000131.1:809772-958708 GCA_009746045.1 Mesostigma viride | reverse complement strand
ACCTCTCGATGAGGCTCATCACTCTGAACTTTAATACACAGCGATCGTTTTGATTTTGGTCTGGAGAACGAACCTCGTTCGTACAGGGAACGATTTTTTTTTGCAAACGTTTGAATAACCGCAATGGCGATGGAGGAGGGAGAAATCCCTGGCGTCTCGAGGGGATGGTCAAGCCGACGTGCGAATCCTCGAGAGGCAAGCGACGTCTTAAAAGCCGTCAACGGCGCGTGCTGTACCTGGGACGTTCCAAGACCGTACATCCACTTTGTGACGTCGACCAAAGAACTCGTGGCGGAACTCGGAAACGACGCGTATACCATGACCGAGTTTCGCAAGGGGGTGTACGTCCTCCTCGCCCTTGTGAGAGTACGTGGCGGTCGTCCAGTTTGCGCGCTAGTACACGGGGACCGGACAGTTGACATTATCAAGATGCCAACTTTCAAGACAAAACTTTTCAAAGGAACTGTCGCGGTTGGAATCTTGACTACAGACTTTATGAATCGGTCCGTCATATATATACATGACTGTCTGGCTTTCAGTCGCCGAAATTTGAGATCTCGAGATTTTAAATCTAGGCTCGAATACGCGCAAATGATTGTTTCGATGAACTTTCCTAGTACGGGAAACATGTATTTGCACACATTTATTAAGTGCAGTCCTTTTATGGACATTACGTCGGGAGACATGGACACGAAAAACAATAATGTTCTTTTTATTCCTTCTTCATCTTTCGTTGAACAAGGATACGTGAAGGGTAAGGTACCCGTGCTCCTGGAGAACAAAATCGGTGCAACTACCGAAAAGGGGAGCAACCTTCTCAGAAAGTCTAAACTTTGCTCCCTCGCTGACCGCCTGACTTCTGGTTGGCGCGTCTGCCCCGGCTGGACTTCTTGGGGTCGTACACAATGCGGTACAGCAGGCGTTCCCCCGCCGATGACATGGGGGATTCTTGGATCTGGAGTTTTTTTGTCGTAGAGAAAAGCTGGACGGAGATGTCGCTGGGGATGCGACCTGGGTCGGAGCGGTATCCTCTGCACTCGTCGTCAAAGCAGCGCTGGAACCACCCGTGTCTGTTGACTTCGAACCAGACATTGTTCCGCTCGTGCATTCGATGCACGTTGCGACAATCCCGGCTTCGACTCCACACCCAGTACACGCTCGAGTGCCCCTCACCGTCTTTGAAAGCGTTCGTCAAGACCACCCCTGTTAGGAGTTTGCAAATGGCCTTGTACTCTTCGCTGTCCTTTGGCAGAAGAGTTCCGTTCGCGTTCGAGGGACCTGCAGGGTACAAAGCGGACGGGCGATCATGAGCGCGTTTGTTTCGGTTCTTTCGACATCGGGGTTGCTCGACAAGGTCCTCGTCATGGTCGCTGGGAGCCACGACGGTGGCGGGAACCACGTTCTCCATCTCGTCATAGATCCGAACCGAGGTCATACGGAGCTGGTGGTAGATAGACGGAGGGTCGTAGTCGACGCTACCCTCCGAGTCTGTCTGCGAAACGAACGTGTAGGGACGGTTCTCATGGATCTTGCCGAAGACACACGAGCATTCTCGTCGAATGTCCGCTTTTCTCCTGCAGTATGCGCACGGACACGTTCGTGCAGAAGATCCTCCGCCTTTGCAACCTTGAAGCTCCTTGTCGAGGATCCGAAACTTCTTGCTGCACTCGCCACATCGAACACATTTGAGAGAGTACAGCATCCGGAGGCCGTTGTCTAGCATGATAGACGAGTCCACGACCGCGTTCCAGGAGTTCGTTTCTGGTCGTGGCCCGAACTTGGTGTGCAAACGAGACACGATGAAGCTTCTGAGCTCGAGGGCGACATCCTTGTTGACAGGGATACCCGGCCAGTGGACGTGCACGCCACTTTTTACCAGGTTACCTTTCTTCTTCGTGGGAGCTTTGCAAATCACCATGTGATAGTCCACCTGGTCGCCTTCTTGCACGCAAGAACGTACAAGCGTTTGGATCTCAGGAATCCACTCGTTTTCTATCACAGATGTCATGTCGGATTCGTCCTCGCAGTCGATGTCTAGAAAGAACGGGAAGACCGGATCGGACTTTTGCTCCACAATAAAGTTTCGCTTTTCCTCTTTCGCGTCTTTCTCGATGCATTTGTAAAACTCAAAAAGACAATCGCTTGAAACGTAGACTTTGCCTCCGCGAAACCCGTCTAAGAGAAGATGCGTGTACTCTTCAGTCGACTCCACGAAACATTGTCTCTCAACCAACCATTCGGTCGCGTTGGAATAGGGAGGCGGCTGCCATCTCGTCGTGGGGCACATCTTCTCTCACAGCGTAGTCGATTAAGAGGTTGTAAAACGAAGAAATTAACTGAAACACGACGTCAAAAAATGCCTCCATCTTTCATGGCGAAGACGAGGAACTTCGCGGCTATCTGTCTCGTATGAAAATCTCGAGTCTGCGTTAGGACTTAAAAATGGATGCGGCTGAAGGGATCAATCTAGAAGTAGATCCCCCAGAATCGTGACGTCACATGAGAGTTCTCCAATCAAATCAAATCTCAGGCCAGAAGACGCGTCTGAGGTAGGCGTCCATCAGATTTTGTTCCGAAAAAACGAACCGTTTGCAACAAAATCTAGCATTCAAGAAGACGGACGCGTATGGACGACCAACATCGAGGTGCTTGTTTTTCTTGGGCTCAAAAAGCGCTTGCATATCGAGAGATGCATGACATGGCAGCGAGTCGTGCTGACTTTTTAGGAAACCTGATTGGTCTACCCGTGATTCTTCTAACAGCTAGTGCAGGAACCGCATCTTTTGCAAGTAGGAGACAAGATCGATGCAACAACCGAGATTTACTCACGATATACGTCGGAGTCGCTAGCATGGTCTCGTCCGCTCTAACGGGAATTCAGAATTTTCTGAAGTTCCATCAAAAGGCTGAAAAGCATCGTCAGATGTCCAACCGTTTTTCGTCGTTTTATCGGGAAGTAGATGTGGAACTAACAAAATCACGCCAGCATCGCCTAGATCCGTTCGAGTTCGTCCAAACTTTACGACTTACGCTTGACCGGCTTTTGTCAGAGGATCCGCCGATACCGGCCACCGTCCGGCGTAAGCACAAAAGACTTAAATCTCGCGCCGTAACCGATACTACGAACAACAATCCCCACACTCCGGGCATGCCACAAGTAGTCGTGGATAAGGACCAGGACGCAAACGAAGTTCGTACGATCAAAAAACTCTGACCGTATGGTATCGAAATGCGCGCTATATCGATCGCAGTTTATTTCTTAAGCGTGTACATGCTACTGGTCGCCCGACCACGGTGCATGTTTGAAGAGAACGGAGATCCTATACCTTTTGGCGTCGGAGAAAATCAGACGCTTCTACCTTTTTGGCTCGTAGCTCTATCGCTTGCGTTGTACGTATCTGTACTTACGTCAAAGTAAAATGGACACTCTCAACTTGACAGGGTATGACGTCACGAGCGAAAACTTAGAGCCAGTGATCGATGATCTTCCCGACGGCTTTCAAAGCTATTACCGGGACGACTTGCTAAATCTCTATCTTGCACTGCGTGAAATGATAGAAGCCTCGGGGCTTCCTTTTCTAAAAAACGCGAATTTCTCTGATTTTTGCGACTTCGTGGCGTCATTTTCAATCGCTCCGGAATATATTCGTCCTGATTATTAGAAAGTATGAGCCTCGTGTTTCACCGATTTGATGGAAACACGAGCAACTTGGGAGTAAACATCGTCCCTGCCATCACGTCGCCGCTAATCACAGAGGTGCCGCCCGCATACCTCTTACCATCGGACGAGGTGATCGTCACGCCGATCCGTTCGTCTCTTCTCGTTATCCCCCAGAGGGTGATGGAGCAACGAGAAGTGGCTGTCGTATCAGGGAGCAGCATCACGTACTGTCCTTACACCGGGTGCGCTACCACGTATCCGTTCGACGTTCGAACAACTGGGCTCGTCGAAAACAGCAATACGTTGCTCATTGACCCCGTAGACGGGTCGCTTTTGAGCCAGATTTCAGGAAAGTTTGTGTATGGTCCGAAGTCTGGCGTGGAAGTTCCTCGATCCCCCTGTGTCGTTTGCCCATATAACGCTATAATGTCTTTACACCGACCTGAAACGACAATCAGTGATTTAAACGGTTTTTCGAACCGTTTGTTTTTTCTTCACGGAGACAAAGCGGACGGAGACAACGAGAGATACTCTTCCTCCCACTTCAACGAGTATAAGACAAAGCGCGACCCGATGTTCCCTGTCAAACACCCGTATCGAGTCGGGTCCACGGTCCATCCAAAGCACACTGGGTATGTCGACCTAGAAGACCCCGAGCGGGCGTTCTACCCGGGAAAACCGAGAACGTTTGGTGACGTGACCTCCCTTTTTCGGTATCACTTCCCTTTGCCGATGTATGCATTCGCATACGACGCATTTGGTGACGAATTTAAAGACCGGGTGTTCGGCAAAAAAGATTTATAAATCGTTTGTTGTGTTATATAAATGGAATGAGTGCTGCTTTGGGTCTAGGAATCGGGCTGATCGTCGCGGCAGGAGTGTACGTCGCTTACCAGGTTGCTCAGAACGAACCGGACAAAGAAGACAATAACGACGGCGAAAAGGAGGATCAAGATAAAGAAAAAGATACTCAAGTCAAAGAAAAGGATGTCATGGACGACGCTGCTGCTGAAGAGTTAGCCGCATCGCTTATGAGAGATATTCAACCTAAAAGCTACAAAGATATGACGGAAATGGAGCTTTCCAACGAGTTAACAAAGATTTTGAAGATCACTGGTGGTCAAAGGGAAGACCCGAGGGCCAAAGAATTATTAGAAGAGATGCGAATTCGTACTGCCAATAAAACGGATCACCTTGCTTTGCCGTCTCCAGCGGACATTGCTGCTCTTGACGCTGCCTCCCAGATGACAGGCGTCGAGAATCTCAACTTCGAAACACTGTCACATATCCAAAGAATGTATCGTGCCATTTTTCGATATTCGGCTTCTAATATTCGTTCTAAATTGCTTGACGGTCTCGAGAAAAACGCCTCCGCGGAAGCTGATCGACTACGAAGCCTCCGCGACGCATTGGCTGAGAATAGCGAGCCGCGAAAGGTGGCAAATGACAACGTGAACAAATTCACACGCGATTGGAGCGCGTGGTATTCTGTCATGAGGTCCTACCTCTACACGGGAGATGCTCCTTTTCGGAGTTACAATGCCATGGCGCGTTTTTTTATTGATTTAGGGGTCATGGATAAGTTTGATTTGTATGTTTCCAACTTATACAGTTTTATCAGCGTTGACACGAGCACGCGGCCTCAGAAAACTTTAGAATGGGTCGACTCCGAGAAGTTTAAGCTTGAAGCTCCCGGAAGCAAGTTCGTAACGCCTGTTGTAACAACTTCAGACGCAGCGTTACGTTCTGCCCTAAAAAAGGCGGGGCTTGCCGTGTTTGATGTCGAGGAAAAGGAGAAGCAAGCCGCATACGACAACGCAGATGTAAACGACATTTCGGGTCGTGCAGCGCTGAAGGTTTCCTTGGACGACTACAAGCGCTACAAGGCGTCGACACTGTCCACGTTCAATTCGGCTGTCGACAAAGAACCTAAGGCTAGCATGTTCATCGCATTATGGTCGTTTTTTGATGCAACGAGTGTGACAATGGAAACCGTCATCAAGTTTGTAAGCGACCCTTCGGAATGGGGTCTTAGTTCCAGGGACAACATTAACAAGTTCCGTTCATTTATTAACAATAACGAATTGTTTGCTTAATTATAATACAAATGATAATCCAATGCTTAAAAAGTACATGGGAGACATTCTTTCTTGCAATCATATCATTTTACATCGGGGTGGTTCTAATTCCTCCAACCCCTCTAACAGCAACAAATATGCAGAACCTTCCTAGTAGAATCTTCATCGCGTTGGGTTTTCTTTCGACGATACCCTCTCTTGTCTGCATCGGGGTGATGGCTACCAAAACGTGAAGTTCTGGACATCTTTGTGAACGACCTCAGAGGCCTCAGGCGTGCTTGGTGGAGGTGATGGTTCCTTGATCGGATCTCGATCGAGGAATGGGAACGGTTCTTCGAGCGTTACCGATTTTCTTTTCTTAGGCGTTTTCGTTTCCGAATCCGTATCCGAAGTTGTCGGGGAAGGAGAGTCGGAAGCCGCGAACACACCGGTCTTGTCAAGGTAGTCGATGCCTCCTTTTGCGTCGATCTCCATCCATTCATTGCGAAAGGACTGCATCACAGGAAAGTACTTACGAAACCAGTCCCGGTCCCGCCGAATCTCGAGAATGTCTAAAACCTGCTCGGTCCATGTCGTGGCAGGGGAGAACTGCACAAAGTGCGCGATCTCGAGGTTCAATATCTCCAACAGTATTTGGACCTGCGGGATGTAATACTTAGGGCACTCGTGCGTGATTTTGCGCTTCATAGGACACTTGATTTCGACCAAAATTCCGTCCGTTGTCACTCTGTCTGGGCTTCCGCCGAGCCAGGGGTGGAGAGGGTGCGCGATGAGGCCGAAACAGAGACACTTTTTGCCCGTCTTCTTGGAGTACTCTTCTGCAGCGATGTCTTCGTTGTCATTTCCCCACTTGGTGGCAGCGTTACCGTGAAAAGCGTACTTTTGGTCTCCGAGTTTTTTTCGGAGGAGCTTCTTGCGGCTTTGATACGGGTTCCATCCAATTGCCGCCGCCAGATCCGACGCAGTCAACATCTTGTCTCGTATCGCGTACCACTCGGGACTCTTTTGCGGAGGCGCCTTGACTCGCATGAGTTCGATAACGGCAGGATGGATTTCAGAGTCCATCGAGCTGTGGACCGCAACTTGCGATATTCCGCTTCCCATCCTCGACGATTTTTTGCGTCTCCTTACAGACGAACAAGTTTTTTTCGACTAACCTCTCTCGTTTTTAAAAAACAAGACAGCCCTTGCAAAAGGGCGTCCGCGGCGTCGTCTTTCTTACCAAGCCCCTCAAAAAACTCGATCCATGCGGGCACCTTTTGCAGGATTTGGGTAACTTGCTCGATGGAAACTTTCTTGTTGTATCTGTACTTGTCTTTAAGGTCGCAGACGATTTCAGGGCCCGTGTAGACTTTCAATTTGTGAGCCGGAGAGTAGAGATTGGTTTGGACTTCTGTCGATTTAAATAAGTTGTGACACTCGAAAAAGGACATGATGACGTAAGAGAGAGCTTTCATCTTGGCGTTCGTGTTCGGCTGACGTTCGATGACGACTCGGTCCGCCGTTCCCAACCATCCGATTCGCTCGTTTAGAGTTTTCAATACCTTTTTACACGCGTCATCCAAAGACGTAGCGCCGAGGTTGATGAGTTCCCACTTGAGAATTTCGAACTTGATATTGCTTGCAAACTCATTCGATTCTAGCTCTTCTTCGGAGTTTAGGAAGCAATAGGATAAGTTCGCGATCCCCACGTCAAAACTTACCAACTTCATGGCTCACAATTCTCGCATATATAGTATCATGATTCCGATAAACGTACCTTTCAACATTTCATATGCGGACTTTGTTGGCGGAACCACAACCGCCATCGGAAGGCTAGAAGACAAAAAACTAGTGGAAAAAATGTACCCTGTTTATCGAAAATTTTTGTCGGGTCAAAACCTAGACGCTATCAAGAACAGGTTCCGGTGCACCTATCGGGTCGACATCCCGATCGATAAAATCGTTCAGAAAGCGAGAATGACGTACGAGTCTCGTAACGATATAAAGCTACTTGAACGACGATCTGTCACTCGTAAAAGCTGCGAGGATCAATGGGATCTCATTGAGGAACTTAATAAGGACTTGTGGGAAAAACTGAAAAGAGATAGGAGCGAGTTTTCTAATACGGAATACTTTGAGAGGCTTATTGCCGTGGCGCTTGGCGAATCAAATTTGGGATCTTTTGTGAACGCACTTCCTCAGTACACAGTCGCGACTCTTCGTAATAATCAGACGGATCCGATTATTATCGACCGGATTATCGAAGCTTAGAAGAAAATTTTGATTCGTATTGAAAATGAATGAAGTGCGGTGAGAAGACCAAAAGCGGAGGTCGATGTCTAAATCAGGTTTTAAGGGGCAAGAAATCGTGTCATCTCCACGTAAAAAAACACAAGGTTGCAATGGGAGGAGTTACGGAAGGAAGTCATAATCAACATGTGTCAGAAGTTCCGGAAGAAAGTTCTAATCGGCAAGTGTCAGATATTCGGGAAAGAAGTAATAATCAGCGACCAATCAGAGTTCCGGGAATCTCTTTTGAACAACGACTGCATCAAACGCGTCGAAGTTCGCCACCTCCCAAAAATCGCGAGTTTTTAGCGCGAGTGAGGGAACTAGAGCGGCAACGAGCGGAGGAGGAGAAAAACAACACGTTTCGATTACATGCACTACCTCCTCCTGCCTTAGTATCTGTTTTGCACGGTGTGGGCTATTCCGACATACCCGCGTTAAGGAGTACTTCCAAATATTTTTATGAACACATTCCGGGACTCCTGATGGAAGTCGATAGAGTGTACCGTGAAGAAGACGAACAGAAAATGTTGAACGCACAGATTGAATTCCAAGAAGCACAAAATTGGCGCGATTACCTCGCAGGACTTCATCTTGAAGATCCATCAGACCAGGATCTAAGAAATTGGTTTGACGATGCTATTACCAATCAATTGGATGCCAAAGAGAAGTTGCGAATAGCAGAAGAAACATATACGGATACGGTTCGAAAACAAATGCCGCAAGAGAATTGGTTGAATCGAATGAGGGCCATGGCGGACAACAACGAAGGTACAGGTTCGTTTAAAGGCTTTTGATAATTTTGACAAGAAGAATATATCAACACGACGTCAAATGGACTCCTCGGCTCATTGCGGTAAGTTGATGAACGTCAGTCTCGGCGCTCCTATCGTTTTGACTGAGGAGGAACACTTGGAGTATCAACAAACGGGTGCCATGCCTGCTCGCGTCGTAACCGATGGCGGAACTTCTACCGCGTCTGCGATTCCAACGGTGATTGAACCAGACATGTCGCTAGCTCCTCATACTGACAAGCCTGCACTTTCAGTTGATCCCGAGGTTGTCAAGAAGCAGGTGGCCGTTGATGCGAAGGAGGACCCGGAGAACTTGCAAGTATCAAGCCAAAAGCTCGCCGTGATCAGTTTTGTGGCCCCTCCTAACGCGACTCATATCGCGATCAAAATTCGCGGGGTTTTTGACACGATCGAAGCAGCGGAAGAGCACGCCGGGAAGTTGATGGAGAACGATCCTAATTTCGACATTTTTGTAGTTTCGATGTACAATTGGCTCGTGATGCCTGTTCCCGATGATCTTCGCGCTGGAATCAAGCACCGATATGTTGACCAGAGGCTGGAGAAGATCATGGAGAAGTATCACACGGATCGTTTAAAGACGAAGGAGTTCAACCAGCAAAGAATCCAGGAGAGCCGTGATAACGCCGCGAAGGGCGAGGCTGGGGACGTACAAGAAGGTGCCATTCCCCACTCCATTGTGCTAGAGGGCGGAGCTCCAACTCTGGAGCCGGTCGAGTAAAGATCCGAATCTACCCGTAACCTCGTTTTCTCTGCACAAGCGGTCGACCCATTCTTGTTTAGGAAGTCTGAGCATGTACATCACATTTTCGGATGTGAATCTGTGAGTCTTAGTCATTGACTCATCGCCGTCTTCCGTTTTCAAGAATAAAACGTCTTGAAACACTGTTTCGCCTAGAATAAGGGAGGCCGTTTTGTTTATTTGTCCATCAGATGCATTTGTATCGGAAGAGTATACGGAAACGCTTCTACCTCGATACGGAACGCCTCCAGAAGGCATCAGTATGTCTAAGATTTTGGGAGAAGGAATGTACTTCTCGACGCTTGTCCATGACCATTCGTACGGGAAATCTACAATAAAAAGCCCTTCTTGAGACCTCAGTGCTACGAGCGCAGTAGAGGCAGGCGGGGCGTTGTCGGAATCCATTTATTCCCCAGAATAGTATACAAGAGCGAGAAGTTTATGTCTCGACTAACGGCGAGCAGCGCGTACGACCTCGTAAAAGCATCACAAGCCGGTTCACGAATTGTTGAGGATAAGATTTCTAGAGCGGTAGAAAACTGCATTCGTTCTACTGCTTCTCAAGGCCATACGTCCTTGTTGTATGCAGTGCCGACGTACCAGTTCGGGATGCCTATATACGATGTGCAAAAGGTCGTACGGCACGTTGGCAAGTCATTCGCGAAAAAAGGATTTCGTGTAAAAATAGTTGGAACGAGTCATCTATACATGGAGTGGGGAGCGATTCCTAAGAAAAATGCTAATTTAAGTAAACCCAAGCCAGTTCAGTCCCAGCAAGTGTTGGACGCAACTCGCAGAGTTCGATTTAATTTATCAAAACTTTCTTGACTCAATTGCAAGCTCCAACACCCAGAGAAGTACCAATCCTAATAAAAACGTATTAAAAAACTCCAATGCGCCCATGGGAGAGCATTTCTCCAATCCCAATTGACAGAACGTTTTATTCGCATATGCGCACATCCCTCTTACAGCCGGAGCCGGCTCTCTATAGTTTACCCCTCCAAACTCGCCCGTTGGGGGTGGTTGGGGTTTCGGAATTGGCGCATAAGCCATTCTCGGGCGATGCCAATGAGGATGAACAAGTGCAATCGATGTCATGTATTAATTCATATAGCGAGAATAGAATTTACATTATTCTACATCAGGCGGGGTTGCATTCTCGTTCGCGAAGTCCACGCCATAGAGCCAGAAAGCCCGCTTCTTGGTTGGGCGGTCCGTCCCTTCCTGGTCGAGAGGATACACCTTCCACACCTTCTGGAAGACGAGCTTGAGCTTAAACTCGGTGAACACGTGCTTGTAGAAGTCCTCTTCGAATACAATCCGGGAACGAGGGTCGCGTTGCCGGTTCCAATCATTAAACCGCTTCTGAAACTCCTCCCATGGACAGTAGTTGTGGGCCAAGTCCACTTCGACCCAGGACACGTTGTTCAGGAAGGTGTAGAGAGGGTTAGACGCCTCCTGTGCTCGCCGCCTGCAGTCAATGAACCATTCCGGGAGATGCTCGATCAGCGCGCCCGTGCCCACTTTGCGAACAAGAGAGAGGTATGCGCGGTTGCCCTTGACGATGATTCGACCGATGTTGCGCGCGGTTTTCTCTTCCAAGAGCACATCGACGTCACCTTTAGGCTTGTTGTCGAACGGGAAAAGGATGAGACGCCGCGTGATCTGGTTCGCATTGTCCGCTTGACAAAAAAGCCTGTTGCCGGCGGCCATGAAAGGGGCTTTCCAGATGACACGCGCTGCCCGTTTGTGCTTCTCGGCGAGCGACATTGTCTCCCCGCTGACGAGCGAAAGCCAGTCCGACTGCGTGAGCGCCCATTTGTCGTTGAGCTCGTAGCTGACGATGACGTACTTGTCCTTGAGTTGGGCGAGCCCGAAAAGGGGTTCGATGTTGTTCGAAAGAACTCCCGCTTCCTGCCCGTAGATGCACTCGATGATTCGAACTAGCGTCGATTTCCCCGAACCTGCGATGCCTTTCAGGAAGACCATCACTTCAAAACGGTCCATCTCCTTCAGGCTGTACAGCATCCTTCCCACCGCGAGGGCCCAGTAAGGGCGCTGAACATCCTCGGCGAAATCTTGATCGTCGAGGACAACGCTTACGGACTCGGTGGGGATGTTAAACCAACCACCGTCGTCGAAATCGCCCTTGAACTCGTCGTCCTCGAAAAGACTCTCGTCCATGTCGACGTCCGCAAAAAAGCGGCAGGCCCCGACGTTCTGCGGCAGCTCGAGGGCGGGATACTTGAAAAATCGGTCCTCGTCCGACTTGTAAATCCCGTTCCGGAACGCAAACACGTGCCGGTCACGGGGCACGCAGGCGAAATCCGTCTCCGAAGACGAAATGATCCAGTCCGCGACCCTCTTGCGTGCGCCTCCATCTCGGCTGGCCAGACCCCAGGCGCCTGTGCGCACGAGGTCGCACTCCTTGCTCACCCATTGCTCAACAGACCCGATTCGCGTCCAGAAATGCGTGTCGTGTCCATCCTGCGTGTATTCGCGCTTATAAACGCCGTCATCCGTCTCGTCAACGCCCTTTCGGAGTCCTTGCATACTCCACCGCATCGTCAACACGAGGATGAGACACTGAAACTCGTTGAGCTGCTTGGGGAGCGACAAGACGCGAGAAATGAGACTCGGAAGGCCTTGCAGATCCTCCGGAGGAAGCTTGCTCTTGATAGCGCACGAAATACACTCTGCGGTAGAAAACAGGCGCCAGATACACTGATTCATCACAGGGCGGAGGTCCTCTAGAACGCGCTCGTCTACGAGCCCGAAGATCAGTGTGACTCGGGTGAGAGAACGCACGTAGCGCGCATCGATGTCGCCGTACAGCGTGATGCCCCCTTCGTCGACGCGTTTCCAGCAGTCGGCCATGAGATTGTCGTGACGATCTTGACGGTTCGCGAGGTCGAAAATATCCGCTAGCACGTCTTCCATAGAGGCTTTCGCGAGTCCCTCCTCAGCAACCTTCACAAGGCGCCGGACCTCGTCGTTTGTCATGGCGCTGATCGTTCCGGCAAAATTTACGAGACCTTCTTCCCCTCCGAGATCTCTCCGGAAACGGACACACTCATCATTGTCGCCACCACCCAAATCCATTCCTGGCTCTTCAGGAGGATGTCTTTGTGTAGGAGGGTATTCGTCATCAGACATCATCGCTCCCGGATGCGGCCCTTCGCGTTCAGACACTGGAGCATCGTCCAAAAAGTCCTGGTCTTGCGTGTTAGGGACGTCAACGTTGTCTTCATCCCCGGACTCTTCTTCGCCGTCTTCATCTTCTGCCTGGTCGTCCAAAAAACGTGATCGTTTTCTGGTGGTGTCCATGGCAGAAAGGCTCTCGCGTGATGACGGCGAGATTTTTTTCATGACCAACCTTCTTTATCATGCTATTTTTCTATGGGTCATGGTAACGTCTCGGAGTCCGTCCAAAAGTTGGTGACGTCAGAAATATATTGACGAAACAGAGATCGCGATTTTTATTAAATGATAGTTTAAGACAGATAATCGTCGATGGATTTTGAAAAGGTAACCCAGATTCTTTCTGCCGTTTGTTCCGTATTCTCAACTGCAGGCGGTTACGTTATCATAAACGAGTTTGATATCGAACAGACTTGGGTAAAGCTTTTAGTTCTGTTCAGCGTCACATTTGTAGCATCCAAACGATGGGAAGTTGCGCTACTGGCTACTTGTATAGTGGTACTTGTTGCTGTCACAGCACCTAATTCAGAGGGTCTCATTGTTCAACAGAAAAAAAAGCTTCAAGGTTGAAGTCTTTGTCCTAACATGGCCCTGTAACCGCCGTGACCATTTGGACGCCCCAAAGTACGCCAGATCATTTTGTCTGCGTCGAAGGCCGCGTGAACCATTTTTGCCGATGTTTTTTTCAAAAACGAATTGCGCACACCCAGAAGTCTGCGCTCGTATTTGTCGAGCTGCCTCTTCACGTTTTCCAGGGCGTGCTTTCGAAACACTTGGAAGTTCGAGAATTGTCCTGTGCGAATGGCGTTGTAATCCGCATTACATGAACGCCGAAGAATGAAGTACAAAGAGTTGCCTTTCATCATCTTGATGGCCGTGTCCTTCCGGAAATTCGACTTCCGCTTGTTATTCACGTCAGACCTTCCGCGGTCGACGATGCGTTGAACCGAATCCCGACACGTCGCAAGAACAGGCACGTGACAGACGTACGCGAGTGCCGCAACGCCAGGAGAGCAGCGATACAAGAACCGAACGCGCTGTGCCACGTCCGCTTCGTCATACATGTTCAGAAAAACCGAAATGCAGAGAAGAAAAAACGAGCCCATATCGATGCCCAGCGCGTCCATCATTATCCAGGCGAGAACTTCGACTCTGCCCGAGTGATCTCGAACACCGGCCATGTGCGCTGCACGAACTAATGCAGACATCTCCTTGGTATTGTCGGCGTCCGAATCTTCGTTGAGGACACCGAGGATTGTCCTCGCGGCGTGCAAATGGTCTTCCGAGAACCTAGATTCGACGTCTTCAGAAACACTGGCCTTTGTTACGATGAAAGCGTATGCAACGTCTCTCTCTTTGAATTTCGAGCATCCGAGAGGAATGCACTCGGACTCGTAAAACAGGTCGAGCTTTGTTTTTAGGGCGACGAGGCAATCTTCCGCGTTGGAGCTCGCGCGTATTGTCTCTTTCAGTCTCTCGAAATCGCCTGAAAGGTGGTCTCGAATCTTATTCACTCTAAATTCGTGCTCTTTGACTGCCATCGTATATAATGCATCGTTTCCCTTTAACGCCTCGGCGACATTGATGACGTCGTCGACAGGAAGCTTGTCGACAACAAGTTGCCACGCCTCTACGGAGTCCATCAATGTAGCCGCACGTTTTCGATGGAAATGAAAGAACGAGCAGGGACCTCCGAGCGGTTGGAAGTGTGCGTCACCTCCAAGACGCCGCTTTCGGAAGCAGGTTCTTCTTCCTCGGTGACACCTTCGTCGCCTTCGTCAGATTCTTCGTCCGATTCTTCTTGCTCCTCGGGCAGTTTTATGTAGTCTTTTCCAGTCTCGCAAAGATCCCAGCGATACGAATTGTTCTCATTAGCGATCGTCCAGATTCCGTAGTTGATTCGAGCGTTGCTAACGAGCGACTTGCAGGCCTGGGTTGCGAAACAGCACGCTGTCTCGTGTGCGACAACGTCGAGTTTCGACCCTACGTGCTTGCATCCACTCCCCTCCAAGAAAAAACGACATGGGAAGTAAGCGCATTCCGCCTTGTGTTGCAGCAAGTCCTTTCTTTGCACAGAAATTGTGCACCCGTGCGTCTGATTAGGACAAACCACGAGGTCGTGATTACATCCGCCGTTCTTGGAGTGAAGTTGAACTTCATCCGCCGAACCTTCGAACGCGCAACCGCGAATCCAGTTCGTGCATTTGCGACGAACCAACGACGTCACCCTACCGAGCGTTACAAGGTGCTCAAATTTGTATCGAGGCCACGGGGCGCGGCAGAGAATGCACTTCCCACTTGTGCTTGCCACCAACCCTCCCCTTTGCTTTTGTCTATATACCAAATCCCTCAAACAAGGTTTCTGACACACCACCGCCTCGCACTTCCCCCCTTCCGTCCTCGTACGACATTGAAGAGCGACAGGTGACGAAAGCACACCCATGCAAACGTGGCATTGCAAATCTTCTGCTGATATTTGAATCGTCTTTGACGACTCGGCGTAATCCATTTTTTGGATAGAGCTACAAGCAGCGGGGGTTTTATTTTGAGACAATAGAACGAACGAGTTTTTTATTCATTTTAATAGTTCAAAGATGGATTCTTTTTGGCACCCGGAGCACAACAACTTAGCAGTGCTGCCTTGGTCGGGCGAATTTATCGACGCCTATGGTTCGTATTACGACCACCCAGAACTAGGTGTTCGTTTTTTTGTGGCTGAAATTCGAGACGAATTCTCTCAATCAGCAGGTTCGGTTTCCTCGACATCCTCTCCGTCAGCCTCTTCTTCTTCTTGATCCATCTCTTCCTCTTCTCCCTCCGTTTCCTTCTCCTTCTTCTGTTTACCGGGACTCTTCTTCTTATTCGAGACGCGACACAAAGCCTTGACTTCCTCCACGACAGGAGAAAGTATATGGGAGATGCAAGCCTCCGCTTTCTCCTCGTCGCCATTGAAGAAGGCAATCATCCGCTCTTGGATGACCTCCTTAAGAGGCACCCGCTTCTTCCGCGTCTTCACAAGAAGCTTGTCATCCCGGCCTGAGATGTTACAAGCGTCAACTCCAGCGCTTAACATCGCAGTCAAGATGTCACCTTGAAGAGACTTTCTCTTCTTGCGCAAGGGGGCGAGATCCTTCGAAGAAGATTTCAAAGCGTCATCGATCTCAATGAACTCAGTTGTCATGGAACGCATCTTGTTTCGCCACCCTTCAAACTCCACCGCTCCATCCATTGTACTTGCGTCTCACTTTTTGAGACTATTTAATTACCAACGCACAGGGCGAACCTAATTTCTACAGAGACGTCAACTCCGAGTTATGGCCTGGCGCGCCATAAAACGTGTTTGGAGCCGGGCGCGTGGATTCACCCGTCATCCCAAGAGATTGAGTGGAAGTGACCGGGGGCATTGAGAAAGTCTGGATTCCCGAGTCCTCGCCCCACGTCGGAGTCTGATAGCGGGGATCAAACGCCATCGTTGGCGGCGGAGTGAACTGCGAGGCAGGAGCCGCGCCGCCGCAAGTACACATTAGACTATCGTCAATCTTGATGCTTCCGAAGGCCCCGGTTGAGGCAAGATTCATTTGACCGAACATACCGAAATTCATTGGTGCCGGAATGTACTCCCTCAACGTTTGAATACCCTGAAAAGGCAGGTCCTTGCGGTTGCTAGTCACGGCCAAGACCCCCTCGGACTGCTTGAGCATCGCACTAATGACATCTTCCTTGGTCGGCATTAAGTCCATGGCGAATTGCATTTGAGCGTCGAAACCGCTCCCGTGCTGCGAAAGACGAGGAGCTGCACGAGTGTCTATACCATAGGCCGTGTCGTACTCGTCCGATGGGATGATTTTCGTTTCGGTACCAAGTTGCTGGGCGGAACGAAGCGACTCAAATTCAGGGTCAGCGCACAGGTCGGGAAACACTTGAGGGCGCTCACGGGCCCCGATGTAGCTTTCCGAACGGGATGAAGGAGCGTTGCAATATGAAGTGGACATCTTTATCACTATTCTAATACAATTTCTTTTGGAACGGATGTACCTCTGGCACTTCCCATTCCGGCGGAGATTCTCCATCGTCTTCGCATTCCCATCGCGTTTCGAGTTGGTAACCCAGGCTCAATATTTCGCGTTCTTTTTGTTTTGTACGGACGTAGAGCTCGCCGTTCAGACACTTTTTCACAGGGTGAATCGAAAAAAAGTCGTATTTGTCAGGATTTCCGTGCCAGAAGTCTCCGTGGTATTCGAACACCGTAGGAGGACGCGTATCTGTCGTGAACCCGTCAACTGCGACTTTTCGACCGTTTCGAGTCACGATGAGTTTCTCGCCTTTATTAGCCGCGTGTTGAATCCGTATGCCGCGCTCGGCCTCGATGCTCCGAAGCCATTTACTGCACTTTGACTCTCGCTGTTGACGGCATACAGCGATCAATACGAACGTCCTGAAGGCTTGCATTCTACTTGGAGGTTTGGACCATTGCATTGTGATAAGCTTTTTTTATGTCCCTAAGACGCGCACACTTGATCCATTAAAGAGTCTAGAGGCTTCACGACAAAGAAGAAGAGTGTTGCGTATACCCCCATAAAACCCGCTATACTGGCGGCGTGAGCGATAATGCCCCAAGACGGGAAATACATTCCGTTGAATCCGGACGTCGAAACGAGCAAGCCCGTGATTAAACCGACGACGACTCCGACCGCTAGGAACTTTCGGCCTGTTGGGAATTTTTCTTGATAGTCTCTCGACCAACGCACGGCCGCCAAATTTCCTAGTGCAAGTGCTATGATGACGAGAAACACGACGTACTCGGTGTGCACGTAACTGACCGTGTTAGATGGCGTGACAAGCGCGCGGATAGCTGCAAGGTAAAGAGGAAGTACTATTGATACGGGCGCCGCGGATCCCACGGCAAGAGACTTGATAACACTTTCGAGTTGCATCCGTTTATTATTAGCAATTGAAATAATAATCAGTACAAAAGATCACTCGTCCATTTCGCGCAACCGCCTCGATTCGGGCTCCTCATCAGACCCAATCGCTCTGTCAATGAAACAGTAACCGTCAGGCATTCTGCTCGAGGGGAAAAACTGGAGAGACTGCACGACAGGCGTGCAACCGTACTGCTTGTCCATGAACCACATACGAGACACCTCGAGAATGGCTTGGACCTCGCATCCTTTCTGGACATCGGCGTAGGTGACAGGACGCCTCTCTTCGTCGAAAAATCGGCACTGAAAGTGGTTGTCGCGGAAAGGAACATTGCACTTCAGAGTGGGAGGATACTCTGATTTCTTTGAGGGTTTGATCGCCGACGTGTAGAGTTCTTCGACAAGCTCTAAGCTCATCCTCTTCCCAAACCATTCCATACACTTTTGGTGGGACTGGCGCTTGTTTTGGTCGTCCAGAGCGACCCAAATGTTGTAAAAAAGATTGTTATCAGTTCCTTCGCTCGTGTAGCCGTCGAAAGACAGGTCGAGAGTATACTTTTTGTCCCCTTGGCCGCTCTTGGGCTCAAAACAGCTGATCCCGAATGGCGCTCGCATGCGAGGTGTTTGGATGCGCACAGGAGTGCCGTCGTTCACATAGGAAAGGTAAGCGGACAAGGCTCCAGGTCCAGATTGACCTCTTCCTGTGCGTTTCGGGTCTTTGTAAATCACTTTAGCCGGGTCAAAGTCGTCAAAGAGGACGATTGTAGAAGCCATGGCGGAAGATGGCAAGGTCGCTTGGCGAGGTCACTACTGTCTCGGCTTTTATGCATCGTCAAGAGCGTCCGCCCAAGAAACGCTGACGTCACCTAGCTCAAGATCGATATCTGTTTGGCGTTCGATCTGCTTAGAAGAAGAGACAATCAGGTTGCAAAAAGAACGGAAAGATTCGGCGTCCTCTCCGCTCTTCATGCGTTTGACACGTCGGCACACGAGACGAACATTAGAAGAAGTGACGTCCTCCTGTGGGTTGATAATATCTATAGCAGCAGAACAACCTGGGACAATGTTGTCAGACGTTTCAGGTCCGTACGTCATGTCGATTCCTGAAACTGCGCAACGACCGTTTTGTCGGTCCCACATCTGAACGAGATCTTTCGAGGACAGAAAAATCCTTCCTCGGGTCGAATGCGACTTTTTTCTCGACGACGCGATGTTTCGTATGAGTCGTCGCATGTAGCCTTCTTTAGAGGCCCGAAACTTCTTGTTCTCTTCGGCGCGGCACGCGCGACAAGCGCCACCTGTCCTGATACTGTGATTATTGAAATCAAAAGTCGGTTTCTGAAAGCCGCACAGTGGGCACACGAGGACCTCCGACTCAGAACGTTCCGAGACACGACCTCCATAGATGTGGTAACGACGCATTATACCACGACACAATTTCAAAGTCTCATTAAGCGCAGAATATAGAACGGCTGTTCACGCCGAAACATTTAGGAGGCTTAGCGGCAGACGAAGTTCGTTTTGCAGTCGCGGCTTAGAACGAGATACGCGTTTTTGCATTATCCCCAGATGGGTCTCTTTGATTTTCCTTTTTGCGTATTTCACTTTTTGCTTGTAATCTCTGTTTCCTTTTTCTTTCTCGAGTCGCAATATATCCAAGGCTCTAGCTGCTGCCTGCTGTTTACTTTCGGGAATGTAAGCTCCTGCTGCGTTTTCTTCATCAGGATCGAAACCAAAATCTGTTTTCAACATTTCAGGCACATTGTAATTTTATTTTTTTTTTGTTTGCCGTGTAGGTGTCTCTCGCTTGCTGCCTTAACCAATTGGTCCCGTAAGGATTTTTAGTTGCCATGAAGTCATAATATTTCATCCACTTCTCGATATTAGCGGGGATTTGTGGAATGCTCTTGGGTTTATTTCCTCTGATATACTCAGCGATTCGACTCGCGAAATCGGCACTATCTTTAGATTCGGCGAATATGTTTTTTACAACCACATTATTGGCATCTAAACTCACTAGTTCTGGCGGTGTCCACTTTATGCCTTTGTAATTGCTCTTCCAATTCGGGTCAGAAACCTTTATCAGTCTTTGAAGTGAGAGGTCGTTCAAATGATCGAAAAAATGGTTTTCGTCACGTATTTTAGATACGTCTCCAGATTTAATCATTCCGGATACTAATTCAGGTTGTTGTAATCCTATTCGTTCTCCTCTCAACATGTCTACCTCGGTAAACCGTCGATATTTTCTCTCTTTTTCGCGTTCGTTCATATGTAAATACAATCGTTGTGCAAAGTTGTACAATTTTATGCGATCTTGTTTGTCAACATTTTCACGTGCAAGGCGCAACATCATTAGCTCATTCGCCTTTTCGATCGGCAAAAAAGAAGTTTCCACGTAAAAATCCTTCATAATATCTTGAAGGGTTGAACTGTTACTCCACCCCAGATCAAACCCGTCTTTTAATTTTTGTTTCAAACGTGTGTCAATGGCCTCTGTGAAATCATATGGCGCGAGTACATTTTCAATTAGTTCTTTTGCTGTTTGAGGACTTGCGTCTAAATAGGGAATCTTACGTAACAACTCCGCTTCAGCATCGGCCGCGGCCTTGGCTTGTGCCAATCTTTTTGCTTCCGCTTCAGCATCGGCCGCGGCCTTGGCTTCTGCCAATTTTTTTGCTTCCGCCTCGCGTCTTGCTTTTTCAGCGGCAGCAGCAGCCGCAGCGGTAGCGGCAGCGGCAGCCTCAGCAGCAGCAGGGTCGCTACCACCAGCACCAACTACCCTCTTAAATATATCCTTAACTGCGCCCGCAACAGTAGATTCGTCTGGAATTTGGTGCTGAGGCCGTAAAAATCCCCTGGTCCGTACACTTCTTGTGAACGATACACGTTTTCGTCTCCTGAAGACCCTATAAATCGCGAAAGGTCGCGAGGTGCCGTACTCCGATCTACACCCACATACGGATTAAGCATCGTTGCGTAGTTCATAGAACGAATTTGTTGCGCGTTACCTAGAGCCAACTGCATTATTTGTTCAGGGGAATCGATTTTGTTTATTTCCGATTGATAAGGAGCGTGATATTCTTCTCTCCTATAATACCCTCTCCTTCTGCCCCTGTTTCTACCGACGTTGTTAGCATACACGTTGTTCACGAGTACGGGCCTACCGTTTGCGTTTCTCCCTTCTAGATCATCCGCGAATGCCCTGCCTGCACGCGCCCCCACCTCTTCGAGGTCGTTCAGAGGCACATTTCTGCGCCCTTCAAGCATAGCTACCTTCTGCTGAGTGTTCGAAGCCTTTGCGATCACCTCGCACAAATACTGTTTCGGGATCCTTTCAAGGAGATCAAAAGGCGCTTTTGTCAGCATATACGCCACGTGAACCAATCGTTGATGTGACGCGTTATCTCCTCGAAGGGCATCTCGGCATAGCTTAACGAGCAAACCGCCCACGACTTCTTCGCCAACCAAAATGCAAAGAGAGGACGGAGGGGCTTTATCCAGAAAATCGGTTGGAATGTCAGGATAAAGCGTTTCGACGAGTCTTCTGAGCTGCGGTTGCGTCATTGTCTTTCCGATTCCGCTAGCGCACGCCGTTACGCTTTTTTTGGAGATTCCAAGCACCCGTTTCCCGATACTGACAGGCGCTGTTAAGATTCGATATAAGATATTTGTTGGTAACTGCTCTTCGGGAGGATTTCTGTAATACGGGTCCATAGTATATAGTACCCGTAAGATTTTGTTCAGACATTCGTTACTCACCAGGGACTTGCCCCAGTGTACGTTCGCAACTCGACAATATCGAGTAACCGCTGCATGAGATCTTTTGGTATTGTAACGACCTGAGAATTGATGCTTCCAGAAGAAGGAAGCTTACCGATTTCTTCGAACGGTTTCATTTTTGACGGCTCCGATTGCTCGCGATATCCGAAATCGTAATACAAGAACCGTGAGATGCTCATGGTAATCTTATCTACAATTGGCTAGGAAAATGTGCGTGGAGGTGGCGAGAGGGTATAAAAACCCAAGACGGTCTCATTTCGCCTCGTCTCATCTCATCTTCTCCACCTAGCCATGGCTTACCAACGCGACAAAGACAAAACGTTCGGCCCCCCACCGCAAGTCCTAACAAGACCTCCGGCTCTCGTCGCTCCTGACAACCTCGATATCGAAGCTTTGAAGGCCGCTGGGGAGACTGACCTTCCTCACACGTACATGAGCTGTTTCGAGGAGCGTCGACTCGCCATCGATATGTACAACTTCATGAACGACGCCAACATTTCGATGGAGCAAGCAAGCTTTATTCCGTTGCCTCCAAGTCGCATTCGTCACGTCGAGGAAGCAAACGGAAACGTCCTCGTTCAAGCCGTGTTTCCCGGAACACAGCCGCAGCCGTGGTTGCGGGTTGCGGAGAGTCGTTTGTTAAAGAGCATGGGTTTCTCGGGAACGGGTCTTTATGCGGATCGATATTTTGCAAGGGGACAATATTTCGCTCCTTACATCGGAAGGGTCATCGGGCCCGAGTCTTCATCGGAAAATTGGGAACGATTCGAATCCATGTCGTTTTCAGACGAGGACTACCAACAAAACTGCACCGCGGCTCTCGAAATCATGGAGATAGAAACGCCGTTCATCCTCTACACGTGGATCCGGAACACTTTGTTGGAATGCCTCGAACACGCCGACATGATCATGGACATGGATGGATTCCAAGTCGACGCGGGGACCGCGCCTGTGAGAGACGACCCCGACCGCCCCTACCCAGCTTTCTACGCCCACATGGCCAACGACCCTTTTGGATCTTCAGAAGAAACGAACTGCGTCAATTTCAACGGGGGGCTTCGAGCAACGCGACATATTTTTCCCGGAGAGGAGATTCTTTGGGACTACGGCCCCTCATACCACATGGACCTCACTGCTCGCATGACGAGGACGGTGAGGGAGGATGTGATACACAAGAACTCCAAAATCGGGAAAGTCGCCGGCCTCCTCCGGTTCATGGAGGACGTGAACTTTCACTCGACAAACGGATACTGGCCTAACGAAGACAAAAACAGGACACCTGCGACGCGAGTGCAGCCTACGCGCAAGTCGAAACAGAGGCTATCTCACAGCAAACAGTTTGTTTTGAACGAAGTGGATATTCATATGCTAGAACTCGTGGGTCTTACTTCTTCGCCCACTGTGAGGAGGCAAGCTTAAGGACATCACTATAGTCCATTGACGGATTCTTGGCGCGCGTCTCTGCGACAAAACTCAACCAGGGATGAGCGCTGACAGCCTTCTTACCCTTTGCGCGAGGGACACGTTTACGAGCCATGACTTTGTAATTGTTATAAATGAATAAAAGAAAATTATTTATTTCCTCTTTTAATTCCCAAGAACTTGTCTAAACAATTATGCGAAGGGGGTGTGGTCTTCGCGCGCTTGAGCGCCTGTGAACGCGGTACTGCGGTTTCAGACGCGGTCCGCTTCTTTTTTGATTCCGTCGGCTCTTGGTCGCTTTTTGTGTGCTGAGTCTTCATGGACCTCTGTTGCTCGTTGATGGCGTTAACGCAGTGCACTTGCTTCATGATCTCGATGCTAAATGGCGGATCTAATAAGAGGTGTTCCTCGTTCGAAAGTACATTTCTAAACTCCTCGATGGTCATGTCCCCTCCAAACATCTTGAGCGCCATCCTTGGTGGCGCTGCTCTGATCCCGCGAAAACTGAATTTCTCTCGAGACGGGTTCGATTTCCAAAGCTTGAAGGCCATCTGGAACAGCATCACATTACGCAGCTCTTGGTGAGCCGTATTAGAGCTCAGATTAAACGCCTTTGCGCACGGAAACGAGCAAAAAACTCCGCGGACCAAGAAACCGCTGCCTTCTTTGTACTTGATAGGGAGTGGAACAGGGACCGTATCAAAGGGGTGACAGCAGTGCCAACAGCACACGTCGGTTTTCGCAGGCCATTTCCCTCGAGCGTCTTTCTGAAGCGTCGCGAGCAAAGGGGCCGCTCGCAGAACCTTTAACGATGATGTCAGAGGGACGAAACTTTGCGCTTCCGAGTCTTCAGGATCTATACTATCATGGTCTTCCATGATATCACTCACTCACGCGAGCAAAGAATATCTTCCTCTGCTGACGAAAAGGTTGTTAAATTTCCGTCCCCAAAAATGACCCGCAGCGTTCTCACAGGCTCGTTCTCGACAAGAGGGAACTGCAGATTCGAGTCCGTGTCACTGCCAGAGTCGTAGTCGTCACTGTTATCGTCGAGAGGTGGGTGATACACGAGACCACATGTGGGTCGCTTTCCGATTAGACGGAACGTTTCCTTGTTTTGGCGGCGGATTTCAAGATACCGTATTACCGTCCACACGGGCTGGAAAGCTCCGACGCCGTCATAGAAATCTCTGTCTGGACCCTGGCAAAGAGCGAGGTCGTTCGTAACGTCCGTCTCCTCTCCGGTGCTCTCCACAAGACGGGCGGATAGAATGCGGTTGCCGATAGCGTCTCTCGAATTTATGTTGTTGGAAGACGGAGGGGGAAACGTGACAGGCCGGCTAAGAGGATACGTGATGACGTAATCAACGCCGTTAAGAACATACTCGACGGAAAGGCTGACACGATACTTCTTAATGTCGTCAGAGAGAAGTTCGCAATCGACGCCGCTCAGGACATCCAACGCGGTCTCTTCAACGATCTTCCCTCCGCATTTGCGAAGATACTCGCGGAATTCCTTCCCCACATAGAACCAATCCGTGCGATCCGATACGTACACTCGACGGACGGTAAGGTCGTCCTCTTCAAGTGGCGCGAGTCTTTAGTCTCGCGAGGGGACGGGTGCGACATAACGGGCGAATCTGGTGAACAGAGAGGCGATTTTCAAAGATGCGTAAATTACCCCTTCATGTCCCACGTAGCTCCCACAAAAACCAGCATCTTCATTAAAACAATAAGTGGAAGCGTACATGTGACACTAATTGACATGCCCGGAGGCACGCCGTTCAAGGCCCTTCATGAAGTACGTTGCCCTAGAGGCAACCAAGACAAGGGTGGGTGGGTGGGGAGCAAAGAAAGAGGCCGACAAAACCAGCCAGAGCGGCTTTTAGTCGCAAAACCTCCCTTATCCCTAGCTAACTGACGTCATTAAACCCTTATGTTTAGTGGATGCTAGTAAGACGCTAACCGTACAGACCGGGGGTAGAATATCCCGAATCTGCACGGCTAGTATTAAATAATGCGTAGGTTGTTCTTTTCAGGGGCACTGCACCTCACGCCCCGTTCCGCCCGGGTATAATCAACCCAAGCGCGGAACGCACATTTTATTTAATTCATTTTTCAACCATGCACTATATTGCATCTACTAATCACAAAAGCTCTAGCCAAACAGCTACGAGTAAACACTGCGACCTATAAGCCGCTCATCCAGCGGCCTCTTGTTCCCGCATTCACGTATAGAAGAAACTCCGTTCAAAGAACCCCGATTCATGTCCCACGTAGCTCCCACAAAAACCAGCATCTTCATTAAAACAATAAGTGGAAGCGTACATGTGACACTAATTGACATGCCCGGAGGCACGCCGTTCAAGGCCCTTCATGAAGTACGTTGCCCAATCACCCCCGCCCTGGCTTTCCCTTGAAGCCGCACTCCACCTTGCTTGTTGTCACAAGTGACCGCCCTGCCGCAAAACGGGAGCCCCCCCACATCGGGAGGCGTGTGCCCGGCGGCTGTGGATGCATGGCCAGGCCCAAAAAGGCCCAGCGCATTTGCACTGCGATTGCGCACGGCCAGCCTATCATGACCCCTCTCGGGGCCCCGAGTCGGTACCGCTATGGCCGTCTCCCCATAGACCCGGGGTGCTTCGAGAAAAAACGTGGACCTAGCCCAGGCCCCGCCAGCCCGGATGCCCGAGGCCACAGCCCCAGGCACCTGGCTGAACGAGAGTCCGTTCAGCCAAGACCGCATTCCCCCCCGAGGTTTCTATGCGTGGGGAAAAAATTTCTAGCTTAGACGCTTTTCCCATCGCCGTCCCCAGCCCCAACCACCCCCCCTCGGCGGAAGGCAATTGCAAAGTTTGCTGGCCAGCAGCAATTTCCGAAGAAAAAGCCGCAGGCCGCGGACCGAGACACGGGTCGCCAGTGCCAGCCATCCGGCTCCAACCCGGGGTGCAAGCATCCCCAGGTACGGAGCACCAGCTCGCGCACTGGGCCGACCAAGCGACAGTTGAGCACCTGTCACGGCATCCGGCCCACCAAAGACCCCAAGCTGGGGAAAAGGTGCGGACCGGAGGTAATCTTTTTCTTTTCTTTTAGTTAACCGGGCGAGGAACTACGCCTGGCCGGTTAACAACTGGAAGTCTCACCACTGGCCAAGTGGCCAGTGCAACCAGTGCTTTTGGGATTTTGCTCCGCAGCACCCATAGCTGCGGCTGCCGCCGCAACGACAACGAGCAAAGAAAGAGCGTAGGTTGTTCTTTTCAGGGGCACTGCACCTCACGCCCCGTTCCGCCCGGGTATAATCAACCCAAGCGCGGAACGCACATTTTATTTAATTCATTTTTCAACCATGCACTATATTGCATCTACTAATCACAAAAGCTCTAGCCAAACAGCTACGAGTAAACACTGCGACCTATAAGCCGCTCATCCAGCGGCCTCTTGTTCCCGCATTCACGTATAGAAGAAACTCCGTTCAAAGAACCCCGAGTACATGAATGTCGCTAAGAACGAGCTATACATGTCTCGTTCATGGACTACTTCTTCACAAGAACATCTTTCAACGCCTGTGAACGAAGCGACCCAGCATCCGTTCTGTACGTCGTTCTAACGTACGATCCGACTTTGTCATCTGAAATGTATTTTTTCAACTCTTCCTTATTTTTCTTCATCTCTTCCTCATCGGACCAATTTCGGATCTCCTCTTCCTCGTCATCTGGATGGTCCAAGTGATGAACTTTGTTAGCCGGGGCAATGGACTTGCTCGTCCTCACCTTCTTCTGCAAGGTTTCGGGAACAATCATGTCCTTATACCAGTTGTTGGAATCCATTTCATGTACGACACATTGGAATGATATTTTTTCACTTCTTGGTAACGAGCTAACAAATAAAATTTCCGTATATAATACATTCTAGACATGACAACCGTGAGAGACGCATTCGTAACGATCATGACACCGATATCATACCTTTTTCCGAGCGCCGGAATGGCCAGACCGGCATTTTCTTGGAAAAACATGACCAGTTCGTGTCATCTTAAATTGGAATCGATCACATATGACAACCTAGAGGGTTCTTTGTCTGTCCCTCCTGATTGTCCGATCGTTTTCAAATGGAAATACTCTCCATCACCTGCAGATCAACGCGCCATGGAGTTTCTTGGTCGAGTCCTCACTAAAACCGTAACTCTTAGTCCCGATACGGCCATTACAGTGATCACACCAAGCTTGACTCCGGACGACGTTGAAAAAGGGAAATACCTCATAATAACAAATCAGGGTAGGCCGTTTTTTATGAAAGATTTTGAGAATATGAACGAAGATTTATGGTCGTTCAAAGTCGTACAAGATAGCAACGAAAACACGACGACCGCAACCTTCATCAGGCCTTGATCACCTTGTACTCCTCTCTTCCTTCTACCGCGGCTTGTAGCCGTCCGAGATATCCTTTGCGCACGTCGTTGACCATATGGGTTCGCAGACCGAGCCATTTAGGACCTTCACCTTTCAAGACCAAGGCGTTCCCTACTGACTTGTACAGATACGGGTTAGGGAAATGACATATCGGGTCGTCTTCGTCTTCAACGCGCCAGTAGATTTTTGAACTACTTTGGGAAAGACGGGAGCGACCTTCGTCGTCCGTAAACCTAGGCGCTCCGAACGCAAAGACGCGAAGTTGTTTCGCGTCGTCGTCGGGCAGGAGAGCTAAGAGACACGAAGCGACCGCCCCGCCCATCGAATGTCCCGTAATATCCAGATCAAACCCCGAACACAGACGAGGTGACACTAGCTTCTGTAATGCGGTCGCGGATTCCAAGTATCCTGAATGGATTTTACATCCCGCGGCATCCGAGTGCACGAGATTCCACTCGGTGCTGAGTTTGTAACTTTCGAAGGACCGAGGATCGGTCCCTCGAACGACAACAACTTGCCTTCTCTTGCTTAGGTCCGTAATCACCGCCGCTTTTCCCTTGCGAGGCCACTCTACAACGTCCCACGACGATGGAAGGAAGGAATTCGAGTACTTGGTGAGCTATGCTCATTTTATCTATGACTAACCTGCTGAGCGGAGAATGCAACGCCGTATAGCACCAAAAGAAAAAATAATTTTAGAAAAAATATTTTTTTGTGCTGGCACCCGTACCCCAGCCACCCAGGTAGGGGTTGGCTGGAGAGGTGGTTGCTATAAAGGGTGGGCTTCCATTCTAGGGAAGCAGGTTGTTTTCTTTTGCCTGAGAACCTCACGTGACCACAACACAAAAAACAAAACGCAAGATAACACATCAAGCAGTATAACCTACCATGTCCACAGTGACAGCCCCAGACCGGAATTTCCTAGCGAAACTCAAGCAAGCAGCCAAGGAGGGATGTGTCAAATATCTAGCGATGTTTCTCTACTTTTGTCACGCATTATGTTATCACGCATTATATGCGGGGAAAATTGACGCCGTCAGCTAGGTGTTTATTTACACGACTTGTTGTTGGGTTTGCATCCCTATTAATTGCACCCACAGGTCGTTGACTAGTTTAATATCATATACAATGTTTGAGTGTACTAAAATCCGAATGATGTTGCTCGGAATACAGCAAGCGTTACCTGTCAGCACCGTTACAGGTGCCGTAATTTACATCGGCTCTCTCCGGATCAGATCAGGTCCGCAGTTTGTGGTGCCGCCCTGGAGGCGATAGGACTTTGAGCCTATCAGACCACACACACAATGTACCATGATGTGGACAATAGATTACAGGCTGCAAAGTCGTTATTATCTAGTGTTCTTTCCGTGGTTGTAGAGACGCTAAGCTGCAGTGCCGTCAGATGTAAATCAACGGTGCATAATGCATTAGCCGCCACTACTTTGTGTGCCTAGAGTTGTTTGCTTGCCTAGCCGTGTGTGGCCCCGACCCAGTGTTGGTCGTGTGACCCTGCCCAGTGTTGGCATTGTCATTTGCCCTGGCCCAGTGTTGGCTATGGTAGACTGCGCCCAGTGTTGGCCGCACCGTGTTTTCCACTCTCAGTAAACGTATTTTAATACAAGAAGTTTTTTCCATACACTTGTGCAATATCTGGGTCATAACAGGCAAAAGATCTTTCCTCCGAGCCCCGGTTTCTGACATGGTATCGAGTAGCGAGTGATGCCTATGAACCCATATTTTCCAATTCCCAACGACCGCAACCTGAGATCTGGAATTGAGCTTTTTCAATTTCCCGAAGAATCTTGCCCAGACTACCTCGCAAGAGCAAATCTGCTTTTTGCCCAAGTTGAAGACATCTTCCCGGGCGTGTTTCCTGAATCTGCCTACTGCCGCTGGCTCCTGCGTGGCATTCGACAAGAATTTTTCAACTGTGTGTGTTTCAGCGAACTTCCAGACTTTTCAATCAGAAATCTACAGGATCTGCTCGACAACAACGCAGTATCTCTGGAGAGATTAAATCACACTTTACTTCACATTACAAATCTCCAACGCAATCAAGAACATGTCGGGAGGTGCGCCAGCTGTGGCACGAGAAGTCAAGGAGAGCAGCGTTCTTAGTGCTCTCAAGAATCTCAACTTTGATGGGAGCGACCCCAAGAAATTCACCGGATTCCGAATCAAGGCGGAAGGGCAATTCGACGCCCTCGGATATTCAGATGTACTAGCTGGAAAGGATCCGATCGTGGTAAAGCAGCAAAAAATTGGTTACGCTGCCCTGATTGCTGGCCTCGACGGCAACGCGCTACTGCATGCCGCTACGGCCCCCAACAAGTATATGCACGAGGCGTGGACCGTCCTGGTTGACGTCTATGGACGTGACGAAACGACATCCACCCATCAGGCCGCGACACTTGAGGAACTGCTGTCAGCTGAGCAGATTCCCATGGATTCTGTTCCTGCAAATGTCAATCTCACCGAACGATTGTACCTGCAATATAATAAATTAAGCAACAATAAACTCCATGATTCCATCCTGGTGACATCACACCGCCGCAGACTTCCTGCCCAGTATGGCCCCGTCCTGGCGGCGTACAACCTTCCCCCCGACTTGACGTGGAAAGACTACAAGACCGCCGTCCTGAAAGTGGACGACCATCTGCGTGTGCACCGCGCGGCCCAAGCTGGCAGCTCAGATTCCAGTGCACCAGTGTATCATACTGCTGCCTGCCCCCACTGTGCGGGTACTATCGACGAATCAGTCTTCCTCACCAAGGGTGGGAAAGTGCTGACCTGCAAGCACTGCCACCGTACCGGTCACACTGAGGATCGCTGCTGGTCCAAGAAGGCGGAGAACAAGTCCAAGAAACCTGAGGCGCACTTCACCATGGACGGCGAGCCACTGGCTGACGACGTGGCAGATGTTCCTGCTGGTTTTTTCATTGAGTAGCCGGAATACGTGACATGCAGTATGGGGGTGTGTCAAATATCTAGCGATGTTTCTCTACTTTTGTCACGCATTATGTTATCACGCATTATATGCGGGGAAAATTGACGCCGTCAGCTAGGTGTTTATTTACACGACTTGTTGTTGGGTTTGCATCCCTATTAATTGCACCCACAGGTCGTTGACTAGTTTAATATCATATACAATGTTTGAGTGTACTAAAATCCGAATGATGTTGCTCGGAATACAGCAAGCGTTACCTGTCAGCACCGTTACAGGTGCCGTAATTTACATCGGCTCTCTCCGGATCAGATCAGGTCCGCAGTTTGTGGTGCCGCCCTGGAGGCGATAGGACTTTGAGCCTATCAGACCACACACACAATGTACCATGATGTGGACAATAGATTACAGGCTGCAAAGTCGTTATTATCTAGTGTTCTTTCCGTGGTTGTAGAGACGCTAAGCTGCAGTGCCGTCAGATGTAAATCAACGGTGCATAATGCATTAGCCGCCACTACTTTGTGTGCCTAGAGTTGTTTGCTTGCCTAGCCGTGTGTGGCCCCGACCCAGTGTTGGTCGTGTGACCCTGCCCAGTGTTGGCATTGTCATTTGCCCTGGCCCAGTGTTGGCTATGGTAGACTGCGCCCAGTGTTGGCCGCACCGTGTTTTCCACTCTCAGTAAACGTATTTTAATACAAGAAGTTTTTTCCATACACTTGTGCAATATCTGGGTCATAACAGGCAAAAGATCTTTCCTCCGAGCCCCGGTTTCTGACAGGATGCACCCCAAAGGAGGCCGCCACTGCGGTTCAGAAGATCCTAGGGGAGGGGAACTGGCTAGAGCGGATCCAGAAGCTCACTCCGGGGCGTGCCAAGAACGTCATGGACGTCCTGGAGGAACGGGGGTTTGTCAGCGACTGGGATGGGGAGGAGGCCCTGGCCGATGTGCTAGCAGCGCAACTGGGGGAGGCTATTGCAGAGCCGGACCCACCAGTGTCAGCAGGTGCGGTGGGAACGGGGGGTGTTCCCCCTTCGGCAGGTGGAAGCGGAGGGGCGGGGCATGGTGGAGCGGGCGCTGGGGAGGACGATGGCGCTCCTGGGGCGATCGACCAGGCTGTGGCGGACCTGGACCGAAACCTAGGTCGGCTGCTGGGGACCGAGACGGGCTATGCAACGCCAGCTGGAGGGCTTCCATCCCGGCCGGGCAACGCCCGCACTGGCGGAGATATTGGCGACCTAATATCGGCTATGTCGAAGCTGCTGGACCAGGCAAAGACTCCAGCAGCTGCAAGCCCAGCCGCAGCGACGGCTGCTGGCAGACTGGCGCGCACGAAGGGGGTGGCGCTGAGTGGGCATGCAGTGCCGGTGCTGGTGAGCAACATGCTGGAGGCGGTGCTGCCAGGAATGCTGGACTACGCGGAGAGCGTGGGGGGGAAGTCCATCCGTGCATCGTTAATGCTGACGATGCACGGCAGCTCAGCCAGCGGGGAGAGGCGGATGCTGCTCCTGCAGATGGCAGGAATTCTGGACACGATGGTGACAGAATTTGGCTACTGGGCCACGCCACGCTCCGAAGTAATTCTGGAGCTGGCAGCAGCCGAGTACCTGGCAAAGCTGATCACGGCATGCCAGCTGGTGGATGTGGGGTCGACGGGTTGGAAGGGGACGCCGTCGGCAATGCTGCCATTCCAGGAGGGTGGAGCAATGCTGGCGTCTCCGGCGGTGCGGGCGGCGATGAGCATGGGGAAGCTGCAGCACAAGCTGGAGCAGGGTCCCGGCAAGAAGGGGCAGGGCGGCCCGTCCAACAACAACAAGTGAGGGAGCGGTGCCTTCTTCCACTACCTCTTCCAGCACCCCTGCCACCTCGTGACTGGTGGCAGCAGGTACGCTCAGGCCGTAGGCGCGATAGGATGAGTCGGGCTTTTAATGCTCGCACACTAGCCTGTCAGACGGTTAGGGCGTTAAACTGGATGGGGGGGGGGGGCGAGACCCGCCTGCTGTAGATTCAGCCCGTGTGCCCGGGCCTCTGCAGCAGGCGGCCCTAGATGGGATCGATGATGCTTGCAGGTCCTTTGTCCGCCGGAACGGTGGTTCCGTAGCGGCAATGGCAGGATCTGTAGTGGATGGGGGTGAATATGCTGAAGGAGCCCCTTACGAACCGTTAGTGGCCGCACGCTTGGCTTTGCCTGGTCCGGGGGAAGGTGGCCAAGTGGATGTGCTGAACTTACTACCCCCCTCTTGGGGAGCAATTTTGAATGATGAGAGTAGGATGGTACGGACGCTGAGCCCAGCAGAGCGGATCTTGCAGAAGTCGATGCGGATCTCGCGGGGGTGTAGCATGGAGGAGTTCGCGCGGGTTTGCACGGTGTGTGTGGAGAGGGGGATTTTGGGTGGATTTTTTGAGGAGGAGCCGCCTATGGTGAACGGTACTTTCGGGGTCGGAAAGCCCGACGGCCGTATACGGCTGATTGTGGACAACCGGCGTGGCAACATGCCACTACCTGATCCTATGCCCGCTTTTTTACCACACCTTGGCGTGATTTGCGATTTGCCCACGCGCGCTGGGGAGGATGTTTTTGGGGGCGTATCAGATTTGGATTCGTACTACAACAGACTCCGCCTGCCAGTTTGGATGCGGCGGTACTGTGCGTGGATGCCGGTGTGGTCGGATCTGGTGGGCCTGAGTGGGGCTCGTCGGAAGGTGTGGCCGTGGATGTTGTGCTGGCCAATGGGCAACAAGCTGGCCGTCGCGGTGGCCCAGTGTGTGCATCAGTCTGTGTTGTACCGCTGTGGCCCCAAGCCGCCGTTGGAGGCTAGTCGTGGGCTGAGCATCAACATGTCCGCGCTGATCCTGGTGGCGGAGGCCAACGAGGCGGGGGAGACCGTCCGGCTGAGGCTGGAGGAGGACCCTGCTGCGCCCTTGGCGCCCTCGCCGTGCTTCGAATCTCGGCAGGATCTGGAAGGTATGCATGCTGTGACGATCGATGATCTCCATTTCACCCACTGTGCGTCGGTGGATGGGGTGAATCAGCAGCTAGATCGTGTTCAGGCTGCCTACGCCGCTGTTGGGCTGGTGCAGAAGTCTGACAAGGTGGTACGGGCGACAGCAGAGCAGACTGGTGTGCAGGCGGTGGGGGTCATTCACCAAAGGGATGGTGACGTGGTGCCTGTTCCTGAGCGTGTGGTGGCAGTTATCGCCGCTACTCATAGAATCTTAGATCGCGGGTTTACATACTACCGCGAACTTAGTTCTGTGCTTGGGAAGTGGGTGTGGATGCATCTGCTGTGCCGCCCCATGCTTTCGGTGTGGTCTGAGACGTACCGGCTGCTAGCAGCCATGAATGCCTCCCTGCCTGGGCGCCGCTGGCGCCTCCCTGCGGGGGCCCGCCAGGAGCTTCAGGCGGCGATCGACCTGGCCCCCTTTTTGAGGGCGGCCAGGGCCCGGCCCCTTTCTGACCGGGTCGTCGCAAGTGATGCGAGCGGCTCCGGCGGTGGGGTGGTCTACAGGGACCTGCCTGGGGCCGATTGTGCCCGGCTGGCGACCCGGCGCGAAGCGCGGGGGTGGCGGACGACAGCTTTAACGTCTGGGGAGGACTGGGACCTGGAGCGCATGGAGGAGGGGGACTACAGCCTGCTGGATAGTGGCCACTGGCGTACGGCACTGTCCTACCGGTGGCGGGGGCAGCCTAACCACATCAACGTCAAGGAGGCGATTGCTGCGACACAGGGGGTCGAGTGGTCGTGCCGGACCAAGGCGTGTCGGGGTAAGCGAGTCGTCCGGCTCGTAGACTCCAGTGCTGTGGTGGGGGCGTTTGTCAGAGGGCGGTCGTCTTCCTACCGTCTCAACCAGCTGGTTCGACGCTACTGCGCTCTGTCACTGGCTGGCGACATGCAGAGCCACTGGGTCTGGGTGGCTACCGACCACAACCCAGCTGACAAGGCCAGTCGGCGTGGCGCTTGGGTTCCTGACTTGACCCGGTGTGGTGACGTGCATCCCAACCCTGGGCCTGAGGGGGCGCGACGCCCTCGGGACTTGGCACTTTTGGAGGGCACAGTCAACCCTGTGTCTACCTTGCCAGCGTACCGACGTGCGGCGGCTGTCTACGTGGCGTGGGCGCCACCTGGCCCTGTCGACCCAGCTGACGCCGAAGCCATTTTCTGTGAGTGGATTTCTGCTGTCTACCATGCCAGAGGCGGGCGGGGGCGTACCTTATGCCAGCATGCCAAGGCCTGTCTGCACCTGTACTACCCCGACATTGTTCGGAATTGGGTACTGGCGGACCGCCTGCTAGCAGGTTGGCAGCGGCTTGTTCCGGCTGTCAGCCCTCCGCCTATGCCCTGGCGCCTTTGCTATTTCACTGCCCTGTTGCTAGTTTCACGTCGACAGGTGCATTTGAGTGCGTTGATTATTATTGCTTTCCAGCAGTATTTACGCATTAGCGAGGCGCTAGGGCTGCGGGTTCGGGATGTGGCTCATCCCGGCCACCCCCTTCTCGAGCCAGGGCCCATGGTCGGTGCCCTTGTGCTGCGCAACCCCAAAACTGCGCAGGGGGCGGCCCAGCACGTCCTCGTCCGGGATCCACTTTCTTTGTGGCTCCTGCGACGTCTGACGGCTGGCCAGCCCCCGGATGCACTCCTCTTTCGAGGCTTAACGTACAGCCAGGCTAGGCAGCAGTGGGAGGCTGTGCAGGCCCGCATGAGCATCCCAGGGATGTTTTCTTTTCACAGCCTCCGGCATGGGGGGCGACGCACGACGCCATCGCTGGCGAGTCGCCGGAGGCCATCCAGCTGCGCGGCCGGTGGGCTTCGGCCCTCTCGGTCACGCGCTACATTGGCCTCCACCGCAGCCTCCTGGGGCGCGACATCCCACCCGCCCTCTGGGCTCAGGCCCTGGGTTTTGACCCAGCGGCTTTCCGGCGCCACTTCGGTGGCGTCGAGTTTTGACGTCCTCCTGTTTTTACCTCTCGTCTTTTAGCTATCAACTGACCTCACCCTTGTGTGGGAGGTCAGGGGGGAAATGGTTTAACTAACCCGAGGGTGAACCTGGGTTGGGACAAAGTACCCCCATAGCTAGGTAGTTTAAGTTTTCTTTTTTGCATGTCCTACGTATTTTCGGCTGTTAGCCATGTAAGGAGATGTGGGTAGAGCAGGGGCACAGCTGCTGTGGGCTGGCCCTGCACATTCACATAGTGTGCTCACCCTAGCATACAGATGGCCGTGTTGCCATCTGGTAGACATGTCTGTGTTATTCCACCGTATAGAGCTAGCACACATATTGTAATAAATTTGATGTTTTGTGGTGATGCATGCAAAGCAAGGCAAGGCCAGAAATGGATTTGGTGAGCTATGCTCATTTTATCTATGACTAACCTGCTGAGCGGAGAATGCAACGCCGTATAGCACCAAAAGAAAAAATAATTTTAGAAAAAATATTTTTTTGTGCTGGCACCCGTACCCCAGCCACCCAGGTAGGGGTTGGCTGGAGAGGTGGTTGCTATAAAGGGTGGGCTTCCATTCTAGGGAAGCAGGTTGTTTTCTTTTGCCTCCCACCCGCCCACCCTGGCAAAAGGGGTAGAGCAGGGGCACAGCTGCTGTGGGCTGGCCCTGCACATTCACATAGTGTGCTCACCCTAGCATACAGATGGCCGTGTTGCCATCTGGTAGACATGTCTGTGTTATTCCACCGTATAGAGCTAGCACACATATTGTAATAAATTTGATGTTTTGTGGTGATGCATGCAAAGCAAGGCAAGGCCAGAAATGGATACGAGTGTCGAGTAAAATGCGTAATCTCGAAGAGTTTTGAGAATCGCCGGATCCATTTTTTTTTTGTTCTTTTAAAGTATACTCTCTTTTTTCATGGAGATTGTCCAGGTTTGGAAGAATTTGAAGACGGCCGGGAACCTTTCAAGCGACATCAAGTACGCGATGAGCACCAACTTGTTCACGTACATGCTTTTGCTTACGTTCCCTCTGACAGCGACGGCCGTGAAGAAGAAGTTTAAGCAGATCGATCAGATGGGAGATGTCGACTTGAAGAAGGTCAAAATTAACAGCGGCGTCCTTGCCCTGTCTATACTTGCAGGAGCGATCGATACGTACCTTAAGACGCGCTTTAATTCTTGGAAGATCGGCATTGTGAATACTGTGGTGTTAGCTGCATTGATGTATTCGTCTTGGTTGATTGCTATTAAGATTTAATTGTGGCGTCATTTTAATAAACAAAAATGCCTTTTGAGTTTGATAAGTGGACAGAACGGTTCGTTTCCGACCTCACGCGCTTGATGAACTTTGTGAAACTTGCGATTTTTGCAGTAAGCGTTTTCATAATCCATAAAATTTCTCAACAAAATAACGACGATCATCATCAGCCTACTGTACAAAACTCCATGTTTTTCGCAACCTTTGGAAGACCGATAAAAGAAGACGAGGACGCTGTCGTGACACGTCCCATGCAATGGACGGCCGTGGCAAATATGATGCTAATGGCTGTGTTGTAGATTGGACGCTTTTTTTGATTGCCTTTATTAGCACCTATGCCTAGAAGCGGTTTACGTTGCGGATATAGACATTCCACGAGAGGTTCTACGGAAGAAGATTGCCAAAAAGCGGGACAAGTGCGTTTGTACGGCCTTCGGCAGATTGCAAAGGGGCCAAGAAATAAACCTGACTTTCAAGGTGTACCGGAAAAGGGCCCAATCTATTGCGGGGCAGGATATGGCAGAAACAGGGGGTCGGTTACGCAGTGCAAATCGAAAGGCCAACTACGACTCTGGGGTCGATACTCCGTAGTTGTCGGAAAAAAGGAATTGAAACCAAACCAGACGGCTAAAACAGCGCCTAGATCGCGTTTATCACAAGCAGAACTCTGGAGACAAGAAAAAGAGCGATGGGAAAAGGAAATTGCACAAAAGAGAGCGGCTGAACAAAAAATGCGGATGGAGAGGGCGCACAAAAGGGGGTATGAACCTATCAAACCGCATCCGCCTCGTAAGGAAACACAATCTAAGCAACAAATTGTAGAAGATAACCAACAACTCGTTTCAGAGATGAAGCATCATGAACACAATTTGGAAAGAGACTTGCGTTATGTAAAACGAGAAATACTGAAAGTGGAATCGAGCAATCCCGAACAAACAAAACCCCAAACTGTAAAAGATGCAAAACCGGCTAGTTCTGAGCCAACAAAAGCCGAAACCAGCAAGGAAGAAAGAAAGGCAACGGAAAATAAGAACAAGTCCATCGATTTGACCCTCGATGACTCAACATCAGAGAAACAAGTCAAACCTAAGGGAAAAAATACACCTCTTCCGCCTAATGCGACCTCTCATGATCTCACAACCGATGATCCACTCGACGATGTAATTACCGAGAACATGGTAAGAACCGTCAAGGCGCCCGCTCTTCGCATTGTAAGAACACCGAATCAGTATCCGAGAATAACATACCCCCCTCACTGGTTCGAACTCGACTCGATGTACAGTCTCACAAACCCAGATTTGCCCGACGACACCATCTTGTTTTATCGCGGAACTCCTGGTGACGGACATTGTTTTTTCAATTCTTTTTACATCTGCCAAGCTTGGCGACGAAGAGAAACCATAACAACGGAGGAACTACTTTCGAAAGCACGCGACATGAGGAAGAAAATACTAGAAGGTTGGGACAAGGTCTACGAACCTCTCCTCATAAGAGTTTGGGGTGCAAAGGACAAAAATGGCGAGATGTCGAAATCCGTGAAAGAAACGCTTCCAGGGAATAAATGGATCGAAGTGAACGCGTCTTACATTATGGCGGAGATAACAAACACTCCTATTGTGGTAGTAACTCGTGGAAAGTCGTCCAAAAATTATCCTAACGGAAACGTAACGTTTTATCGGTTCGACCCTCGTACAGAAAAAAGCACATGGAACCCGGCGGTCTACATGGATCACCTCAATCATCACTACACTGCTCTACTACCTCGTCGCGACTCCAACGATTATGCTGCAATGCGACCATCGTTCCCGTTAGAGGTGGACCCAAGTCGCTTGAAAGGACTACATTATGAACCAGGTAAAACTGTCGATAGAAAAGATTTCGTGTATCAAAGCAAACCGGAGGAATACATCGATTCGAGTTTTAGGTTCTCGCATCACGAACTGCCAGGTTTAGTAGTCACTCACGTGCGAAAACTCTCTTCTGGCGGGACTTACAACGTCTTTGAGGCTGTCGTGGTGGCGCGGAGTTTCCATGGAACTGGGTTTACGGGCGGAAACTCTATCAAAGTGAGCCAAATCTTGCCGCGGGCGGATAGACTAAGGAAAAAATGCAAGGAGTTGCTTAGATCGGACGCAAATCGCCTTTTTTCACCGTCCGGCCCAGCTGGTCTACAAGGTCAACAAGAAGCAGTCGAAAGAGATTTTAGACAGTTTACTCAGCCGAATTCTAGAGTAATGGCTGTGATATCCGAGGCAGTGGAAGCAGAGATTGTTGTATTAGAAATTGATACAGTCAGGAAGACAGCCACACCTTGGGTGGTGTCCATGAAGATTCATTTCTATGCACCTACAAAACCGAAGCATCAGCGGTTGTACTTGTTAAACCACGGAGGGCATTTGGACGTGTTGCTGCCTTCGTATAATTCTTTGTGGTCGAGTTACACCCAATGGATGTTCAACGATCTTCAAACATGAGGCAGGGCCGGAACGTAAACACGGGCTGTCCCCTCTTTTCGACATATTGCAGACTTCTCCTGATATGTTCGCAAAAGACGCCGTGGGCTTCCCGATCTTCATCACGACACTCGCGGCTGCAATACGTCGGATCGCTGCATTTCTCGCAACGGTACACACAGCGTCCTCTGTATACGCAATTGAAGTTCATGCAACCTTCAAAGAAACTCACGGAGGACCCTATTCCTACATCGATAGACTCGGGGACGAAAAGGGGGTTCTGAGCCCACTTCGGATCCTTCTCGGGTCCTTCTTCGGCCGATACCGTAAAGGCGTGAGACATCTTTGGGGTGTAGTAGTCCGCGGAAAGCCCTCTCGCTTTGGCCATGTACACGATGGCGATCGCTACTTCCCGTGTTGTGTCCACGTTGAACATGAGCAGAGGGCTTATGAGTCCCGAAAAACGCGCATCGTCTTCTGCGACCAGTTGTAGGTCGAGCGTCCGCCGGCTGATCTCTGTAAAAGATCGGACCCGTGCGACGAACAAACATCGCTTTGAATAGTTGGCCCGAGACCAGCGGTCTGCTTCCTCTTTGAGATCTTTCACACGCAAGGTAGGCTGCTCGGAGATTGCTTTTCCCTGCGCAAACAGAATCACGCTGGCTTTGTTGTCCTTTTCCCATCTTCGATACGACTGAGTCGTTTTTCCCGGTCTGGGGCGCTTTCTCGCTATCCAGGATCGCAGGCGCGCCATGAAAGCGTCAAATGTTTTCAAAACCCGCGTTATGGATGTCGTCTTCCGTAGAAGAGGGCGTGCGTGACGCTTTTCGGATGATTCAGTGCGCCGTTCGTCGAGGTCGGAAGCGCGCTGCGAACGATTTGATGTCGAACGAGGAGGAACTCGTTTTTGCTTCTGAGTTCGTTCGTGACGCTCTCGCAGCCGAACGAAACCCCGTGATTCGAGACGTATTTAAAGGCTTGGCGACGACCGGGTACGCCGTCGTCCGTGGAGCCGCGCCAGAGGAAGAGGTTCAAAGAATCTTCGCGTTGTCGCAAGACAGACGGTCTCTCGCTACAACGATATTTCAAAGAGAAGACGAACGCGGCCGGTCGGATAAAGGGGACGGAAAGAGGAGCCAATACAACTTGACAAAATCTTGGTCCAATGGCGAACTCAACACGTGGAAAACCTGCGTCCGTCTGATGTGGGATCTCGTTTCAGAACAATATCGGACGATCGAAGCGAGCTTCTTGTACTCTGATCCGGGATGCGACGTTCAGTCTGCGCATCGCGATTTTTCGCCGGACGTTATGCGCTGGAGAACAGGATTTCCCGTATCTTGTATGCTCGCGTTAGAGGAGGACACGCGTTTCATATTGTTCTTATCGAAACATCACTCTAATCCGATCGATGAGACGGGCGACGATCTGACGGGCCGCGTGTACCCTTTAGAAATATCGTTGAACGCCGGGGACCTTCTGATTTGGCACGCGCACCTCGTTCACGCCGGCGCAGGATATCCTGACAAGTCGAATTCGCGCCTTTTTTTTGCCGGCGTGGCGCTAGGCGACATTGAGTCGATACCAGTGGATTACACGTTCCATGTGAAGACTAAAAAATACTAATAAAGATTGTCAAAACATATGAAGCCCGGGCGTAGGGCGTGAGCTCGCATGCCATATAAATCTTATTTTTTTAATAGGTAGAAATGACAAAGTCCAGCGTGCCATTGGTTGACGCGCAGAAGATGCACCGCCTACACCCGCGCACTTTCAAAGTGCCGTCAAAGAACAGGTTGTCGTCTATAAAGAAGGGCGATTTCGTTCAGATATGTAACACTAAAGATCGTTTTGGGTGCAGGTAACGCGCGTTCGCCGCCCCCACCTGGAGGGCATAATCGACAACTACTTGTACATACGCAAAACTACGATGCCGGCGACACTATAATCTTTCACCAAGCCAACGTGTATGACATCATAAAAAAGCGGACCTAAGCCTTGAAAAAAAATGCAGTCAAAGATTATCAAAACACATGAAGCCGTGGGTCATATATCTTTAATCGGTATTGTAGTGTCTGGTGCAGCTGCATCCGGTGGGTATGGAGGCTACAAAATTCACGAGGGTAGACAAAAGAATGATACCAAGTCTACGCAACTTGGAACTTTTCTGATCGCACTATGTATTGCGATCTTAGCAATAATGCTAAACATTGCCTTTATCATAAAGTTTACTCCTTAGTGACACGAACACCACTCGCCTATTGAGACCGGTAAAATTTGCGTTTCTATAGTGGGTCGAGATGGCGAACGCGGTAAAACTTCTCGCGTGTCTCCCTGCGAGATGCGATTCTGTGCCGGACAAATGGGTCTGCGTCGGACGCAAACCGTCCGGTGTCAAAGTGACAAAAATATATAACGAAGAAATCCTCATGTACCCGCACCGTGAGCGCAACGAGACCCTCGCCGTTCGCAACGTGTGTCCTCACCGCGGTGCGCGTCTTTCTCACAAGGCGAGAGTCGAGGACGGGTGCATTCGTTGTGCCTACCACGGCATGTATTGGGGAAAACAGAACAACCCAAACGGATACCTTGACACGAAACAAGACGAGGACTTGGTGTGGGTCAACACAGGGATAGGAGATGGCGACTCGGCCTTTCCTTCGATTCCGGAGTTCACAGATCCATTGTTTCGGACTTTTTCATACACGGGGGCGGTAGCCGGTCACCCGATGATCGTGATGGAAAATCTGCTAGACCACGCGCACTTGGAGCACGTGCATCGCGTAAAGATCGTCGAGTCCAAGCAAACAGAAGTGACCACAGAGAAGTCATCCCTCTATAGCGGAAAGAGCGTGTACACGTATCCTATCACGAACACGTGGATTGCTCGATGGATCCAGAAGATGTTCTCGGTTCGAGATACAGGCCCGTTGTCCCTTTCTGTTGACAACGAGTTCTTTTTGCCCTATACCGCGAGTCTGCGGTTCAAGGTCTCTGGACAAAGCCGTGCTGTGTTCGTGCTGTGGTTCAGCTTGCAGCCGTTCGAGGAACGCAAGTCTCTGTTGACTTGCCGCGTTTCTCGCAGTGTCATGGTTGATCCGCGGTGGGATTGGATCTTTTACGGGCTGAACGCCCTTCCTTTGTTCGAAGACGACGAAATCATCGCGAACGTGGTTGTCGGCGATTGGTGGCGCAACCGGTTGACGCCTAACGATGCGTTGGTAAAGATGTATAGGACAAGATGCGGTCGGTGTACGGGATCTCGTTTCCCGAACCATTTTCGTGAAGTGTGCACGAACATTGTACAGTCCGTGTAGAAGATCCTATTTTCGATCGATGTCGGGTGACGGACGCGCATTCCTCTACACTGGTGGTCATACGGATGTGTTCCCGTACACACCAGTGGCGGTACGGACGTGTATCCGTACACACTGGTGGTGGTACGGACATGGTTTCCGTCTGTGTTGATACATACTTCAATCCAATGTTATTAGTATATTAGTGTACGGAGAGGTCACCAATCCATCCCGAAATGGGTCTCCAAAAAACTTTTTTCCATGGGCTTGACAGACATGCTCGGCTGACGACCTTATACTTATCTCTTTTGTTTATAATGAATCATGAATTTACACGAGTTAATAAAAGACTTTCCTGCGTACGACGCTGGACAGGTTCACTCGCCAATGACAGCACTGCGTTTTATTTCCGAACCTCCATTTTGTGGTGCAGTCGAATATGAAATTTTCGATCACGTGGTAATACACGATCCATCTTCTCTTGAATTTGATAAAAAGAGTAACAAGTTGATGTACGTAGTTGACAAGCTTCCTTATTCGGATATTATACGCGAAATTACCAGCGATAAGGATATCCGTGTCCGCCTTGGAAACGAAGAATCGGATTTCTTTGAAAAGAGTTTCTCGAAGTGAGGCGGGGAATAAGGCCGCTCACGGGAGCCGCCTGGATGGTCGGCTGAACCGGGCGGGTTTGGCAGATGTAACCGGATTTGGCTAATGGCTGGCGACCTGGAATTGTTAGTAGGGGCAGTGGCCCTATTGTGCTACAATCTCGAAACAATCTTATGCTTAAAGTTTGACAGGGCCGGGTTTGTTGAACCGGTTTGTTGAATGATAATTAGAACCTTTCGGAAAGGGTATTTGATTGGTTGTTGTTTTTGTGGTACGGTAGGTGTCGCTACATTCTCAGGTTGGCGTGTTAAGTTAAGCTCGGTTGCTGATGTCAGCCCCGTGCTAGGGCAGTTTGACTACTTTGGCGGCGTAGTGACATTGTTGTGGTCTTTTTTCTTGTAAACGTTGGCTGAGCGCCGACGGCTGAGGCTATGGCGGTACAAGAAGTGCCTCACCAGCCTTGCGCTCAGCATGGGTGCGGGGCTAAAATTTGTTAACCAAATTTCCGGCATCCATGATCCCTGGCTGCTTAAGGCGGTTGGGATTCATGGCTGCCACTGGCCCGGAATTAATGTCCGGGTGATCGGGGTTTAAATGCGAAGCGGGGGCTGATGCATTATTTAATGGCTGGTTTGTTTGAAAGAAACGGCCAGCTGGCCGGGTTGGGCAAGGGCTAGCTTGCTTGATGGTTCCGTACCTGGGGATGCTTGCGCCTCGGGTTGGGCTGTCGGCAGGCTGGCCTGCCTTTGAGTTGTCTCGTACCTGGAAATGCTTGCATTCCGGGTTGGGCTTGGCTTGAGGGCCGCCGCGGCTCGGGGGGGTAAAAAATTTAAGTCACCGTTGTGGGACACGGAGCCTCGGCGCAGGAGGCAAGGGCTGAAAGCCAACTTGATTTCGTAATCAGTGGTATTTCCACTTTTTTGTACGGAAGGAGTGTTTATGTGCTCGGCACTAGGTTGGTTGCTCTTCAAAAAAGTTGTAAACTGGGCGTCGGCTGGAATCAGCGGCGCCAGTCAGCAGCTTTTGCTTTGACTTTGTGTTCCGCGACAGCACCCCTTAGCGGACCAGAGAAGAGGTCGGCAACGAGGTCAGCGGGGGCCCCCGAGTGGGGTCAAAAATGCGAGCTGTGTCGATTGACAGTGCATGAATTTTTGTGCATTCACAGTCGCTGGGAATTAAATCTGTTTTCTGGCAACGGAGAGCGCCCATCGCGACAGGACAGCTTTTGACGGGAAAGGAAATGGTGCTTCTTTAGCGGACCGGAGGGCCAGGAAGGGGAGGTTGGGTAATCGCGAGCCATGCCTAAGGAGTTCTTAATAGCGGTTCTGTAACCGCTACCTGTCTGTATGCATCTACTTATTGTTTTAACAAAGATGCTGGTGACTATGGTGAGCAAACGGGTGTATGAATCGGATTTCTTTGAAAAGAGTTTCTCGAAGTGAGGCGGGGAATAAGGCCGCTCACGGGAGCCGCCTGGATGGTCGGCTGAACCGGGCGGGTTTGGCAGATGTAACCGGATTTGGCTAATGGCTGGCGACCTGGAATTGTTAGTAGGGGCAGTGGCCCTATTGTGCTACAATCTCGAAACAATCTTATGCTTAAAGTTTGACAGGGCCGGGTTTGTTGAACCGGTTTGTTGAATGATAATTAGAACCTTTCGGAAAGGGTATTTGATTGGTTGTTGTTTTTGTGGTACGGTAGGTGTCGCTACATTCTCAGGTTGGCGTGTTAAGTTAAGCTCGGTTGCTGATGTCAGCCCCGTGCTAGGGCAGTTTGACTACTTTGGCGGCGTAGTGACATTGTTGTGGTCTTTTTTCTTGTCCCACCCACCCACCCTCTTTGGTGGCCTGGTCTGCGCGGGTAATCGCGAGCCATGCCTAAGGAGTTCTTAATAGCGGTTCTGTAACCGCTACCTGTCTGTATGCATCTACTTATTGTTTTAACAAAGATGCTGGTGACTATGGTGAGCAAACGGGTGTATGAACTGCATCCGGAAGGCTTGCTGATCGCTAACTGCCTCGGACAGTATGCTCGCAAGGGGGTTGTTGTATATCTTGATTTCTTTAACAACACTCCTGTGTCGTTCTTTATCAAATATCGTTGTTATTTGTTTCAATTAGACCTGGTTAAAAGAATAAGGATGTGTGAAGAAGTCAGCACGAACACGCATGTGTATAGACACGGCATGATTTTGCCAAAGTCAGAGAAGTCGCCTGAAAGCTCTCCGGAGCCACTCTTCAGCAGCAATTGAAAGTTTTTTCAAGGTCTGTTTCGGGATGGATCGGTGACCTCTCCGTACCATAACATACTCATTACATTGGATGATAGTAAACGATAACATGTACAAACACATGTCCGTACCACCACCAGTGTGGACGGTTGCATGTCCGTACCACCACCAGTGTGGACGGTGGCATTTCCGTACAACCTCGTGGTATAAACAGGTGTCTCAAGACCACGGGGACAAAAAGTTTTTCCGATGCCCTTTCTGGGAAGGAATGGTGACCTATCCGTACCTTAACATACTAACTATAGTGGACGTAAGTACCTGTCGCCATATACGAAAACCGAGTCCGTACCACCTCCAGTATGTACGGCGTCGCGTCCGTACCACGACGGGTGTGTACGGGTACCACGACCGTACGTCTAAAGACGCCGCCTGCCACGCTTCGACTTGGAGCGGACGGAGCAATGAGCACTCGAAGCGTGCGAACCTAATTTAGTCCCTTCCCGTTTAGAACGTCGTTCCTTGTCGTTCCAAAACATCTTCGCTAGCCTGAAAGATTGATCATCCAGCCGACGAGTGGCGTCGTCATCTGCGCGTAAACGCTCCCTGTCGCGTTCGTTCGCGTTCTTTTTGATCGCGATACCGTCGCTGATAGCCTTTTCCGTGGACGTGGGAGCACCAGCCCCCCGTAGAGCTCTTAACAAGTGCAAATCATTGGTGTCACGTATTATCGAGTCTGTCCGATCGTTGATCGCATCAAACGTCTTCGAGCCATTGTTGTTATTTATCGAGATCTTCTCTTTAATCGCGTTTCTCCACACGTCAGGGACAAGCTCGCTCGTATCGCGATTCACAAGGCGAAGAGCTGCCCCGGAACGATCGCTGTCTGTTCCTTGCGCGACTTTCTTAAGTATAAGTCGTTGTACGTCGGCGGGGATATCATTCCATGTAGCGGCGGAGTCAGATGATGAAGATTTCTGCATTTTTTGAAAAGCGTCGCGTGTCTCGTTGGACTGACCTACTTCGCGCTGGTTCGGAGTGCCGAGTTTCTGCGGTCGCTTTTCCGCCTCTCCCTCGTCCGTATTTCCTGATTTCGCGAAAATGGTTCGGAGGGGCGGACGTTGCTCCGTAGTCGTTTCTTCCATTCGGTGTCTTCCGCGCTTCCGAGATTGACACGCGGCATGCGTTCCGCACAACTTCCGGCCTGGACGGACGTCGTTTCGACATTCGCGTCCTTGTTTCGTCTTACGGCAACACTTTGTCATTGTACTGATAATACAAAGGCATAAAAATCCCAAACCTCTTTTAGTGTACGGTATCTTGACCGTACCACCACGTCATTCTCGTCTTGGTCGAAGTTCTAGAAGGTTCTTGCGATAAGGTTGTAACCTCCCATCGCCGAATCTACCGACACATATAAATACCTGTCGCCCTCTCTCTCTCTGTCTCGTTGCACTCTCTTCCTCACCAGCTGCCATGGCTTCCTCCCGCGTCATCGGCTGTTTTGTCACCGTGTCTCGGAACGAGATCGCTGCTTTCGAAAGTCTGCCAGTCACCATGGTTATCGAGTGCAGCGCCCCTTTGTGCTCGTGCAAGGCGGCGTTCTCCGACCCAAAGACGCCACAAATCGGACTGTGCGGAAGACACAAGAACAGGTTTTGCATCCCCTTCGAGGATCCTGTATTCCGAGCCTCGGTGGTTTGTCTCGACCAACCAGGATGGGAAGGAAGAAAGGGACTTCGCGTGCTCGTCGACGGAAAACCATACGAACCGTTCGGCCCTTGTCGTCCTCTCGTTGGTTCCGCAGATCGGTGCGATCAACACCCTCTTGGCTGCTTTCGATCGCCTGTGTGCGCTCAAAGCCTTGAACTCAAGAACAACAAAAACCGGATCACCGTGCACCGGCTTCGAGCGATGGAAAAAGAAATCGCGATTCTTCGGGAAGCTCTTGTGAGGCTCGAAAAACGCGTCGCAGATCTGCAACCGGTGTCAAAAAAAAACACCGCGGACTCGGACGACTTTCTTCGCGAACTTCTTTCATCGCAGAGAGTCGTCGAGACTACGGCGTTTGAAGAAGAGGATGAATTTACTGCGGGACTCACCGCTCCGACTCAAACACCGACGGAGCTGGAAAATCGGGACGAAGAACGAGGAACAAAAAGACTAAAAGCAAGCTTGCTGTGATTCCCCAGCCGAATGCGAGAGCGTACGATAATCTATTTTTCACTCGACGGTACTTTTTCGCTCTGTTCTCCGCCTCGCGTTGGACAGACAAAGGATCGTTCGTTTCTTCGCCTAAGTTGCGCATTTCTACAGCTATATCGTCTGTCTCGGAACGCATGTTTTTCAGACGACGATTGAAATGAGAGAACAGAATTGTGAGTACGGTGGACACGATTGCACCCGCTGCGGCGGCAGTCAAAACAAGTTTGTGTTGCATGGTCTTACTTTGATGAATGAATAAAATATTCAAATAAGCTCGTTTTTAACTGGCAACTTGCCGTTCCATTTGTCAAATGCACTCTTCATGATAGGAATATCGCGAGTGAAGTACAATTTGTACCCGTCCGCACGCAAGGGCGGAGGGTGCCCTCGCTTTTCGATGAACTCGCTGTACACCATGCCACCGAAAGTCATTAGATGGACGGCGTCAAAAAGATTGTGGCCGTAGACACTTTTTAAAAAATCCACGCAGCGATAGGGGATCGTGTTTTCCTTATCGTCCGTGTCGATCTCCCCGCGAATTTCTTGCATGCTTTGCACGGTCTCCCCGAAAGCGTCTCGTAGAGGTCGGAGTTTCTTGTTCGAGGTCATTGCAGCCATGACGTCCGAAATCCTGACCCAGGCCGTGTCGCTTGCAAAAACGTCCCGGGGGCTGCTGTTCATGGCAGAACAAAGCGCTCCGACGTTCACTGTGCCGTCGGGACGAACAAGAAATTCGATAAAGCTCTCTGCTAGCGTGTTCGGGATGGAAAATCGATCAGGTGGAGAGAGATTCGTCGTTGTCTCCGTCGCAATCGACCGCCTCGCCATCGCTTTGTTTTCCTCGGTCTCTTCCGGGACTTCCGGGAGCTTGCGCAGCGCGCGCTTGCTCCTTTTGCGAGAAGGGGCGGACTGACCGGGTTCGAGCATATTTATCTTCCCCATGGTGTGTCTTGTGGAGATATTTATTTCGCGAATCGTTGAACGAACCGATTTTGTGCAGAATTGTATTCCCTGCTGATAACAGAACACATGAGAGAGATCTACCTCGACAACAATAGCACGACGAAGCCGCATCCAGAGGTAGTCAAGGTGATGACGTCCGTGTCGAAAGATCTGTACGGAAACCCCTCTTCTTCGCACTAGATTGGTAAGAGGGCGAGGAATGTGGTAGAAAAGGCGCGCGCCATGATAGCAAAATATCTCAAGGAGCCATGCAAGTCGATCGTGTTTACATCCGGCGCCACAGAATCGATGAACATCGTACTTAATGGCGTTATGGAAAGAAACGGGTACGAAGGTGTCGTCATCACTTCTGAAATCGAACATCCCGCTGGTATCAAGCCGCTTGAACATCTTGCAGACAAACACAGAGTAGAGATTGTTCGGATCCCGGTAGACAGAAACGGATTCGTTTCGCTAGAGAAGATCCAAGAGGCGATGAAAAAGTATGGGAAGCGCGTCAAACTAGTGAGCATTATTTACGCCAATAACGAAATCGGAACGTTACAAGATCTCGGCGCTATCCGAAAAATTGTCGGAAAGCGAGTCCACTTTCATTCAGATACCACCCAGGCCGCGGGTAAATTTAAGATCCGAGGCGTGCACAATCTTGACAGTTACGTATTGTCCGGACACAAAATCCATTCCGTGAAAGGTGTCGGGGCGTTGATCATGAGAAAAGACCCTTCTTGTCTTTCCCCGCTCGCTTGGGGAGGTGGACAGGAACGTGCCGTAAGGCCAGGTACGGAATCACCGCCCCTCATATGCGCGTTAGCCGAAGCTGTAAAGTTGAACTGCGTTAGAGGCCGGTCGGACGTTGCGCGAATCAGGAAAATGCGCAAATATCTAGTCCAGCGTCTTGTGGCTAGAGGTGGCGTCATGAACGGTCCTGAAAATCCCGAGGACGTGTTGCCGAACTTGGTATCCGTGTCACTTCCTGTCCGTAGTTCGCGCGCGCTCGTCAAGCGGTTGGCGGCAAAGGGGATTGCGGTCTCGACAGGTTCTGCCTGTCACTTGTTGAAACGGAGCGAGACTCTTAAAGCCATTGGTCTTCCTATCGAGAAAGAGAAGGGGACAGTGCGCATCGGTTTAAGTTCCCAGACGACAAAAGAGGAACTAGACGAGTTTGTTACTTATGCCTTTCTTTGATATTGGTCGCGTAGATACTTTAGTTGTCCTACTATATAATCTCCTGTATTTCCCAGTGTTCCGAAAGAAGCAGCATTCATAGGCGCATTGTCAGCTAAACGTTTTGAAAGTTCTCTCATCAATCTTTCTTGTTCTTTCGTCGGCGGATTGTACTCATAATTCGTTCTCAAAAACACCAAGTCGTCAGTTTCTAACAAGTTTTTGAGTCTCTTTATCTCTACTTCGTTATCGTTTATAGTCTTTGAGAGAATCGAGATTTTTTTATTTAATTCGTATGAAGCTTGGGACCTTTGTAAGCTTTGTTGTTCGTATAAACCGTTTTTTTCTTGTAGTTGTGTCAATTGTGACCCTATATTTTTAATTTCCTTCAAAGCTTTATCTCGTTCTTCGGTTGCTTTTATGAGTTTCTGTTCCCAAGTAAGTCTTTCTTCGAGGTTTTGTTTATCCCATTTTAGCTTCTGTTCGTTTAGTTTTGCGTCGATAGCGTTATTCCGCCGTTTTTCTTTATTTTTCTGTAACTCTTTTTCGAGTTGTTGTAGAACGTCTGTTTTTCCGTTTCCAAACCAGCTTCGAAAGGCATCAACAGTCTTCCACGTGTCGGCCACATACGTGTTAGCAAGCTTTTCTAATAACTCCTTGTCTTGATCGTCGGGAGGGTTAAACTTTTGCATCGCTTCAAGATATCTGTTTTGTTTTTCTAGTTTCTCTCGCATCGTTACTTCAATTGTATATTGTTCAGTTTTCGCGCTTATTTCCCCGTTTAATTCCGCTAATTGTGTTTTCAACGAAGCGATTGTATTCGTTAGCGCCCCATTCTCTTTTCGAAGCGTAATGGCCTCTGTGGCGTCATTGCCATTTCTGTCGAATTTTTGTTTATTTTCTAACAATTCCTTACTTGCCTGTTTAAGCTGATCCTCCAGGTTTTGCTTCTCATATTTGAGCCCCTCAATTTGATCCTCTAACCCTTTGCTTTTCCCTAAAGACGCTTTAATTTCGCTCAACTGTTCCGCAGTACTTTCATTGTCCGCGATGAGTCGTGCAATGTTTTCTTCTTTTTCAGCAACAATTCGTCTTTGTTTTGCAAGCTTTACACTGAAATCCTCGCTCAATCCTTCAAGCTCTTTAATTCGATTCAAAAAGACCTGTCGCTCACGACCAAAAGTGCCTCGCTCTCTTTCGATGGTCTCTGTGATCTGTGTGGCGACTTCGCTTCTCATGGTCTGCATTTCTGCTAATTTGCGAACAGCTTCGTCCCGCTCTTTTACGACAACCGCCATTTCGCTTTTGTCTGCCACTCGTGCTTCCTCGATGGCACCAAGTGCCTCTTTAATTTGTGAAAGTTCTCTGTTTGCGTATTCGAGTTCTTGTGTGACTACTTGTTTGCTGTCTGTAAGTTCCGCGACTTCAGACCGTAGCCTATTCACATCTGCCAACAATCCCTCTATATTTGTCTCTGAGCCGGAATAAGTTCTTCTATTAACCGTGGAACTCCAGGGTAACCAGACTCTTTATTAAAACAATAAGTAGAGCACATCGGGAAGTGGCCCTCAACTGGCCATCCTTACCCATGGGAACACTTTATGTCCAAAAAGGCTAGCCTTACCCCCAAACAGGCAACACACAGGGAGGGCGGGTGGGAAAACAAAAGAGACCGCCATGAGCTAGGTGAGCAAGCTTTTATCGTGTTTCAAGGCCAACGGCTCTCTACCAACGGCCAGATCCGGCAACGGCCTCTAAACAGTTTTAGCCGTCAAGTTTTACTTCAGATATTGCCTGTTGCAAACCCGTCCGCAATCACAGATCTGCTAGGAGAACCTAGACGCAAAAATCCGTCGTCAAGGTACTCAGCACACCGTCAAGGTATGGGCCGCAACAATTAGGCCATATCTTCCGTAATACTCGTACACTAGAAGCCTAATCAACCTTATTACGATCACATCACCCAGCTCTATTTCACCTAGCATCAGCGGCTCCCCTTCCGTATCACTATAAAGAAACTATGTTCAGAGAACCCCGATTCTATTAACCGTGGAACTCCAGGGTAACCAGACTCTTTATTAAAACAATAAGTAGAGCACATCGGGAAGTGGCCCTCAACTGGCCATCCTTACCCATGGGAACACTTTATGTCCAAAAAGGCTAGCCTTACCCTTACATCCCTCCCTGGCGACCCAAGCCAGGGGCAAAACAAAAACCGGTGGACGCATAAGACAAGAATGAAGGGAACTTAAGAGGAAGGCAGAGAAAAGACGCTCCGCCAAATGCGCGGGGGGCAGGCGGCGATAGCCCGAACCAGGGCGTCAGGAAGGGTGAGGGCCAAGCTCCGGTGCAATCCCACATAGTGGGCGACAGTTTTGCTGCTGCGCCAGCGACCCCGATGCTGAATATCAGCCATGCTGCGCTGCCGCAAAAAATCATAGGTAGCCCCCCCATGCCGCAGCCCGTGAATGGTAAACACCGTGTCGACCCCCAAAGCTTGCGTGGCCTGATGCCAAACCCGGCTGAACTGGGCATAATCGTAAGGGAACACCCGCTCCCAGGCCGCCTTGCCACGCATACAAGCCCGCAAGAGGGTCTCAGTCATGACATCCTCGATCACCACAGACTGCACCTCCCCCTTAGCCGTCTTAGCTGACATCAACAACAAGGCGCCCCGCTGCGAACCCCGCAACCGAACATCAGGCTGCAAGCGCACATGGCCGACCAACAGGTTGAGCGCCTCCGATACCCGCAGGTATTGTTGGAAAATAACGATGACCATCATAGCCGCACGAGGCTGCCGCTGGAGCACCATAGTACAAGCAAGCGCAAACGCAGCCTCCCATGGAATGGGGGGGGGGCACGAGGGGGTGCCAACGTGCGCCAGCCAGCCAAAACACTTCGTGCCAAGGCCCAATCCCGCACCTCCCGGGGGAAGTACAAATTCAGGCCCATAAGCGCATTGACACACAACTGGCGGCTGTAACACCGTGAGTGCGCCCAAGCGACATACTCGCAATAGTATTCCTCTATCGTCAAGCCGCGCAACAAGCTGCCAACCCGACCCCGCCGGCTCGCCCACCATGCGAAAAAGGACCTAAGACCCCGATGGTAAACCATCAAAGTAGCCGGCTTCACCTTGCCCTCAAGAAGGGTCAAGTAGCTAGCGCCAAGCCGAGGCCCGGGATTGGGATGAACACCCTCGCGAGTCAAATCGCGGACCCACCCGGCCACCGAGGCAGCCATGGAAAGCCCCCGCGAAGGCCCATCCGCAGGCTGAAGCTCACTTGGCGTCCAGACCCATTGTGAGCGGCTGCCGGTGACCAACGTAAGAGCGCACAACCGGCGGCATTGCTTGTTTAACCGGTAAGAAGAGGAACGCCCTTTAGCCAAGCAGCCCAAAGCGGCAGTGGAGTCCACTAACCTCACCACCCGCTTACCCCATGTTCCGAGGTTCCGGGCCGAGCGCTCCACCCCCTTCACAGCGGCCCGCACTTCCTTCTCGTTGATGTGCATGGTCGAATCGCGCCAGCGACTCTTGATCCCGACGCGCCATCGCCCGTGGATGATGGCTTTTTCCGCGGCCTTGGTCAAGGGTCTAGGCCCGGCATACATGGCCTCACCTGGGGTGAGGAGGGTTGGGTAACCCCGCACCTCCCGGGCCCGAGCTAATTCCGTCACCTCAGCTGGGGCCATCTCAGCGTAGACAACCCCCTGCCCAAAACTAGACGCATCCGAGGCCACCACCACCGGAGCCAGGGCAGCCCCCCGGTCCACACGGAGCATGGGGGCCAACGCCATGGCACACTCGAGCTCATCGCGCACACCTTGCCACAAAGGTCGCGTTCGCTGGCCCCACCCCTTGAGGTTGATGAACTTAAAACTCTGCTGCCATATGGACAAGCAAGTGCGGCTGAGCATCTGCAGCCACACCCACCGGCCCACGACGGCCGCCAGCGCCTCAGCGGTAGCGCGTCCCCTCTCGAGGAGTACACGAGTGTGCGCAACCACAAGGGTGAGCTGCTTAGCTGTCGGCTCCAACACCCCATCCCGCCGGTGAACAACACCCAGAGCTTCTAGCTCGTCCTCCCCCTCCGGGCTAGCCATGATCGTCTTGTCCTTGGAGGGCACAAGGTTGTTAGGCGCGTACCCGTCTTCAATAGCACTCGCGATTAAGCGATTCACCGCCTCGCACGTGCGCCCATTGCTGACCACCAGGTCATCAATAGTGATGGATACCATAGGGGCAGGGGGGTCCTCAAGGTCGATTTGCATCTCCCTCGTGCTCTCCTCCTTGTACTCGATGGCTAGGGCGGTTGGGTTACCCCATGCATTCCGAAGCACGGTCAGCTCCCCTACACTTGTGAGGCGGTTCACCTGCCGTCTAGGATCCAAAGCGCCCGTGGCATAGAGGACCATCTCATGGATGGCTTCCCCTAGCGCTACAGCGTGGGAGTGCCCCATGGCCAGCACTTTCAGCACTGGCCACACCCTCCTCCGCCGCCCCGGCAGCCCGACATCGGTGGACCACACATCAGGTAGCCCTTGATAATCCCACCACCACTCCGGCACTTGGATGGTATAGTAATACGAGACCAGATCGCTCTTGGCCGTGTAGCACCGACCCTTGATATAGACCTCCGAGTATATGCCCAGGTGGGGTAACACCGTCTTAGGGGGGTCCACCCACAGTGCGTTCCCCAACTTCTTATTCACAATGAGCCTTAACTCCCCCACTCCTTTGGCCACCCCAAAACATCCGTCTACCCACTTTGGCCGCGTCTCTCGGAACTCCACCATCCCCACGTCCGCTGCCCTCCCCATCAACTTGCCCCACTCCGCCATGGTGCACCCTCGGCTGGGGGCAGGTACATTCCAATACCTCGCACTGGCAGCCACCTCCGGCTTGATGCAGTTGGCTTCGCTCGCGTACACCTCTCGCCAACTAGGTCGTAGCGCCAGCAAATCCAGCAGCTTCGCCTTTCCTGCCACCTCGCGCTTCGGCAGACTCACCCGCTCCGCCACAAGTTGTTCATACTTATTACATTTCCCATAGATTAGATCACTTCCTTCTGCGGGGCCTGTCGCAACGCCGGTTACGCGGCGACTGTACCACTCGCAGTGCTTCTTGACCCTTTTCAGGGCCTCCGCCGTTCCTCTGGAGCACGCGCCTCCAGATTTAGGCGGAGGGTCTGCCCCCCCGTGCCATAGCCAATTCAACCACGTAATCACCTTGTGTTGTAGAGTGAAGGTCCGGCGGCGGCGAGTTGCACGCTGGCGTCTGCGTGCTGACCTCACTCTCCCCCACGTAGTGCTTAGAGGCATTGTAGGAAGAGGCAGTGGGAAGGGGGAGCGGTTTACCCTTTCGGTGTTTACTTGGTTTGCTGGGCCTTGCCCAGCTTCTCCATCATCGTGGCGCTTTGCAGGGCCATCTTCATGGCCGGGTTGCTCACCAAGGAGGCATCTTCCTTGAGAGCAAGGAGGTGGCCAGCCACCTTCCACCCTCCTGACCCCTGGCTCTCCACTAGGAGCATGGCTGCCACCACCCTCATGAGATACTCTACCCCAGCCAACTCCCCGGCTGCCGGCCCCAACTCCTTGAAGAGTGTGTCCATGGCCAGGGCGATGTTCATGACCACCTTCCTGCTTTCCTGGTTCCTCCACCCCCCTTGGCGAGTAGCCATGATCCAACTCTTTATCCCCCCTCCATTGTCGTTGGCATCCTCGAGCACCTCGGGGAGCACTCTCTCTTGCACCCTCCAATTCACCACTTGTGCTCGAGTGGGCAGCGTCACCCCTTTGGTCTTTTTCGGCTTCCTGGAAGCCCCATCTGCCCCGGCCAGCGCATCCTTCAATTTCGTCAGGAAATCCTCTTCCTCGGACTCCTCCTCCTCCTCCTCTTCTTTGCCCGCCTGCCCCTGCTTGCCAATAATAGCCGCCAGCTCCAAGAGCTGCTCCCTCACATCCCCCGCGGCCTTTCCCTTGCTCGGGGCTGGGCTTCCGACTTTTTTCGTCCCCTTTTTCGCCCCTTTCGTGGGCCGGCGTGGTGGCTGCATCTCCTCTTCGTCCGAGTCCGCCAAGTCCCGGGCGCTTTGGAGGGCTGCCACTAGCGCTTCGTTTGGGTCCGCTGCTGCCAGAATTTCAGGCCCGTCCACGTGGTCGACCAGCAGTCCAACGACGGACTCCAGCTGGGCCGCAGACCACCGGCTGACAGTAGTTACCCAGTCGGTCCCGAGGACCGCCTCAAAGGCAGCGCACACTTCAGGCAGGCCCGAGCAAGTGGAGAGCTCCTGATGGAGCCTTTTCTTCTGCGTCGGCCAGCCTAGTCGGCCCTTTCCCGTCTGTTTAGTAGCTGTCGGCACCTCGGGATTAGCTTTCGGTAATTGCTTCCCAGCACCTGTCGAACCTGGCTTCCGCCCGGGCTTCGGCATCCCAGCCGCTTTGCAGAAAGGAATTCTGGGCGTCAGCTACGCTGCCCCTGACCCCTGTCGCCGCCTTCGTTAAAACAAAAGAGACCGCCATGAGCTAGGTGAGCAAGCTTTTATCGTGTTTCAAGGCCAACGGCTCTCTACCAACGGCCAGATCCGGCAACGGCCTCTAAACAGTTTTAGCCGTCAAGTTTTACTTCAGATATTGCCTGTTGCAAACCCGTCCGCAATCACAGATCTGCTAGGAGAACCTAGACGCAAAAATCCGTCGTCAAGGTACTCAGCACACCGTCAAGGTATGGGCCGCAACAATTAGGCCATATCTTCCGTAATACTCGTACACTAGAAGCCTAATCAACCTTATTACGATCACATCACCCAGCTCTATTTCACCTAGCATCAGCGGCTCCCCTTCCGTATCACTATAAAGAAACTATGTTCAGAGAACCCCGATTCTATTAACCGTGGAACTCCAGGGTAACCAGACTCTTTATTAAAACAATAAGTAGAGCACATCGGGAAGTGGCCCTCAACTGGCCATCCTTACCCATGGGAACACTTTATGTCCAAAAAGGCTAGCCTTACCCCCAAACAGGCAACACACAGGGAGGGCGGGTGGGAAAACAAAAGAGACCGCCATGAGCTAGGTGAGCAAGCTTTTATCGTGTTTCAAGGCCAACGGCTCTCTACCAACGGCCAGATCCGGCAACGGCCTCTAAACAGTTTTAGCCGTCAAGTTTTACTTCAGATATTGCCTGTTGCAAACCCGTCCGCAATCACAGATCTGCTAGGAGAACCTAGACGCAAAAATCCGTCGTCAAGGTACTCAGCACACCGTCAAGGTATGGGCCGCAACAATTAGGCCATATCTTCCGTAATACTCGTACACTAGAAGCCTAATCAACCTTATTACGATCACATCACCCAGCTCTATTTCACCTAGCATCAGCGGCTCCCCTTCCGTATCACTATAAAGAAACTATGTTCAGAGAACCCCGATTCTATTAACCGTGGAACTCCAGGGTAACCAGACTCTTTATTAAAACAATAAGTAGAGCACATCGGGAAGTGGCCCTCAACTGGCCATCCTTACCCATGGGAACACTTTATGTCCAAAAAGGCTAGCCTTACCCTTACATCCCTCCCTGGCGACCCAAGCCAGGGGCAAAACAAAAACCGGTGGACGCATAAGACAAGAATGAAGGGAACTTAAGAGGAAGGCAGAGAAAAGACGCTCCGCCAAATGCGCGGGGGGCAGGCGGCGATAGCCCGAACCAGGGCGTCAGGAAGGGTGAGGGCCAAGCTCCGGTGCAATCCCACATAGTGGGCGACAGTTTTGCTGCTGCGCCAGCGACCCCGATGCTGAATATCAGCCATGCTGCGCTGCCGCAAAAAATCATAGGTAGCCCCCCCATGCCGCAGCCCGTGAATGGTAAACACCGTGTCGACCCCCAAAGCTTGCGTGGCCTGATGCCAAACCCGGCTGAACTGGGCATAATCGTAAGGGAACACCCGCTCCCAGGCCGCCTTGCCACGCATACAAGCCCGCAAGAGGGTCTCAGTCATGACATCCTCGATCACCACAGACTGCACCTCCCCCTTAGCCGTCTTAGCTGACATCAACAACAAGGCGCCCCGCTGCGAACCCCGCAACCGAACATCAGGCTGCAAGCGCACATGGCCGACCAACAGGTTGAGCGCCTCCGATACCCGCAGGTATTGTTGGAAAATAACGATGACCATCATAGCCGCACGAGGCTGCCGCTGGAGCACCATAGTACAAGCAAGCGCAAACGCAGCCTCCCATGGAATGGGGGGGGGGCACGAGGGGGTGCCAACGTGCGCCAGCCAGCCAAAACACTTCGTGCCAAGGCCCAATCCCGCACCTCCCGGGGGAAGTACAAATTCAGGCCCATAAGCGCATTGACACACAACTGGCGGCTGTAACACCGTGAGTGCGCCCAAGCGACATACTCGCAATAGTATTCCTCTATCGTCAAGCCGCGCAACAAGCTGCCAACCCGACCCCGCCGGCTCGCCCACCATGCGAAAAAGGACCTAAGACCCCGATGGTAAACCATCAAAGTAGCCGGCTTCACCTTGCCCTCAAGAAGGGTCAAGTAGCTAGCGCCAAGCCGAGGCCCGGGATTGGGATGAACACCCTCGCGAGTCAAATCGCGGACCCACCCGGCCACCGAGGCAGCCATGGAAAGCCCCCGCGAAGGCCCATCCGCAGGCTGAAGCTCACTTGGCGTCCAGACCCATTGTGAGCGGCTGCCGGTGACCAACGTAAGAGCGCACAACCGGCGGCATTGCTTGTTTAACCGGTAAGAAGAGGAACGCCCTTTAGCCAAGCAGCCCAAAGCGGCAGTGGAGTCCACTAACCTCACCACCCGCTTACCCCATGTTCCGAGGTTCCGGGCCGAGCGCTCCACCCCCTTCACAGCGGCCCGCACTTCCTTCTCGTTGATGTGCATGGTCGAATCGCGCCAGCGACTCTTGATCCCGACGCGCCATCGCCCGTGGATGATGGCTTTTTCCGCGGCCTTGGTCAAGGGTCTAGGCCCGGCATACATGGCCTCACCTGGGGTGAGGAGGGTTGGGTAACCCCGCACCTCCCGGGCCCGAGCTAATTCCGTCACCTCAGCTGGGGCCATCTCAGCGTAGACAACCCCCTGCCCAAAACTAGACGCATCCGAGGCCACCACCACCGGAGCCAGGGCAGCCCCCCGGTCCACACGGAGCATGGGGGCCAACGCCATGGCACACTCGAGCTCATCGCGCACACCTTGCCACAAAGGTCGCGTTCGCTGGCCCCACCCCTTGAGGTTGATGAACTTAAAACTCTGCTGCCATATGGACAAGCAAGTGCGGCTGAGCATCTGCAGCCACACCCACCGGCCCACGACGGCCGCCAGCGCCTCAGCGGTAGCGCGTCCCCTCTCGAGGAGTACACGAGTGTGCGCAACCACAAGGGTGAGCTGCTTAGCTGTCGGCTCCAACACCCCATCCCGCCGGTGAACAACACCCAGAGCTTCTAGCTCGTCCTCCCCCTCCGGGCTAGCCATGATCGTCTTGTCCTTGGAGGGCACAAGGTTGTTAGGCGCGTACCCGTCTTCAATAGCACTCGCGATTAAGCGATTCACCGCCTCGCACGTGCGCCCATTGCTGACCACCAGGTCATCAATAGTGATGGATACCATAGGGGCAGGGGGGTCCTCAAGGTCGATTTGCATCTCCCTCGTGCTCTCCTCCTTGTACTCGATGGCTAGGGCGGTTGGGTTACCCCATGCATTCCGAAGCACGGTCAGCTCCCCTACACTTGTGAGGCGGTTCACCTGCCGTCTAGGATCCAAAGCGCCCGTGGCATAGAGGACCATCTCATGGATGGCTTCCCCTAGCGCTACAGCGTGGGAGTGCCCCATGGCCAGCACTTTCAGCACTGGCCACACCCTCCTCCGCCGCCCCGGCAGCCCGACATCGGTGGACCACACATCAGGTAGCCCTTGATAATCCCACCACCACTCCGGCACTTGGATGGTATAGTAATACGAGACCAGATCGCTCTTGGCCGTGTAGCACCGACCCTTGATATAGACCTCCGAGTATATGCCCAGGTGGGGTAACACCGTCTTAGGGGGGTCCACCCACAGTGCGTTCCCCAACTTCTTATTCACAATGAGCCTTAACTCCCCCACTCCTTTGGCCACCCCAAAACATCCGTCTACCCACTTTGGCCGCGTCTCTCGGAACTCCACCATCCCCACGTCCGCTGCCCTCCCCATCAACTTGCCCCACTCCGCCATGGTGCACCCTCGGCTGGGGGCAGGTACATTCCAATACCTCGCACTGGCAGCCACCTCCGGCTTGATGCAGTTGGCTTCGCTCGCGTACACCTCTCGCCAACTAGGTCGTAGCGCCAGCAAATCCAGCAGCTTCGCCTTTCCTGCCACCTCGCGCTTCGGCAGACTCACCCGCTCCGCCACAAGTTGTTCATACTTATTACATTTCCCATAGATTAGATCACTTCCTTCTGCGGGGCCTGTCGCAACGCCGGTTACGCGGCGACTGTACCACTCGCAGTGCTTCTTGACCCTTTTCAGGGCCTCCGCCGTTCCTCTGGAGCACGCGCCTCCAGATTTAGGCGGAGGGTCTGCCCCCCCGTGCCATAGCCAATTCAACCACGTAATCACCTTGTGTTGTAGAGTGAAGGTCCGGCGGCGGCGAGTTGCACGCTGGCGTCTGCGTGCTGACCTCACTCTCCCCCACGTAGTGCTTAGAGGCATTGTAGGAAGAGGCAGTGGGAAGGGGGAGCGGTTTACCCTTTCGGTGTTTACTTGGTTTGCTGGGCCTTGCCCAGCTTCTCCATCATCGTGGCGCTTTGCAGGGCCATCTTCATGGCCGGGTTGCTCACCAAGGAGGCATCTTCCTTGAGAGCAAGGAGGTGGCCAGCCACCTTCCACCCTCCTGACCCCTGGCTCTCCACTAGGAGCATGGCTGCCACCACCCTCATGAGATACTCTACCCCAGCCAACTCCCCGGCTGCCGGCCCCAACTCCTTGAAGAGTGTGTCCATGGCCAGGGCGATGTTCATGACCACCTTCCTGCTTTCCTGGTTCCTCCACCCCCCTTGGCGAGTAGCCATGATCCAACTCTTTATCCCCCCTCCATTGTCGTTGGCATCCTCGAGCACCTCGGGGAGCACTCTCTCTTGCACCCTCCAATTCACCACTTGTGCTCGAGTGGGCAGCGTCACCCCTTTGGTCTTTTTCGGCTTCCTGGAAGCCCCATCTGCCCCGGCCAGCGCATCCTTCAATTTCGTCAGGAAATCCTCTTCCTCGGACTCCTCCTCCTCCTCCTCTTCTTTGCCCGCCTGCCCCTGCTTGCCAATAATAGCCGCCAGCTCCAAGAGCTGCTCCCTCACATCCCCCGCGGCCTTTCCCTTGCTCGGGGCTGGGCTTCCGACTTTTTTCGTCCCCTTTTTCGCCCCTTTCGTGGGCCGGCGTGGTGGCTGCATCTCCTCTTCGTCCGAGTCCGCCAAGTCCCGGGCGCTTTGGAGGGCTGCCACTAGCGCTTCGTTTGGGTCCGCTGCTGCCAGAATTTCAGGCCCGTCCACGTGGTCGACCAGCAGTCCAACGACGGACTCCAGCTGGGCCGCAGACCACCGGCTGACAGTAGTTACCCAGTCGGTCCCGAGGACCGCCTCAAAGGCAGCGCACACTTCAGGCAGGCCCGAGCAAGTGGAGAGCTCCTGATGGAGCCTTTTCTTCTGCGTCGGCCAGCCTAGTCGGCCCTTTCCCGTCTGTTTAGTAGCTGTCGGCACCTCGGGATTAGCTTTCGGTAATTGCTTCCCAGCACCTGTCGAACCTGGCTTCCGCCCGGGCTTCGGCATCCCAGCCGCTTTGCAGAAAGGAATTCTGGGCGTCAGCTACGCTGCCCCTGACCCCTGTCGCCGCCTTCGTTAAAACAAAAGAGACCGCCATGAGCTAGGTGAGCAAGCTTTTATCGTGTTTCAAGGCCAACGGCTCTCTACCAACGGCCAGATCCGGCAACGGCCTCTAAACAGTTTTAGCCGTCAAGTTTTACTTCAGATATTGCCTGTTGCAAACCCGTCCGCAATCACAGATCTGCTAGGAGAACCTAGACGCAAAAATCCGTCGTCAAGGTACTCAGCACACCGTCAAGGTATGGGCCGCAACAATTAGGCCATATCTTCCGTAATACTCGTACACTAGAAGCCTAATCAACCTTATTACGATCACATCACCCAGCTCTATTTCACCTAGCATCAGCGGCTCCCCTTCCGTATCACTATAAAGAAACTATGTTCAGAGAACCCCGATTCTATTAACCGTGGAACTCCAGGGTAACCAGACTCTTTATTAAAACAATAAGTAGAGCACATCGGGAAGTGGCCCTCAACTGGCCATCCTTACCCATGGGAACACTTTATGTCCAAAAAGGCTAGCCTTACCCCCAAACAGGCAACACACAGGGAGGGCGGGTGGGAAAACAAAAGAGACCGCCATGAGCTAGGTGAGCAAGCTTTTATCGTGTTTCAAGGCCAACGGCTCTCTACCAACGGCCAGATCCGGCAACGGCCTCTAAACAGTTTTAGCCGTCAAGTTTTACTTCAGATATTGCCTGTTGCAAACCCGTCCGCAATCACAGATCTGCTAGGAGAACCTAGACGCAAAAATCCGTCGTCAAGGTACTCAGCACACCGTCAAGGTATGGGCCGCAACAATTAGGCCATATCTTCCGTAATACTCGTACACTAGAAGCCTAATCAACCTTATTACGATCACATCACCCAGCTCTATTTCACCTAGCATCAGCGGCTCCCCTTCCGTATCACTATAAAGAAACTATGTTCAGAGAACCCCGATTCTATTAACCGTGGAACTCCAGGGTAACCAGACTCTTTATTAAAACAATAAGTAGAGCACATCGGGAAGTGGCCCTCAACTGGCCATCCTTACCCATGGGAACACTTTATGTCCAAAAAGGCTAGCCTTACCCTTACATCCCTCCCTGGCGACCCAAGCCAGGGGCAAAACAAAAACCGGTGGACGCATAAGACAAGAATGAAGGGAACTTAAGAGGAAGGCAGAGAAAAGACGCTCCGCCAAATGCGCGGGGGGCAGGCGGCGATAGCCCGAACCAGGGCGTCAGGAAGGGTGAGGGCCAAGCTCCGGTGCAATCCCACATAGTGGGCGACAGTTTTGCTGCTGCGCCAGCGACCCCGATGCTGAATATCAGCCATGCTGCGCTGCCGCAAAAAATCATAGGTAGCCCCCCCATGCCGCAGCCCGTGAATGGTAAACACCGTGTCGACCCCCAAAGCTTGCGTGGCCTGATGCCAAACCCGGCTGAACTGGGCATAATCGTAAGGGAACACCCGCTCCCAGGCCGCCTTGCCACGCATACAAGCCCGCAAGAGGGTCTCAGTCATGACATCCTCGATCACCACAGACTGCACCTCCCCCTTAGCCGTCTTAGCTGACATCAACAACAAGGCGCCCCGCTGCGAACCCCGCAACCGAACATCAGGCTGCAAGCGCACATGGCCGACCAACAGGTTGAGCGCCTCCGATACCCGCAGGTATTGTTGGAAAATAACGATGACCATCATAGCCGCACGAGGCTGCCGCTGGAGCACCATAGTACAAGCAAGCGCAAACGCAGCCTCCCATGGAATGGGGGGGGGGCACGAGGGGGTGCCAACGTGCGCCAGCCAGCCAAAACACTTCGTGCCAAGGCCCAATCCCGCACCTCCCGGGGGAAGTACAAATTCAGGCCCATAAGCGCATTGACACACAACTGGCGGCTGTAACACCGTGAGTGCGCCCAAGCGACATACTCGCAATAGTATTCCTCTATCGTCAAGCCGCGCAACAAGCTGCCAACCCGACCCCGCCGGCTCGCCCACCATGCGAAAAAGGACCTAAGACCCCGATGGTAAACCATCAAAGTAGCCGGCTTCACCTTGCCCTCAAGAAGGGTCAAGTAGCTAGCGCCAAGCCGAGGCCCGGGATTGGGATGAACACCCTCGCGAGTCAAATCGCGGACCCACCCGGCCACCGAGGCAGCCATGGAAAGCCCCCGCGAAGGCCCATCCGCAGGCTGAAGCTCACTTGGCGTCCAGACCCATTGTGAGCGGCTGCCGGTGACCAACGTAAGAGCGCACAACCGGCGGCATTGCTTGTTTAACCGGTAAGAAGAGGAACGCCCTTTAGCCAAGCAGCCCAAAGCGGCAGTGGAGTCCACTAACCTCACCACCCGCTTACCCCATGTTCCGAGGTTCCGGGCCGAGCGCTCCACCCCCTTCACAGCGGCCCGCACTTCCTTCTCGTTGATGTGCATGGTCGAATCGCGCCAGCGACTCTTGATCCCGACGCGCCATCGCCCGTGGATGATGGCTTTTTCCGCGGCCTTGGTCAAGGGTCTAGGCCCGGCATACATGGCCTCACCTGGGGTGAGGAGGGTTGGGTAACCCCGCACCTCCCGGGCCCGAGCTAATTCCGTCACCTCAGCTGGGGCCATCTCAGCGTAGACAACCCCCTGCCCAAAACTAGACGCATCCGAGGCCACCACCACCGGAGCCAGGGCAGCCCCCCGGTCCACACGGAGCATGGGGGCCAACGCCATGGCACACTCGAGCTCATCGCGCACACCTTGCCACAAAGGTCGCGTTCGCTGGCCCCACCCCTTGAGGTTGATGAACTTAAAACTCTGCTGCCATATGGACAAGCAAGTGCGGCTGAGCATCTGCAGCCACACCCACCGGCCCACGACGGCCGCCAGCGCCTCAGCGGTAGCGCGTCCCCTCTCGAGGAGTACACGAGTGTGCGCAACCACAAGGGTGAGCTGCTTAGCTGTCGGCTCCAACACCCCATCCCGCCGGTGAACAACACCCAGAGCTTCTAGCTCGTCCTCCCCCTCCGGGCTAGCCATGATCGTCTTGTCCTTGGAGGGCACAAGGTTGTTAGGCGCGTACCCGTCTTCAATAGCACTCGCGATTAAGCGATTCACCGCCTCGCACGTGCGCCCATTGCTGACCACCAGGTCATCAATAGTGATGGATACCATAGGGGCAGGGGGGTCCTCAAGGTCGATTTGCATCTCCCTCGTGCTCTCCTCCTTGTACTCGATGGCTAGGGCGGTTGGGTTACCCCATGCATTCCGAAGCACGGTCAGCTCCCCTACACTTGTGAGGCGGTTCACCTGCCGTCTAGGATCCAAAGCGCCCGTGGCATAGAGGACCATCTCATGGATGGCTTCCCCTAGCGCTACAGCGTGGGAGTGCCCCATGGCCAGCACTTTCAGCACTGGCCACACCCTCCTCCGCCGCCCCGGCAGCCCGACATCGGTGGACCACACATCAGGTAGCCCTTGATAATCCCACCACCACTCCGGCACTTGGATGGTATAGTAATACGAGACCAGATCGCTCTTGGCCGTGTAGCACCGACCCTTGATATAGACCTCCGAGTATATGCCCAGGTGGGGTAACACCGTCTTAGGGGGGTCCACCCACAGTGCGTTCCCCAACTTCTTATTCACAATGAGCCTTAACTCCCCCACTCCTTTGGCCACCCCAAAACATCCGTCTACCCACTTTGGCCGCGTCTCTCGGAACTCCACCATCCCCACGTCCGCTGCCCTCCCCATCAACTTGCCCCACTCCGCCATGGTGCACCCTCGGCTGGGGGCAGGTACATTCCAATACCTCGCACTGGCAGCCACCTCCGGCTTGATGCAGTTGGCTTCGCTCGCGTACACCTCTCGCCAACTAGGTCGTAGCGCCAGCAAATCCAGCAGCTTCGCCTTTCCTGCCACCTCGCGCTTCGGCAGACTCACCCGCTCCGCCACAAGTTGTTCATACTTATTACATTTCCCATAGATTAGATCACTTCCTTCTGCGGGGCCTGTCGCAACGCCGGTTACGCGGCGACTGTACCACTCGCAGTGCTTCTTGACCCTTTTCAGGGCCTCCGCCGTTCCTCTGGAGCACGCGCCTCCAGATTTAGGCGGAGGGTCTGCCCCCCCGTGCCATAGCCAATTCAACCACGTAATCACCTTGTGTTGTAGAGTGAAGGTCCGGCGGCGGCGAGTTGCACGCTGGCGTCTGCGTGCTGACCTCACTCTCCCCCACGTAGTGCTTAGAGGCATTGTAGGAAGAGGCAGTGGGAAGGGGGAGCGGTTTACCCTTTCGGTGTTTACTTGGTTTGCTGGGCCTTGCCCAGCTTCTCCATCATCGTGGCGCTTTGCAGGGCCATCTTCATGGCCGGGTTGCTCACCAAGGAGGCATCTTCCTTGAGAGCAAGGAGGTGGCCAGCCACCTTCCACCCTCCTGACCCCTGGCTCTCCACTAGGAGCATGGCTGCCACCACCCTCATGAGATACTCTACCCCAGCCAACTCCCCGGCTGCCGGCCCCAACTCCTTGAAGAGTGTGTCCATGGCCAGGGCGATGTTCATGACCACCTTCCTGCTTTCCTGGTTCCTCCACCCCCCTTGGCGAGTAGCCATGATCCAACTCTTTATCCCCCCTCCATTGTCGTTGGCATCCTCGAGCACCTCGGGGAGCACTCTCTCTTGCACCCTCCAATTCACCACTTGTGCTCGAGTGGGCAGCGTCACCCCTTTGGTCTTTTTCGGCTTCCTGGAAGCCCCATCTGCCCCGGCCAGCGCATCCTTCAATTTCGTCAGGAAATCCTCTTCCTCGGACTCCTCCTCCTCCTCCTCTTCTTTGCCCGCCTGCCCCTGCTTGCCAATAATAGCCGCCAGCTCCAAGAGCTGCTCCCTCACATCCCCCGCGGCCTTTCCCTTGCTCGGGGCTGGGCTTCCGACTTTTTTCGTCCCCTTTTTCGCCCCTTTCGTGGGCCGGCGTGGTGGCTGCATCTCCTCTTCGTCCGAGTCCGCCAAGTCCCGGGCGCTTTGGAGGGCTGCCACTAGCGCTTCGTTTGGGTCCGCTGCTGCCAGAATTTCAGGCCCGTCCACGTGGTCGACCAGCAGTCCAACGACGGACTCCAGCTGGGCCGCAGACCACCGGCTGACAGTAGTTACCCAGTCGGTCCCGAGGACCGCCTCAAAGGCAGCGCACACTTCAGGCAGGCCCGAGCAAGTGGAGAGCTCCTGATGGAGCCTTTTCTTCTGCGTCGGCCAGCCTAGTCGGCCCTTTCCCGTCTGTTTAGTAGCTGTCGGCACCTCGGGATTAGCTTTCGGTAATTGCTTCCCAGCACCTGTCGAACCTGGCTTCCGCCCGGGCTTCGGCATCCCAGCCGCTTTGCAGAAAGGAATTCTGGGCGTCAGCTACGCTGCCCCTGACCCCTGTCGCCGCCTTCGTTAAAACAAAAGAGACCGCCATGAGCTAGGTGAGCAAGCTTTTATCGTGTTTCAAGGCCAACGGCTCTCTACCAACGGCCAGATCCGGCAACGGCCTCTAAACAGTTTTAGCCGTCAAGTTTTACTTCAGATATTGCCTGTTGCAAACCCGTCCGCAATCACAGATCTGCTAGGAGAACCTAGACGCAAAAATCCGTCGTCAAGGTACTCAGCACACCGTCAAGGTATGGGCCGCAACAATTAGGCCATATCTTCCGTAATACTCGTACACTAGAAGCCTAATCAACCTTATTACGATCACATCACCCAGCTCTATTTCACCTAGCATCAGCGGCTCCCCTTCCGTATCACTATAAAGAAACTATGTTCAGAGAACCCCGATTAGTTGATTCTGCGCATCTTCGTACAAAGTTTGCACATTTTTCAACTCCGTTTCTCGCTTGTTGAGTTGTTCAAGAGTTTCGTTAAGCACTTGTTGAATACCCTCTTTTTCCGTTGAAAGCGTTGTGATGTCTTTTTCTAGCCTAAATGATTGTTTCGCTAATTCGCGAACAGCCTCGTCCCGCTCTTTTACGACAACCGCCATTTCACTTTTGCCTCCCGCCTCTCTCTGTTTAATTTCTAAAAGTTCAACATTTGCTTTCTCGAGTTCTTGTGTGACTACTTGTTTGCTGTCTCGTAGTTCTGCGACTTCATCCCTTAGTTTACTTACCTCAGTCTCCAATTGTGTCGTCGAGTCTGAATCGATTCTAAGTGTTTTCAGAGTGTTTAACTCCATTTCTCGCTTGTAGAGTTGATCGAGAGTTTCTTTAAGCAGATTTTGAATACCCTCCTTATCCATCGAAAGCAATTCGATGTCTTTTTCAAGTCTTTTAGATTGTTCCTTCTGTTCGTCTGCTAGCTTTTTGAGTTCTTCATTCTCGAGTTTGATTTTGTCAATTTCTTGTGACTGTATCAAGATTTTTTGGTTATATTCTTCCTCTGTACGGCTACTCATCAAATCAGTTAGCCGTTCTTCAATGTACGTTCGCAGCGAGGCTTTCAATTCATCAGATGCTGCAAAATCCTTTAGCGTACGGTCGGACAAAATATCCTCGATAATTTCTCCCCGCAATCGCCCGCCGAATAAAGAGGAGTACGCAGACTTAAACAATTCCATAAGACGTGTGAAGACCTCGGCCGGCGCGTCGACTAACTTAGCAATCGGGGTTCTTTGAACGGAGTTTCTTCTATACGTGAATGCGGGAACAAGAGGCCGCTGGATGAGCGGCTTATAGGTCGCAGTGTTTACTCGTAGCTGTTTGGCTAGAGCTTTTGTGATTAGTAGATGCAATATAGTGCATGGTTGAAAAATGAATTAAATAAAATGTGCGTTCCGCGCTTGGGTTGATTATACCCGGGCGGAACGGGGCGTGAGGTGCAGTGCCCCTGAAAAGAACAACCTACGCATTATTTAATACTAGCCGTGCAGATTCGGGATATTCTACCCCCGGTCTGTACGGTTAGCGTCTTACTAGCATCCACTAAACATAAGGGTTTAATGACGTCAGTTAGCTAGGGATAAGGGAGGTTTTGCGACTAAAAGCTGCTCTGGCTGGTTTTGTCGGCCTCTTTCTTTGCTCGTTGTCGTTGCGGCGGCAGCCGCAGCTATGGGTGCTGCGGAGCAAAATCCCAAAAGCACTGGTTGCACTGGCCACTTGGCCAGTGGTGAGACTTCCAGTTGTTAACCGGGCAGGCGTAGTTCCTCGCCCGGTTAACTAAAAGAAAAGAAAAAGATTACCTCCGGTCCGCACCTTTTCCCCAGCTTGGGGTCTTTGGTGGGCCGGATGCCGTGACAGGTGCTCAACTGTCGCTTGGTCGGCCCAGTGCGCGAGCTGGTGCTCCGTACCTGGGGATGCTTGCACCCCGGGTTGGAGCCGGATGGCTGGCACTGGCGACCCGTGTCTCGGTCCGCGGCCTGCGGCTTTTTCTTCGGAAATTGCTGCTGGCCAGCAAACTTTGCAATTGCCTTCCGCCGAGGGGGGGGTGGTTGGGGCTGGGGACGGCGATGGGAAAAGCGTCTAAGCTAGAAATTTTTTCCCCACGCATAGAAACCTCGGGGGGGAATGCGGTCTTGGCTGAACGGACTCTCGTTCAGCCAGGTGCCTGGGGCTGTGGCCTCGGGCATCCGGGCTGGCGGGGCCTGGGCTAGGTCCACGTTTTTTCTCGAAGCACCCCGGGTCTATGGGGAGACGGCCATAGCGGTACCGACTCGGGGCCCCGAGAGGGGTCATGATAGGCTGGCCGTGCGCAATCGCAGTGCAAATGCGCTGGGCCTTTTTGGGCCTGGCCATGCATCCACAGCCGCCGGGCACACGCCTCCCGATGTGGGGGGGCTCCCGTTTTGCGGCAGGGCGGTCACTTGTGACAACGAGCAAGGTGGAGTGCGGCTTCAAGGGAAAGCCAGGGCGGGGGTGATTGGGCAACGTACTTCATGAAGGGCCTTGAACGGCGTGCCTCCGGGCATGTCAATTAGTGTCACATGTATGCTTCCACTTATTGTTTTAATGAAGATGCTGGTTTTTGTGGGAGCTACGTGGGACATGAATCGGGGTTCTTTGAACGGAGTTTCTTCTATACGTGAATGCGGGAACAAGAGGCCGCTGGATGAGCGGCTTATAGGTCGCAGTGTTTACTCGTAGCTGTTTGGCTAGAGCTTTTGTGATTAGTAGATGCAATATAGTGCATGGTTGAAAAATGAATTAAATAAAATGTGCGTTCCGCGCTTGGGTTGATTATACCCGGGCGGAACGGGGCGTGAGGTGCAGTGCCCCTGAAAAGAACAACCTACGCATTATTTAATACTAGCCGTGCAGATTCGGGATATTCTACCCCCGGTCTGTACGGTTAGCGTCTTACTAGCATCCACTAAACATAAGGGTTTAATGACGTCAGTTAGCTAGGGATAAGGGAGGTTTTGCGACTAAAAGCTGCTCTGGCTGGTTTTGTCGGCCTCTTTCTTTGCTCCCCACCCACCCACCCTTGTCTTGGTTGCCTCTAGGGCAACGTACTTCATGAAGGGCCTTGAACGGCGTGCCTCCGGGCATGTCAATTAGTGTCACATGTATGCTTCCACTTATTGTTTTAATGAAGATGCTGGTTTTTGTGGGAGCTACGTGGGACATGAAGCATCGTTCGAAGAAAACCTGGACGCGTCCCCACATCAGGACCGACACTCACGACCTCGAAGGGAATTTTACGAGCGTCCATCCACGGGTTATACGCCTGGAGACCCGTGACGACGTTGTTGATTATGGTTTCTTCGGATGGTCCGAACAGAGCGTTATTCATTCCCTTATATTGCGTCAGTTTATTATCCGAGAAAATGCACAATTCAATATGAAAAACGCGTTATGAAACGATGTCTCTCGTGTCTCAGAAAATTATCCGCCATTCTCGACGATTTTAAGCGGATCGGGATTTGTCGCGTCTGTGCGATCTCGTGTGCAAAAACGGTAGATGACACAATGACCGGATTCGTCGACAAGGAACTGGTGGTCGCGTGTCTTGTGCGTCATCTAGCGTTTGAAAAGGGACGAGACAGCGCCTCCGGAACTCTGAGAGCATACCGTGAAGCCGTGAACTGGATGGGATGTTATAGTGAAGTGAGGCGGACGACAGAGTGGATACAAAGAAAAATTCTCGCTGAACTTGCGAGGTCTTGCGCTTTGAAAGCGAAAGGCTCGTTTTCGTTATTGTCAATGTCCTTCTTCGCTGTACCTACTAGCGAAATTCCCTCTGCGATATTTTTGTTGAGAACATACTAAATGTCACAATTCGGAGTCGTGCTTATCGAGGCCGCGGTCGTAGCGGCCGCCATGGCGGGTGTCATGACGCTCGTGCATTCGGTCCACATGCACTATGACGGGGAAAGGGCGATGACGCATGCGGGGATTCTCATACAGGTCGCTATATCGGCGTCTATTTTGCATGTGTTGTTCGAATTGATCGGTTGGAATCGGAAGTTTTGTTTGAGAATGCAGAAAACTGCGAGAATGGGCTAGACTTTGTTATTAGTTATTCACGCGCGCCTTCGCCATCATATGGTACAAGGACAGGCCAAGCAAAGTAGAAAGTAGGGCCGATGTACCAAAGATAGACCAGCCGATGACCGGTTTCTGATCCTTGTTCAGCAAGTCGTTTGCACGGGCGCTCATCGACATGTGCAAATTCAGAGCGAGGAATCCGGCGATGATCGCCGCAAACGGAGGAAACACGTTCCCGTCGGAAGTAATAAACTTGAACTTTTTAGCAGCGTCGGTCCCTAACTTAGCCGCTGTCTCTGGCAACTTTGCCGCCATATCTGCCGCTGCGTCAGCTGCACTTTTCACCATTGTGTTCGTATAATGTATTGCATTCGAAAAAATATTTAGTCCCAGTACGGTATATATCTGACATGTACGGTCTGCAAGCCGTCAACGAAGTTCCCCAGCATCTCAGATGCTCTCTCAACGACGGAACCTGTGTCTACGTGGACAAGGAGAAACCGCATCTCATCGTGGAGTACGTGTACGACGACCAGCCGACATGGACCCCGCGCCCCCTCTTATGCGTCATCATCGTCCTCTTCTTATTCGCTCTCGTCGCCCTCGTCCTTCGTTGGAAAGCTTCGTCCAACTCTTCCGCACCCGCGTACCAGCAAAACAATCTCGTAGGATAACCATGTCCTACGGATGCGCCAAGCCCGAGTTCGTCGTACAGAGGGAACGGGAGGAAATCATCAATGCTAAAAAACGTGCTGCCAGGGCTGACAGAGTCGCACAACTCGAAGCCATGGAGGATCAGAAACACGAATCGTGCGCGTACTGCCACAGTCCTGTTTCCGAAGACGGGTGGAAGTTTGAAGGCCGATGGATGACGAGACCGGCAATGGAAAAACAACCAGAACCATGGATCTTGTGTTGCAAGTCTTGCTACGATACCAAGTTCGGTGTCGGGAGAAACGAGTCCGACATGATGAAGGTTTTTAAGAACGCGTATTCCCCGCATCTTACGTATCACACCACCGTCAACGAGCACGCCTGTTTCGCGACGAACCGCGTCACGCCGTTCTGTCATCCCAAATAGCGTATGCGAACAGACGCACGCCTTGCGTTTCGATGACGAGAGTGATTCCCCATCCGTCCATGTCGAAATGGGTTATCATCCGTGTTGGAAACCGGTTCCGGAATCGGTTCACGATGTCGCAGCGTCGAATCGCCTGAAGCCAGCTCTTGCTTGTGTACACGTCGTCAAGAGTGCGTATAAGACGTTCTCTGTCCCAAGGTGTTGGCTCTTGCTCCAAGATCAATTCGTTAGATGTTGGAGTCGCGTCACGAACGACGATGAATCCGTTGGCAGCCTCCATGACGAAAATGCCTTGACGAACTCCGTCGTCTGATGGAGTTTTGATAACCTTGGTAACCGTGAAGGGACCTGCGTTCAAATCTTTTGATACCCGTTCTGCATCGACACGTCTTACTTCAGGCTGCTTGCCGTCTGGAATCGAGTAGCCTATGTAGGAAGACGGCGAGAGACACATCTTGGTTTGCCATCGAGCTTTTTTGCAAACGTCGAGAACCGACTTGGTTTCCTGTTCCTCATGATTTTCTGGATCAGTTTCTGATTGTAGCGCATATTGAGAAGCAGCATACGCTACAAGTAGTCCAGCTCCTGTAGCAGCTGCTATTTTGACCAATGTGTCTGACATGATATCTAATAAAATGCGATATTTTTAGGGTAGCACTGGGCTCGGAAACCAATGCGTATGATCCCCCGAACGTGATCACATGCAGCAAAGCGTGCATCGTGTTGCTATCTTTCGACAATCGAAAAATCCAATAAGCGAGCAGTGCGTACATTAAAGAAGCGTACATCATGATAACGCGCCACGAGATTATACCGCACACGATCCCCGCGTACGCTCCGTACAGAGCCATGTAGTTTGCGACGACCATATCGATCTTTCGAACGACGCGTTCGTTTAAAGAATGATTGATTTGAGACATCACTACAAGTGCAACGTATCCATACCTGAACGTGACCGTATGTTGTACGGCCCACACATGAATCATAGGATCGCGTACAACATAGACGAAACGTTCAAAATACTCATCGTTACCATCTGCGCTACAAATCCAGAGAACGACTAATTTTTTATAAACGGAAGCGCGTGGCCAGATGCCAGCATCACTTCGTTTACAGTTACCCCGTCTTCAATGACGAGTGTCCCTAAAACGCGACCGAACGCGTCATTCTGATGGCAACGAAGTGTAATGATCTTCGTGTTTGTATCCACTAACTCTTGTATATCCTTGGGGCTGAACGTTGTATCGGACGGGTCAAACTTGCAATCGGTCGCTAGCTTTATGAGTGCGTTGCGAGAAAGACACGCTGATTTCTTGACCGTGTCTCGGTTCCAAGTAAAGGCTGGCGGGTGCATTTCCGGTGCGTTGATACCGGCTAGGCGGACGTTGAGTTTGACGCAAAGTTCCGTCCAAGGAACATTCGCGGCAACACGGACGGTATCGCCGTCATGACAGCTTACGACTTTACAAGGCAGTTCGAGGCCATCTAATGATAAAAGTGGCAGATCGGAGTCTTTCATTGTTTTAAGAGAATCCATTTCATTAAATCATATATTACATAAAATCACTTCTTCTTCTGCCGAACCTTTACAGTCTTTTTCTTTCTAACTCTTCTTAGTCTTTTGCGTTTCTGTCCCGCCCCGTGGCCATCAGCATCAGATGGTTCATGAGCGGAAGGCTCGGATGCAGCTGGAGGGGCGACACTGCCCGCAGTAGCAACCGTGGATGGCGCAGGGGGGTGGGTCGCTCGATGTATCTTCGTTCGACGATGTAGACAGGTGGGCGGGTGTAACGCGAGGAAAAACGCCTCGAGATGGGGCGGAGGCTGCGTCCTTCATTCTTCGAATATGTGTTCTGCACTTGGACTTTGAAGAGACCGTCTTGCAGGACATTTTCCCGTCCTTTGTTGCGGCACAGCAGCGGATTTTCGACACCATTGTTACTACGAGGACCGAAAAAAACGACGATGTCGTTTCGTTGTCGTAGCTTTTTGCAGGCGTCAAGAGCCTCCATAGCTTTCAATACGACACAGAGGTCGCCTTTTTTTGATCGCAAGATCTCGGCGGCGGATCGAGCCCTTGCCCATGCGATCATCTGGTTGTGAGGAGGCAGTGAGCGAAACCTCGTCTCTGCTTCGTGCAGAGTACCGATTTCCTTCCTCAACGCTCGACCCCAAACAGTGACGCACACGCTTAGGTTTGAAACATCGATCAACTCTCGTGTCAAATCGGCGAATGTGTCGCCGAATACTTTCTGAGAGCTCGTTGGGGAAACGCCGCGTCCGTATACCCGCTGCACAACGTCGAAGAGCTGACTGGCACATTCAGAGGCGTCTTGGTTCTTGTCTGGATGCACGACGAGACAGAGGTCGAGATAGTGCTTCCGCTTGATCGGCTGTTTTCCGATCTGGCTCTGCTCCTTTACGCGCTTGAAATCGCGCAACACGCACTCAGAAAGAGAAACGGAACCTTCCATTAAACAAGTCGCCAACAGCTCTTGTTCTGAAGCGGGCATTGATAGACACTCGCAGAAAATGTCTTGGCGTTGAAAGGAAGGAAGGTTGCCCATTTCCGTGGAAGGAGAGAGACTGTCTTCGAAGGATTACCTGGACATTTATTCCGTCCTGACAAAATATCTGGAGCGCCGCGCCGTGATGACGTTTGTAACCGGCTTTCGGTGATACTTTTGTCATCAAGTTTGCACGCGCCGTGGTAGAGTCGCCTCGACTACCATGGCCTCCAGCACTGCCTTGGCCCTCGTGGGCGTCTCTACCGAACAATTCAAGGAGGTTTTCGCGCAAGGAAAACTCGTTTCAAAACAACAGTTCGACGGAAAACTTCCCCTGCCCTCTAAAGACGATGTCGAGGCAGACCAGGTGCGAATTCTGCGGGATCTGACTGCAAAAAGTGCGGGGCAGATCGTTCCGTTTATACCCGAGAAAGTCGTCAGCGGGAGGCGTTTGTTTCATCTGCTCAACTTCTTGCGGTTCATTCTCGAGAAATGGACGACCAACATTCCCTCTTCGTTCGTCGATTTCGTCCACCAATCCGGAGGGACGATACTGAAGGTCGAAAAGACTGCGTACGCCTGCCCCGTGGTCTTGGCGAATCTCGCTCGTGCGGTCTCGTGCCCCGTTGGGAGCGGGAAAAGCGTAGCGCGCTCGTGAACGAATGGTTCAAGTCTCACAGGATTTCCATCACCGTCTCTGTCGAGGAAATCGTCATCGACAACGCTCCTGTCGAGAAGACTGCCGTATTCAGGGAAATGACGAGACGAGACGCTTTTCTTCGTTTCGAGATTCAGAGACTCGAGGACGTCTGGGCAAAATACAACGAGGCATTTCGCGACTACGAGAAAGATCACCGCGCAAGAGAGCAGTTTCAGAAACTCTGCGAGGATTCAAACCACGCCATGCGGCGTCTACCAGTCGCTAGGCACGAGCTGGATGTCGTTTCAACAGTCCTCGCAACCCCTGAGTTGCTCAGGAGTCTCGAGACCATCTCTATTCCTGCCGCTTTTGAATACGATCCTAGAATGGTAGTTTCTTCAAGCAAATCGCTGGGGCGTTGTTGAGAAATTTGTAAAATAATTAAATGATTATTTTCATTAATAAATATCATTTACATCAAATCAAGACACATTCTCAGACTTGCTGATCTCGTCTAGGTTGGCCTGGAAAATGGCATCCAAATCGAGTTGAAAATCGTCCATGCTAGCTTCCGCGGGGCGTGAGCCTAGAACCCCCAACAGCATTTTCTTGATAAGTAGGCTCACTTCTTCCTTTGTCGCGGAAGCGGTCTCGTCTTGCGTGTTTCGAGAAAGAAAATGAAGAACGCGTTCGCTAAGGCCACATAGGTCCATGCATGCCTTGATTTCCAATTCTCGCTTCTTGATTTCGAGTTCCGCTCGAAACAGTTCAGAATGTGAAGCCAACAGAGAGCGAACCTCCTCGCTTGCGTTGGAAACCGCCTGGGACGTGTCTTTGATGGTGGCCGCCATGGCTGCGTATCTCGACTCTGCGTTCAAAATCTCTTGACCGATGCGGTCTTGCGCGTTCTCGAGTTGTCGAGAAAAGCAGCCGAGTTCAGCGAGCCACCTTGAGCGGTCGAAAATACCGGAAGAGACGCTCTCGGCCTCTCTGAGAGCCGCAAACTCCGGCAAGACAACGCTGATAAGCGGCCACAATAAAGCAGGAGCGATCCAGCACGCGTCGGTGTCTTTGCAAATAAGAGTGGGAGCTTTTGTGAACGCCTCGATGGACTCTGCGAACGTTTTGATATGTTTTAGCTCTGAAAAAGCCTGGAACGTCTCGAAGGCGTTGTCGAAACCGCAAAGACTCCGCACGACGTCGATTCCTTGAATGAGCGTCGAAGGGAAATGCACGCGTATAAGATTTGGACCTTTCAGTGGGACGTGCGGTTTAAAATTGTAGCACTCAAGCCCTTTCCCGATAGTAAAATCATGGCGAAGGAGGCAGTGTACGTCCGCCATCGTCTCGTCACCGGGGTAGTTTGAAACGCGAGAGATATTATATGCCTTTCTGGAATCGTAACCGACGCGAAACGATAAGGCGCCGCGCCAGATATTTTCGACATCAAAACAGGATAAATAGACAGCGCTACCCGGCGTTTCTGTTCTCGACACTCGCCATGGAGACCGTCTTTGTCGACAACGAGAGAGGTCTCATAAGCATATTAGACGTTCTCTTTCACGAGCTAAAAGTCGACCGCGTGGAAGACCTCGTTCGTCAATTTCCATCGGTGTTTTCAAAGTGCGAGCGAGTTGTGCGAAACGGGCGCGAAGATCTTCTTGCGGACGCTGTGACCGCTTTGCTTATCATTCGAGCCTTATCGTGGGCTTCCAGAGCAAGCGCCCGCCTTTCATGTGCTCGTTACGTCTCAAATCGTCTCGGAGCGCATCCGAAACTCGTTTACGCCGTCTTCGATATCGATGCGAGCGACGAACCACACCATGGTGCTTACTCCGACCTTCTAATAACCCCTCTTCCGGAGGGCATGATGGGAGCGGACAGGAACACGAAAGATCAGTTCAGCGACACGAATCTCGTCGCGGCTGAACGCTACTTGATGCGATTTCGCCGAAAGTTCAGCATCCCTGACGAGGCATGGAACGATTTTTCCAACGCAGTGAAGGTGATGGCGGGCGTCGACCAAGAACCCGTGAAGCCAGCCAAGGACTGCGAGCCGCGATGGAGGCTCGTGAACTTGTGTTATGCGTCCGCGGCTAATTCTTTTCGTCTTTTTGGCGAGAAGGCGCATTACTCGCTTATTTTTCACACCGTCGTGCATCAATTTGATCGCGTGAAGCATTACAACGTTCACGCGGCCCCAGAGACGAAGCGGCATGACATCGATTGGTGCGCTGCCGTTGATGACCGGGCCCACTTCATCGTCACAGGCATGACGAAAGAAGAGTTTCGCAAATTGCATCCACAGCTCGCCTCCGACGAGCCAGTGAAGTACGCGTACAATGGGACTACGTGCGACCTGCACGACTACGTCCTCAGAGTCCTCTTCGCCCTTCAAGATCATTGCCGTCCCAGCGAAATCGACCACGCCGTGTTTGTGGCTCATGAGCAGTGGTCAGTCATCGCCCGCCGATTCGGCTGCAGGCTTCTCTGCAGACACCCGAGAACGCGATCTCAGATCGAGTACGTGAAGAGGCTCGACGAGGCCAGCCGGCTCAGGCATTTGTATTGGAGCGGGATCAGCAAGGTTGATGCGGCGGAAGAAATGGAAGATGACATTTACGAACAGATGTGGACTGACGGGATTTTTTAAGTCGTTGTAAATATATTTAATATGATCGACTTCTTCTTCCTCTCATGTTGTATGCGAATCCAATTTTTTCGCGATATGCTCTGATCAAGGCGTCTTTTTCGTCCAAATGATCGACCATGTTTCTAGAATTGTCAATATTTCTTGCCCGGAGTGCTTGTCGGAGCCATCGACAACTAAACATAAATAACTTTAGGCGTGAAATGGCGCTTTTCGATATCCGATAGCTCGCGAGAACAGTGACGCGATTTTTTCCGCATTCGGTCTCGGGAGTGACGCTGGCTAGAAGCGATATTACGGGCAAGCGATCGCAATCACTTGCGCGGATCGGATAAACGTGAAGAACAGTAGTATAAGGGACGACGACTTCTTGCTTGACGACAGCTTCTAACGCATCGTGAACATAACTTGAAGAAGAACGAAATACCGATTCGTGTGTAATGTTCGCGGCGTTCTGATTGTCAAGTAGACTTTCGAGAATGACTTGTGGAGATCCCCGAACTTCATCGAGAAAGAAACCGTTTTAAAATCCGCATACGAACCTAGTCGTGTGGAGGGGGGTGAGGTCACGAATTCTTGGCCATGCTCGAGTTTGCACCAAACAAGGTTTTCTGATACTCGCGTGTCGAAAAAACCATCTCCTGGACGAACATGTTTTCCGTGGTAAGCGCACACAACTCCGTCTTCTCTTACTCTTCCTCCACAAGATAGCCTAAAACCTCTATGCGGACACCGGTCCAAGCACGTTGCGATCTTATCGCTGGAAGATCTGTATACAAACAAGTCGGAATCGTTCACCCGAATCACTTTGGGTCGTTTGAACATTTCGACATGTCCTAAACAAACCCATTTGTCGCAAAAACTCGAGACGGTTGGAATCGCGGGTTTCGGTTTGCGACAGAGCCTTTGAATATGTTCTGCGCAAAATAACGTTGAAAGGTTCGGCCGCCTGATACTTATTTTCATCTCCGTGTGAAGGTATCTGTGAAAAACAGTCAAGTGGTGGTGACGAACCTTCATTTTGTATCATTATAACACAAATGCGCGCCTTCACAAGTTTTTTGCCTCGCCCGGCTCCTGTCCCTATCCCAATACCAATCCCGCTGCCTGTTCCTGTTCCTCGACCAAGGCCGCGTCCACGACCGAGAGTTTTGGCCGGAAACCAGAGTCCGTGGGATCGCGACGTGTATATCGTGAATAAAAACCACCCGTTCCAATCTCTTCTGGCGGTTTGCGACATTGAACGCGATCGAAAAACTAACGTTATGCGGCCCATGACACACGTTCTTGGCTTCAACGATGAGAAAATGGCGCTTCTCATGGAAAAGATTGCGCAAGATGATGAGAAAACGGGGCGTCTTAACGAATGGGCGATCGACGACGACAAAGTCGAGTCTTTCTTGAAAACAAAACTTGAAGACTTTGTCATGTCTATTCAAGAAGAAGAAACACCACAGGTTTCTATAAGCCATGAAACTCACATCGAAGTCCGACAGATGCCATTTCGGGACTTGATCAATTGGACTGGTTTGTCCGGAATGGTACTCAGAATTATAGAGATACAAAACGGAAAAGTCGTGATTTCTTCACATTATCCCAGGGATGATTGCATGTATTTCATTCCATTTATGAAGATGTGTTTACGGTAGTCATGATTCGTTGAATCGGACGCTTCTGTCCACAGGCTCTATTGCCTTGAATGCCTGTGTATGATTCTGCTGCCCAAGTTTCCAGTGGGCGAAACAAAATGGCAATGAAACAAGAACAGCTACTGCTATTAGTTGTGAGGGTAAGAATGCCACGAATTCCGCCATGGTTCTTGCAGGAAGTTGCCTTTATTAATAATCAGGAAACACAGACGTAAGTCACGTCACTTCCAAGACTGCACGCAGCACAGACGACAGGGTCGCAGTGCCAAGAGAACGTGCACGCAAGAACTAGCGTCCCGGTGTGACCAAGTCACTCATATAGCTTACTAGGGACGCGTCCAAGTATTCAGCTGCACTGTCACAGCTGAACTGTCAATCAATTGATTACACAGACTCTGGCACGTCTTTGGCGCGCAGATCTATCAATTGTCCATACGGCTAGTCCTGTGGACCTATCCGTACACTAGTCAGCATCAATTGTCTCATAGGTCCTGGCGCGCTACAGTGCGCCTACCTATCAATTGACCATCAAGTCCTGTACAAGTCCTGTCAACGTCCTGCGGACTATCAAAGTGACACTTGTACATCCTGTGTCCGTACGCGCCCACAGTGGCGCGCCGGGTACTGTCGGCACAGCCTAGGAAACGTCATAACTTTTACGTTCCTTAACCAAATGAGGCGTTCAAGGTGCCGTTGGAAAGAGCGTAACAATCTCTATCCATCTAACGTAAATCCTTTACGTTAACTCCAATCCCTTCTTTTCTTTAGGGATCACATCCCCTGCCAGGGACCCTTGAAGTAGCTTGAAATGTCCTTCACTCCAGCTTGAAGCTTGAACAGATGTCTTTAATGGCCATTGCCATTCCCCCAGCCCTTTCTTTTAAGGAACTGGAAAAGAAACAGATCTGCCACAGGGAAAACCATTTCATGAGAAATGGAGAAAACCTATGGAAGTGGCATTACAGAGTACCACCAGATATTAGAAGCACACAAAATTAAATACATACAGGTTAATTCTATGAGGTCTTCTCCAGGAATTAATCCCATCACCTCGGTAGAGCCTCCAGTACAATGACCTTCTGGCGGTGAGTTACATTAATCCCAGATACTAATCCCATAAAACCCAGTACATATTCAATATAAGTACAATAAATCCATGACAATTAAAATACCACTTGACAAAGTAAGGCGTATTACAATAGTTTGCCTGTCATTCTCTCAACAGGGGTCTATTGGCGCCCGTCTTACGGCGCCCGTCTACTTGCCAGATGGTAAACTGCCACAGCAAACAAATGACAAAATGAAACACATAGGCAACAATTAAATCCTGCCCTGGGGAACTAGGGAAGTCTGAACAGGCAAACACCTGAACAGGCCAGCTTGTAGAAACATAATACCAGGGAATCGAACCCCGCCCTATAAACCCCAGAATAAAGGTTCCCAGACCATTGTGAGAAGGTATGTACAAATATACATTTCTTTTAAAATAGAATACATGGTCTGTAATGGACCTGTCAACCTTGTGTAGTCAACAGCATGAACCCCAGCCAAAACCTGGCTGTATCCTGATTAAAATCAGAGTGAGTGTACCATGGTCCATGAGCCTTAGTACAGACTAAAATACAGGTATTATGCCAGTCACAATGCTGACACTACCACACAATCTGCTCTCCAATGCCCTATAACCATGCACCAGCTTAGACAGCTTGCTGAGATGGGTCCATCAGAGACTGAAGAACCTTGTATTGCACTGCTGCCTTCTGCACTAGCTTGGTCAAAGCATCAGCAGGATTGTCAACCCCAGGGATATGCTCAATATTGGCCAAGGAGGACAACTCCTTAAGAAGGAGATAATCCAAGTCCCTACTTCTGGCCATCTGCCTGTGCACAAACTGCACCATCCCCATGGAGTCTGTTTTTAGAAGAGTGGTAACCTGAAGTGGCCAAGGAGTGTTAGAAGTCATCTGATGAAGCAACTCCTTCAGATAAAGGCTTGTGTGAATGCCTTCACAAATAGCCCTGCATTCTGCCACATCACTGCTGACAGCCACCCGTTTGTGCAGGCGACTAAACCAGCTCACCAAACTCCCCAGGCCTTCCTGTCTGAGCACAAAGAGCCCTGCAGCCCTGCCCCTGACCTTGGAGACCTGCCTGCTGTCCATTGAGCTATCCACATACAGCTCCATGCAAATGGGTTGTGATAAATCCACTGCAGACAACAGAATGCCAGATGAAGCCCTGACCTGATCAGCCACCTTGGCAGACCCTAGCTCCACCAGCATGTCATCAGGCAACCTGGCTATGACCATGAGGTCTGGCCTGGAAATGCCTGCCACCCAAGCAACCATGCCCCTCACCATGGGACACAGTGCCTGTGTGATGGTTGGAGGAAGCTTGCTAATGAGGGTCTCTTGATAGTCATTGCCCCCCACCAGCAGCATACGCCACTCCCCTCCCTTCTTCACCAGTGTGGCCTCCATGCCCACAAACAGCAGAGGCTCATTCTCCACCTGCCATTGCTCCCTACCCAGAGGAAACTTGGACTTAATGATGGAGATCAGCTCCTTAAGCCACGACGTGGGAGCTATCAGATGTAGGTCATCCCCGTGCAGCGAAGCATACACTGGCAGGCCTTCCCATTGCCCCAGAAACAGACAGGGGTCTACAGGAGAGACCTTCAAGTTGCAATGCTCCTTCAGGAAACGGTTGAGAGTCTCCCTCCAGATTATTGGACTTGACCTCAGGCCCTCCAGGCCCTTGAGGATTTTAAGGAACTCCGTGTGGATGTCCCTTTTCCATACAGCAGGCACCCTAACATAGAAAGGCGTCTTGCCCTCCCACTTTTCCTGTGCCACATCTGCATCACCCTCCAGAAATGCCCTCTTGAAGTCTATCACCACTGAGCCATAGTCCAAGCCCTTGTTGAGAAGGCCTAGAAAGACACACAGCAGCAGCCTCCAAGTATCATGCAGCATGCCAGGGGTATACAACTCCTCAGCAGTGCACTCACCAGTACCCTTGAACTCATTCAGCACTGGCCTGACATGTGGTACCTTGACCCCGTCCACCTCCTTCATCTTGATGACAAACTTGAGCTTGAGTAGACGTCGTGCAGGAGGCAGGTCATTGACAGGTTCCACGCATTTCTTGGAGATCCAATCCTCCCCAGATTTAATGAGACCCAGTGTGACCTGGGGACACATAATGGGAGAGGACATGAGCTTCACCAGGCCTTGGTAGTTGATAGGGCTGTGTCCAGCAAGTGAGTGAGGACCAATGCCCAAACTGCTTGGATGACTAGCAGCTGGCAGTATGAGGTCATCAACCAAGGGCTCCTGCCCCTGGCACACTTGCACACGCTTAACCGTCCTGGTTACTGCACGTGATAGGTGAGTGGTCCTGAAATTAATCAGTGGGACCTGACCAGCCCCTTCCTTAGTCAGGAGAGAGGACGTGATCACTACCCCATCCTGGCATAGGAAATTCTGCCCCAGAAGAGCAGGTCCTTGATAGCCCTCCAAGACACAAAAAGCAGTGTCCTGTCCAAGGATAGGAATGAATACCTCACCCAGTACCTTCACGTGTACCCCGCCACTGAAGTCAGACACAAACTGATAGCTGGGTTCAGACATGCTGTACCCTGCTGCAGCCCTGGTCCCAATAATGGAGACCTGAGAATTAGTGTCTACCTCTAAGGCAGTGTCCAGCCCCAGATTGCCATGCCACCTGAGCTTGGCTACCTTGGGCTGCTTCTTGGCCCTTTGTAGAGCCCCAATCAATCCAGCCAAACTTGTCCCCCTGGGCTTGGTTAGTGCCTTGGGCTTGACAGTTGACTCCCCAGCTGTTGACCTTGCAGCCTGTTCAACAAGTACCTCTGCAACCTGGCCAGGGCTGACAGATTCCCCTGCAACAGATGTGGTCGTTGCGTCAGTGATGTCACCTGGGACCTGAAAATCCTGCAGATCCTGTGAGCCTTGTGCCTGACTGCCCTCATTCATCAGGTTAGGCTTGACATATGACCAACTCAGCCGGTGTACATGCTTTGGTTCGTCCTCCATGCTGACCAAGCATGCGTGGCTAGCTTCATCAACCTGGGTAACCACCCCAGGACTCCAGCTACCACGTTTGCCATAAAGGCTAGGTTCCTTCCAAGCTAGGACCTTCTGACCCACTTGTGGCTCCAGCATCTTCCAACCCCGGTCCTTCTCCCTCAGCTTGGCAAAGGTGACATGTGCAGCATGTTTCCAGCCCTCCAGCACATGTGGTGGGCACAGGCCATGATATAGACCCATTGGGCTGACAGCAACTCCATCATAGTAGAAGTTAACCCTGCTGTTCAGCTGCTGCTCCACGTTCCTCAGCCATGCACTCCTGACAAGTGCAGGTGCAGACAAGGGTACCCAGTCTTCAGAGATGATCAATTTCTTGACCTCCTGGATTGCCCTCTCGATAGCACCCTGCTGCCCATGAGCCTCCCTAGGTGTAACCAGCAACTCAGGAAGGGTAGGATCACCCTTGAGATGCTGAAACTGCATGTCCACCTGGATCCTTGTGGTAGGAAACTTGGCTCTTACATTCTGCAGGGCAGCCAGCAAGTACCTGTTCTTCATAGAAGGTAAATGCTCTAGCACCTTGTATTTCGTGTACCTGTCCACGCACACCAACAGTTGCATGCCCCTGATGTGTTGGATATCACACTGCAGATCACCAATGCTCTGAGGTAGAGCTTTGGCATGTGATTTCCTGGGCTTGTTGGAGGACAACTGGCACTTACACCGTGAGGCAGCTTGCTGACACGCCTTAAGAAGGGGTGCCCTGCCCATACGGAAGGCAAAGTTGTTTGACAGAGAAGTGGCATGCCCAAACATGTTGTGGATTCGGGCACCCAACTCCTGGTACACAGAGGAAGCAGTCCCTGGCACAGTCAGGACTGTGCTGTCAGGTTGTCCAGCATCACCATGCTGACTTCCATCCTGTTCTGACTCAGAGCCTGAGTCACCCTGCTCATGCCCAACACCTGGACCGCCAGCAGGGACCACATGCATACCACCAGAGGCCTTCACACCCCTCTGTGGTTGTACATTGGTTTCTCTCAAAATGAGAGGTCCACCCTCGTGCCCAGCACGAGGATGCATAGGGTCAGACATACTTACAGCTGCATCAGCTGTCAAGGACGTCTTCATAGGAACCTGTACCTCTCCAGGTGACCTGGGGCCACACTGAACCTGGAGATCACCCTCTTGTTGCCCAGATATAAAATCTGCATTGGAGCACCTGGCCTCCCCCTTGGGTGAATTAAGGTGTGTAGGGGTTGCCTCAGACAGTCACTGCTCCTTGTTGTCTTCTTGCTGACTGCCCTTTGAAGGCTGGCCTGCCTGGGACTTGTTGTTGTTCTTCTTGTTGTTGTTGTTATTCTTGTTGCTGCCCTGGCCCTGGGACTTCTTGAAGCTGGGACACTCCTTCTTGATGTGCCCCCACCCCTTGCACAGGTAGCATTGTATCTTGGACTTGCCCTGGCCACTGCCCCCATTGTCAGACGCGTTGCCCTGCTTGGGCTGACCACCCACCCGCCTGAACACCGACTTGGAGTGTGACCTCCTGTCAGAATCAGGTGAATGATCTCCCTTGCGCTTGTGATGGTTGCCCCTACGCCCTCCTTGGCTTCGGTCAGCCTCAGACGTCTTGGAGCCACCCTGGGTACGCCCGCCTGCCTGGGTAGCCTTCACTGCTGGCACTCCACCCTCAAACAGCTCCTCTGCCTCGAGAGCTTGTTTAATGATGACCTTGTAGGCCTTCAGGGTAGAGTGTGGGGCACACATGACTTTTAAGGAGCCACGTGTCGCCTTATCCAGCCCAGAAACCTTGAGCCAGTTGGTTAGGGCTATGTTATCAGCGACATTAAAGCCGTGAGCCCTGCCCTCCTCAACCATCTTACAATAGTTGAGAAAGTTCTGGATCAGGTCCCCCTTGACCTCCCACCCTTGATACTTGTCCTGCCAATGGATGCCGACCTTCTTTCGTTGGTCCTCCAGCAGCTCCTTCAGCTCAGCCACGTACAGTGCCCAGGCCTTATTGGCCTTTTTGCACTCCCTGGTTAGGTCCTTAATCTGGTCAGTACACTTGCCAAAAGTGCTACTGCCTATCCAGATTTGATAGTAATTTGTACCACCGTACAAGCTAGGGAACCCTTCCAATCCCTCCACAAACTCTTCAGCCTGCTTAGGCTTGGAGTCTGAGGTTACAGGCTGCAACTGATTGACAATTAAAAGACCCTGTGTGGTAAGATCAAAGCCATGAATAGCTTGTGCATTATTATTATTGTGAGGAAGGTTGGTAATCTCTCCGGTAAGCCCCACGTCATCTACGTGAGCGGTTCCACTACCAGCACCCCCATTATTATTCCCACTGGCTGGACCCTTGCTACGGCGTCCCTCAGCCATCCTGCACTACCAGCTATTCAAAGAACACCTTAACAAAGCAGCAGAAAATATGTACAAAATTTTTGTGTCGCCTCTGCCGCCTGCGCCGGTGTCGCTGCCGCCCCGCGAATTGCCGCCGAAATTCGACAAAAAAATGTCGACAAGTACTGCAGAAGAAAATTAGGCCGACTAGTAGTCAAGGCCCCTGAAGTCGCAGTACGTGTATACGAACTCACGATCCTCCATATCCAGCTCCGGACCTGCACCGGTATGAATTAAAACCGGCGTGCTCCCCGCCGCGTAAGTTGCGACGCGCCGACGCGCGACGAGGCGCAGAGGATGTGTAAAGATCGTCAATAATTCCCACCCCGCGGGAATCCACTCTCGCACAGAGGCGAGAAATGCCACCAGGTTAATTAAAACCTGGCGCTCACGACTGCGTACGCCGCGAGTGAGCAGCGATAGCAGCGCGAGATCCTGAAACAAATTTGTTGACACCGCCGGCGCGCCCCCCGTGCGAAGCGATGCCCAGTTTTGCAGGTTTCTCTGGTAACCGGTGAGTGAAGAGAGGACGTTGTCCAACTCCTCAATGGCAGTCGTGACTTCGGTCACCGACCGCAAACCTCCCCGCACCTGGACCGTAAATGTCGATAAAATGTTGCGGATTTGGTCCAATAATGCGCGAACAGCCGGCACCAGTGCTGGCAAATCGGGGTCCTCGGGGTTATCCCCGAGCAATGCGTGAGCTGCACGCTGCTGACGATGAAGCTCGTCGAGCGAAACTGTAACTTCGTCGAGCAATTGTTGCCACGACGGCACAGTTGGTCTTGACGAAGAACCAGCCGGCGGAGCGGCTATTTCCTCATCGTCCGGAATCCGAAATTCTTCCGAATTTGGCATCTTTTTGACAGAGCGTGTAATACGAGTTGTAATACGAGTTGTGAGGGTAAGAATGCCACGAATTCCGCCATGGTTCTTGCAGGAAGTTGCCTTTATTAATAATCAGGAAACACAGACGTAAGTCACGTCACTTCCAAGACTGCACGCAGCACAGACGACAGGGTCGCAGTGCCAAGAGAACGTGCACGCAAGAACTAGCGTCCCGGTGTGACCAAGTCACTCATATAGCTTACTAGGGACGCGTCCAAGTATTCAGCTGCACTGTCACAGCTGAACTGTCAATCAATTGATTACACAGACTCTGGCACGTCTTTGGCGCGCAGATCTATCAATTGTCCATACGGCTAGTCCTGTGGACCTATCCGTACACTAGTCAGCATCAATTGTCTCATAGGTCCTGGCGCGCTACAGTGCGCCTACCTATCAATTGACCATCAAGTCCTGTACAAGTCCTGTCAACGTCCTGCGGACTATCAAAGTGACACTTGTACATCCTGTGTCCGTACGCGCCCACAGTGGCGCGCCGGGTACTGTCGGCACAGCCTAGGAAACGTCATAACTTTTACGTTCCTTAACCAAATGAGGCGTTCAAGGTGCCGTTGGAAAGAGCGTAACAATCTCTATCCATCTAACGTAAATCCTTTACGTTAACTCTATTCCCATGACGGAATAAAAAGGGACCACTCGGAACAATGAATCTTTCCCGAGATATTTATAGGTTTGAAACGTAAGAGCGCTCCAGATGGCTGCACCAATGATCTGGGCCACAATTCCCGTCCAATTTCGTTTTTTATCAGTTCCAGATGACGTCATTCTTGCCGTCGCGTATATGATGCCGGACATTGCGAGAAGGGCGACATAATTGACGTTCTTTGTCACGCTTGTCTGCCATATCCACATTTTGCTCAAGGGGTCTTGCGTCTGATATTGAAAGAGCTGCCGAAAGAGTGTCGGACGCAGGATTTTTGTTTCACGTCCTCTGAGTTCGTTACTATCGACGAAGTCAGAATTCTCGTTACGAGTTTGCATGGTTCGTTACCATACGCAAACGATTTTTTAATCCGAGTGGTCTGACTTCTTCACTTGCGGGGTGTAGCTCCCGAGGACATACTTCAGACAGAAATCGCCGGCGGTCCATCCGTTGTGGAGTTTGTGATCTACTGTGGCGCTCGCTCCCAGCTTCCGTAGCTCGTTTAACGTCTTGCGAACGTCTCCGACAGACATATCCGGAATCGACGTGCTCATAATAGGAGCACGCTTCCTCTTCTTCCCACTGTCGTCCGAGTCACCGCCCGAGTCCTCCATATTGACATCTGCGTCAGTCTTGGGCGGATCCGGGTCCGATACGACCACCTCGGTCTTTGGCAACTCCGCCTTTGTCAACTCGGCCTTTGGCGGCTCGGACTTAGACGGCTCGGACTTGGACGGCTCGGCCTTAGACGGCTCGGCCTTAGACGGCTCGGCCTTAGACGGCTCGGCCTTGGAAGCTTTCTCGGAAGTCTTGGCAGGCATGTTGTGTAGGAAAGTTTGTTGATACTGATGCTCGACCTTTTTTTTCTCGCCTGTTGAACGAACGGAGTAAAACTACGTCAACACTATGGACAAGACCACAGTCGAGGCCAAGTACAAGGAGTGCATGAAGTGGTTCGATGATAACGAAGAAACCCACGGCAAGTTCCGGAACGACTTTATTCTAGACGTGATCCCAGTGTACATGCGGTACTGTCACTCTGTTCAGCGCAGAAAACCGGTGTCTTCCAAGTCGAGCGTCTGGACCAAAACAAAGCACGGCGAGCTCGTCGAGGTCACATTCCTCGAAAACGAGTGGGCGACGATCAAACAACAGAACAAAGAGACGACGCTCCCCTTCTCTGAGGCAGTCGAGAAAGGGCTGGTCAGCGAGCGTCTGAAGTACCGTCCACCTGTATCGGACAACGGGGATTTGGTGACTCGAGACAAGGGCTATCTTTACGACGAGTTTATGCTGGCGCTGTCGAAGTGGAGTTTCCTTCCATCTAAGATCACCGCTTGCTCAACTCCAGTGATGCTCTATGATTTATACGGCTTCTGTCCCGAATGCAAGGTCAACATGGTCGAGGACGTCTCGAGAGGCGACTTGATGTGCAGCAAATGCGGTCTCGCGACTCCGGCTACTAACCAGGGCGTAGAGTCCGTGCCATACGGCACTCAAATCGACACCACAGACTACTGCTACAAGCGCATCAACCATTTCAACGAGTGCATCGCGCAATTCAATGCTCGCGAAAAATCGAGCATTCCTGACGACATTCTGGACTCGATTCGCCTGGACTTCAAGAAGATGCGGCTTAGCAACAAGAACGACATCACCGTCAAGCACGTCCGCAAAGTGCTCAGAAAGCTGCGACTTTCTAAATATTTCGAGCATTCTGTTCAGATCACCCACATCCTCCACGGATCCACGCCGCCTACTATGACAATGGAGCAAGAGGAAAAGCTGCGTAACATGTTCCGAATGATTCAGAAGCCTTTTGAGGATGTGTGTCCCAAGAACCGAAAGAACTTTTTGAATTACTCGTATACAATTCACAAAATGTGCCAGTTGTTGGGGTATGACAAATTCATTCAGTACTTTCCGCTGTTAAAGAGCAGAGAAAAGCTGTGGGGTCAGGATGTCATGTGGAAAGGCATCTGTAACAAGCTCAACTGGCAGTTCATCCCATCCACATTTATTCCTCCTGGTTCTCATCCATAGCTTCTCGCTCGCCTTCTCCTTCCTCGGTCTCTTCGCCGACCTGAGGTGCGAGTGCGAACATCAATGATCCGAGATCGCCTATCTTGTATTTAACTATCATCGGATATTCTGGCATAATAAAAATATCAACTGTGTTGCATAGCCCCGAAGCTTTGGAAAATGTGCACAAGTAGCGGACAGAGTAAGTCTCGTCGATCCTGTCTCCGTTGACTGCATTCAGCGTCATTTCGGGGTGATTCTTTCCGATCTCCAGTTGGCAGTTTCCGATGTCGCCCGAACCGCTCAACACGATGTTATCTCCCCCGCATTCGATCCTGACCTTGTCGGCCACAATGGAAATGTCGCGACAAATTTTCTGGAACTCGGAGCTGACCATGGTGATGCAAGTCATGTACTCCTTTTCGGGGATCTCGATCATTTCCTCGTCGATGTCCATAAGTTTCATCTCGTAAGTCCATCGGGTGTTCTTCACGCGGTTGAGAATTGTGATCTGCAAAACGTCCAGGTTAGCGTCGTCAAGACGAAGTTCCAACTCGTCGTTGACGGTGACGTTTTTAAGAAGCTTGAACAGGTTGACGAGGCTGATACCGATCGTGTACTGCTTGTTGCATTTGTATTCCTCGATCTTGGACGCCTCGAGAAACGCGTGAAAGAGTGCGCAGTGAGCGAGGTCGAAAGAAACAATCCGGACACCTTTCTGATCGAAAAAGAAGTTCACATCGTTCGTGAGTTCCTTCAAAACCTCCACGAGCATCTTGATGGAAGAACCTTGCACGGTTCGGAATTCCATGATTTAGGCCGCGACGGACCCTAGGTACGTGTACCCTATAAAGTTGACGTCTGTGTCTTTCGTGATCGGGTTTTTACCTCCTTTTTCGAGAAAAAAAATCACTCGCTGACCCTGAATCACGGTTGAGTATATGCGATGGTTGCCGATATCGAACGGGTTCACGCGAGAAAGAGTCTCTCCGCTTTGAGAAAACCGCAAAAACTTGTGGATGTTGACGATGTTCGCTTCCAATACCTTGGCTTTCTGCGCGTTCATCGAAGTCTGACCATTTCCAACAATCTTTATGTTCGTTCTAGAACGAAGGTGGAAAATATCAGTTACAATTATCCCAAAATGCCGTCCTCTTCTACAACCGGATCTATCGCCGATATCTTATATGACGGCGTGCGTCGTGGTTGGTCGGTGTCCATGAACAAGGACGGACACGTCGTTTTCGAGGTCCCAAGCGACGAAGACGATGACGTAAGCTTGCCCGTTGCAGATATTATAGATGCTGTGCCGATACTTGACGAAACCACTACGTGCAAGCGACGCAGAAGCGTTCACAAGACATCTCAATACGTACGATTGGCTTCCGGAAAGAGACTCCGCGTGCAAGTCAAAGTGACCGAGGAGGAAGATCCAAATTAAATCTTTGAACATTATAGAAACTCAAACTGGATCTTCCAAGAGCACCGTCCAGCGGAAACATGGTTGCCGTCCCTCAAGATTTACTAGAGCGGATGGTTCGCATGTTTCCGGATCAGTCAACACTCAAATCTGAACCTGCCAATCCGGAAACGCATCCGGATACGATTATAAAGAACGCGTATGAGCGAAATATTTTGCCAGCATACGCGATCGAAGGTAATGGACTGTACGGTAACAAAAACGGTCACGTGACTGAAGAAGGGGACACGTGGAAGTCTATCTCAGAAAAATTCGGGGTATCTGTGGATGACCTTATTATCGCAAATCCTCATCTTTCTCCCCTCGTTTTGGCGCCGAATAGTTTTATTCTTCTACCCAAGCGGTTCACGTTTCCTGACTTTGTCGAAGGCGTCATTCATCAGGACAACAACATGGACTTGTGGTCCGGAGTCGGCGAAGATAAAGGAGAAGACCCTGGTGGAAAAGGGATGGGAATGATAGAGGCACTTAAATACGCTTGGAACAACCCTAGACAAGCCGCGCAATCTGCAGTCGGTATCGCTAGACAGACAGCGAACAACCCATGGAAAGCTGCCACGCTTGGAATGACGGGTGCGGCAACGTTTCTTAATCCCATGAACGCTGCTAATCTCGTCGCAGTTGCCAACGCAAATCGAAACAACGACTGGAAAACTTCGCTCGCTTACGCTATTCCCAGTCTTCTTGGCGGAGTGGGTGCCGCCGCAGGTTTCATACCGGGTATGAAGGGTGTTGGGAACGCTTTGACGTACGCTTCTGGTCTTTCAAACACATCCATGGGCAGGTACGGAACAATGGCCGCTTTGGACGCGGGTCACGCGTACTCCAACTCGAGAGCAGGACAAGGTCTACGTGCTGCTGGCATGTCCCTCGCGAACAACGCTGCCGGAGCTGCGTTGCAGATGGCCGCTACGGATGAACGAATCGGATCAATGCTGAACACGTTCGGCATAACGAATGTGTCGCCCTCGAAGCTGTCTGCATACATCAATATGTACGGACCCGCTGTTGTTGAACGATTCTTGCCACGCGACATGCATCAAATGGACAAGCGCGATGCCATGACAAAGCTAATGACAGCATTCACAAAGCGGTCTTCTTTAATGGAATACATGAACCCTGACATGGCTGTCGAGTCTCTGGGCGATGCGTGGAACTTGTACGGTCTCGGAAACGGGCCGACTCAGCGGCAACAACGTGCATTTGATGAAAGGTTGAAAAACCAGGTACAAGACCAAGGTGTAGTTGACGTCGATTTTCAAGAACGCAATACACCAGAAAATCTGAGAGACCTTGTAATCGCTGCTAAAAAATATAGGGTTCCTGGAGGGACCATCGATCAAATCATGAGCGGTAGTGGTGATAAAGCGTACAATCTAACGCAAGCAATTGATCGACGGTATGCAATTGATGACTTGAAAGAGGACTGGGCACGCGTGTCCGATCCAGTACACGACCATCCGGATAACGTCAAACGACTAGTCGATGAAGCTAGAAGTTATGGGATTTCAGAGAAAGATATTAATGACGCTCTTCAGATCCAGACCGGTGGACAAGGTGGTAACCTCACCAGCTTGATCGATGAAAATTATAGAGGCCCGGGACAATCTCCTTATGACCCTCTGAATCTTAATAATGGATTCACAGAGTTGCCATGGGACGGAACCGATCTTCTTACACAACTCGAAAAAGACCGGCTGTTCCGCAAGAGGGACGGGAAGTTATACGAAATGTACCGTGACATGACTAACAAACTCGGACCGCAAGATGCTAGAAAGCTCGATGCTTGGTATGACAAGCTTATAGACAGTGACAAAAACACGTGGTCGTCTATGATGACGGAGCCTGGCAACTTCATTGGTCGACAGAATCGGGCGTTTGAAGCAAATCGAAACATTAACAATTACAAGGGTTCTGTAGATCCCGCGTATTATCGAAAGCTCCGTGACCTTATTGCACAGAGAGGACAATTCCGTCGCTAGTTTAAGAATGTCTTTCGAGCGTGTCCGTTTGAAATCTCAAAAATGTTCAAAACGCGAGCGTACACATGAACGCGCCCGTTCGACATGATTGGACCCTCTCTAACTCCTGGCAAGTTTTTAAAAAACAAACGAAGGGTCGCCCTGTCCACTTTGCTGAAGTTAATGCTTCCCGTGGGCTGGTCTTCTTCAGGCTTTAGCGAAAACGGAATAAAGTACACCATCTCAAAGTTGTTTTCGACAGGTATGCGTCGATGGAACTCGGCAGGCAAAAAAAAGTTGAACCAAAGAGGGTCCCTCGGAGGTGAGAACAGATCGCCGTTATTAAGAGTCAGCGTCGCGCGGTCAAAAAAGCATTGTCAATGTGCACCATCTGCTTTCCGTACGTGCGCACAAAATAACGACCACGATCGATCATGTCGTTTTTCGCAAATGGACGATTTCCTTCAAAGTTCCAGTATTCTTCGTTTGCGTTCTTTTCATCGCTGCCTTCTAGACGACGATGGTCGGCCCTGAAGAAAAATATGAGCTCTTTACACGCTCCCGAAATCGGGTCTAACGAAAGGTCCTTGATTAGCTTGTCTCGTTTGGTGAGCGGGAACTCGAGGTGCTTTGTCTCCGTTATCAGGTACGAATGCGTGCCTTTGTTGAATTGAGCTCGTTCGAAATCGTCCAAAAGTATGTAGCGCGTGACGAGGCGTACTGCGCGCAGGTCACCTCCTAATTCTGATCGCATCAACTGTTCGCCAGTGTCTGTAAGGCCAGAGTTCACGTCGCCCTCAAAAATCGTCACGGGTTTCCGCACAAACCGCTCTGGATCGACTGAAGGGGCAGTCTTGAACGGGATTTTCTCCATGTAGCTCAAATAGTCTTGACGGAGCGGCTTTGCACTCATCTTTAACACGACTTCCACGTCGTGATACTGAATCGCAGCAATCGGTAGTGCGTATCCCGCCTCTTTGTTGAAAAAGAAACGCAGAGGGACGTAAACATGTTGATCGTGCATGGTTCCAATGTTACCGACGCCTCCGTGCTCTGAAGGCAGACCCTGTATCACGCTCAAATCTGAATTACGTGTCACGCAATCCCAAATGCGTAGAAAATCGCCTGTGTGGCTGTCAATCATGTTTCCGCCGACCCACAATTCGACCGTGTTTGTCAACACGTAACCAAGGTAGTCGATCCAAGCGGGTTGGAATGACTCGTGTGTGATCCCATCGTAATCCGCATCCGCTAACAACGGATAATTAGACGCTTGAACGCCGCGAGTGTCCTCGTAGTCACAGTTTCGAGGCCTGGATTCGTCGGAGTGACTCCGTCCTCATCCACAGCGTTCTTGTCTACGTGAACTTGCATAACCCCGTAGTTAAGTTTTGTGATATTGAAGTAAAGATACATCTGCGTCACTAAATCGCCAATCCTCGGTATCTTGAACTTAACTTGGCCTCCGTACATGGGAACCACGTCGGGCAAAATTTCGACATCGGTCCAGCTAAAATTTGTGTGACGGGAAAACACGGACTTGAAAAAAGTCTTCTCTGGATCGACTGTGAGGAAGGTGTCAAAAGCCCCCTTGGCTTTCAGCCAAGTCAGATGGGCCGTAATGTTTTGAGAAGCCATAGGAGATGTATGTCTATATAATTCTACGATCGTTTATTTTCTTTCTAGGCCGCGTAGAAACTTTTTTTTTCGGGAACAATACTATATCCATTTATCCATGGCTTCATCTTCCGGCGCCCAAATGATGATGCTTAAGGCTCGCGGTCCCCAGGACATCGCGACCATTGGCAACCCCGAGGTAACTTTTTTCAAGTCCGTGTTTCCTAGGCACACCAACTATGCATGGGAGGACCTCGAAATTACGCAATCAACCGGGTCCTCTGGGTACGGTCAGAACTTGGAGTTCAAGATGTCTCGCGTGGGAGACCTCATCACTAAGATGATGTTAGTCATAAACATGTCCGCTGTTCCTGGATGGGACGGTTCTTTCGCCCCTTTCATCTGGGACTTCCCTCGCGCGCTGATCGAGTACGTCGAGTTTATAGTTGGAGGATACATGATTGAACGAATCACGGGTGACATGCTCCATATCTGGGACGTCATTAATCGCCCGGATTACGCCAGTTGGGTAGAAAACATGCCAACTAGTCACGGAGGCAGCGTCAAGTTTAACAAGGCTGGAAAGATGACCGAGTTCTTCGACGGCAGGTCTCCTCAGTACATTTACATCCCTCTCGAGTTCGCGTTCACGTGCGAGCCGGGCACTTGTTTCCCCATGATTGCTTTGTCTTTCCACGAAGTCCGCGTGAAGGTAAAGTTTGCCACGGCCGACAAGATCTTCACTAGCTACTCAAAGTCCGACCCAGTTTACGACACAGTCCCCGGAGTGATCGGAGCGACCGTAAAGTCAAGTCTGAACACCTCTGCAACCCCTGACTACAACTTGATCCGTTCCATTATCCGGTCGAGGTATTTGGACCAGTCATATGGTAACCAATGGCGCAGCTCATCTCGGAGACCGGAGATCGCAAGTGGGTTAAGCACGTGATCGAGAACGCAATGTATACCGACAAGATTACAAACGTGTTAGCTACTGCCACTCCTCCCAACGGGACTTCTGACGGAAAGCTGGAGATTTCTTTCGAGATCGCCGACTACAATTCGGCGACGGGGACGACTCGGAAGTTTGTTATCACCGATTCGATGATTCCTCCCGCCGAAAAGTTTGTGCCTATGTTTACTTCCGTCGCCCCAAATCAGCGTCAGGTGTGGGCTAGCAACCCACCCACGTTCACAACTCGACTTGTCGGTCGGTATGTCTTTTTGGACGACTACGAGAGGCAACAGTTTGCCAGTGAGTCGCATGAGTTTCTGATGACTGAGAACCAGTTGCACACTCAGTATGTGGGCGGGCAAGAGCAGGTGACGATCGACCTCAAGTTCAACCATCCCGTAAAGGAGCTGCTGTTTTTCTATCGACCTGACAACTGGGCAGAGCCCGAGACAACGGTAAAGGGCTACTATAAGGGCTATTGGTCGTTTCGCAACCCGAACAGCAGCTTTGGAGAGGGGCACCTCTTCCGTTCCGCGAATCTCATTTTGAACTCCCAAAATATGTACGGAGACGGCAAGGATCCTGTTTACTTTTCATACGTGATCCCAACCCAGTTCCATAAGCGCGTTGACTCGGATCACAACATTTACATCATCCCCTTTTGTTTGGACCCTGGCAGCTGCAAGCCTACCGGTTCCGTGAATATGTCTCGTTTGGACGATGTGAAGTTGGTCCTGACTGGTCTCGGCGGCGTGCCACCTGGTACCATTCACGTCTATGCTCGGAACTTCAACTTGCTTTCTATCCAGTCCGGCATGGGAGGCAAGCGTTACGCGTCGTAAAAAAAAAAAAGACTGTATTATATTAGAATCTACACCAAACCATGTCTTCGTGCGCAGTTATGTGGATCCGTAGCAAGGGAAGTCAAGATGTGATGTTGGTCGTGGACCCAGAGATCACTTTTTGGAAGTCCACGTGGAGCCGTCATACGAACTACGCGATGGAGGATGCCGAGATCACTCAAACTGCGGGTGTTGTGACGTACGGCCAGCTTATCGAGTTCAAAATCCCGCGCTCCGGAGACCTTCTTCACAAGGTGATGCTTTACTTGGACGTCGAGGAGTTTCCGAATCTAAAGTACTCTCCTTTTGCAAAGGACTTTGCGCGCATCCTCATCAAGTACGTTGAGCTTGTGATTGGCGGGTTTAGCATCGAGCGGCTTACCGGTGATTTCTTGCACGTGATGGACATCCTGTCGCGCAAGAGTCACAAGAGTAGCGTTGATAACTTGCCAACCAACCACGGTGGTAGCGTCAAGTTTGACGAGTTTGGCGATGTGTATGAGTATTGCAACGGTACCCGGCGGCAGCACATTTACATCCCTATCGAGTTTGCTTTTACAATGGACCCTGGCCTGGCCCTTCCTATGATCGCGATTCAGCATCACGATGTGGTAATTCGCGTCCAATTCGCCGACCCTGATGACATTTTCACGTATTACGCAAACGATTTCCCCGTAGACACCGCGACCAGCGCTCCGATCGACTACTCCAAGTTCCCTTATAACCAGACTACCGCGGACAACGCAGCTGCTGGGTACTGGGACTTCGACGGTGACCTAGACAACACTGGCAGTCGTCAGCCGACTGCTCTGATGCCCAAGTTCCAGCTGTTTAATTATACTAATAGCGAGAACGCGATAAAGTCGTCTGGGGGCGTCTACGGCGCCACTTCTAATCACGCAATGGTTGATCTGAGTGATGCCGGGTTTAACGGTGGGGACGATACTTTCACCGTTGCGACAACGGTTACTTGTCCAGCAACCAATCAGCAGGGTGTCGGGCAGAACATCTTGACGTACGGAAGTGCCACGGACAACATTTCACTCCAGACCGGGTCGTCCGGAGACTTGAAGCTGTGGGTCGAGACGGGCGGGGTTAGACTCAGATGGAGACCTTTCCTCAGGACCAACTTTACATCGGAGACGGCCAGAGCCACGCGCTCGTGCTCACCCGCGTCGAGACGATCACGGCCGGTTCAGTCCCTGGTACAGTTCCCGGGCGATGGGAGTTTGCGGGCGGATCGCCTGCAAACACCGGTACCGGGTCAGCGGCTGCCCAGGTGATCGGTTCTCAAGTTTCGATCGCCGGCGGCGAGATCGTATGGTCGAATACGGCTGCTGATTACACGACAGCGGTGAACTCTCATGACCGAGTCCAGATTCCTCTGACAGACGGGGATAAGACTGGCTTGAACCTTTTTTCAGTCTCGTTCGAGTTCTATTTGTCAAGTGCCGCTCTTAACTCAAACCCCATTCCCTTGTTCAATATTGGCCCGGCGACAACGTCCGACATGGCCGCAAACCGCAAGAACAGGATGTCTCTCTACCTCTCACCTAATGCAACTGAGATGTACATCGTGACTCAGGGCGATAATGCAACCACGGACCGTAGGATGCGCGTTAACGTTTCTGCCGTTTCGTTGAACGCGTGGCACACGTTTACGGTCACTCGTCTACCATATCCGAAGTTCGGCACCTCTACTGGTACTTCTGCCCAGAGCATCAACTCCGTGGGTATTTTCATCGACGGCGTTCAGTGCCCGCTTCTGCTAATTGATGGTTCTTTGGGCGGTTTTGAGGCAAGCGCTGTTTTTGGAAACATCCTCACTTTCGGTCCTAGCGGGATCAGTGGTGTTGCATATTCCCCGAAGACAAAGCTCAAGATCCGCGGTGTCGATTTCTGGAACGGCCACTTTCGCAATAACAACGACGTCTATCAGCTGTATGTTGATGGGCAGAACAAGGAGATCCATCCTCTTTGGCCAAAGATGTCACAACCAACGATTGTTGACAAGAATCTGTATCTCGGTAACAGTCCCGACACTGCAACCACGTTTGCAGCGAAGAACAATGTCAAGTGGGAGTACGTCTGGTTCTACAATCTTGCGGTCACGCCTAACGATATCGGTGCGACTTCGGGCGTGGTTTCTAGCTCGGCACGCTTGCCAGTGGTTCGGCAGATTTTTGCTCTCCAGCCAACGACGATGTTCGCAGCCGCCAAGGGGTCGGACGTTGTTACCAACAACGGAGCGTATTGGGCGAACCTGGTTGACACGCAAGGGACGTCGCGTTTCTCTGTGGACACATGGACAACGGGAGCGGGCGGTATCCTGACTGCGGCGGTCGTCCGTGTTAAGGCGCTCGGAAATGGCGATCTTTTTGGCAATTCGGGTGACTGGCTTATCGCTATCGACTCTTTCAAGATTCCTCAATCCATTAACTACACCGTCGGAGAGTCTCAGGTGTTTGTTCATCCGCGTGCAGGATGGATTGCTAGGCCGCCAAAGTTCGAGTGCAAGCTGGTGGCCCGGTTTTTCTACCTCGACGACTTCGAGAGGAAGCAGTTTGCGCTTAACGGTCACGAGTACCTTATAACGGAAACGCAGTACTTCCAGCAGCACGTCGGGGGGGAGAACGAGGTCGACCTCGACCTTCGTTTTAACCATCCCGTGAAGGAACTTTTGTTCTGGTATAAGCCTGCGGATTTGTCCTTTGTGGCAAACAAGTTCCGCTCCGACGCGGATTTCGGGTACAACGCGTATTGGAAGTTTTACAATGACAACAGCGAATTCGGAGACGGACATCTTTTCACCCGGGCGAACTTGTATATGAACTCGCAGAGCCTTTACGGAGATGGTCGCGATCCTATTTATTTCTCTTACCTCGTCCCCGCCGATTTCCATACGCGCGTGGAGAAGAACTCCCGCGTGTACTGCATCCCGTTTTGTTTGAGGCCGGAGTCGTGGAAGCCGTCAGGGAGCGTCAACATGTCCCGCCTAGATAGCGTGAAGCTGGCTCTTAAGGGGCTAGGGTCTTCCTCTAAGGGAGGAATCCCGCCGGCACTATCGACGTATATGCGCGTAGTTTCAACCTTGTCGAATTCAGTCTGGTATGGGAGGCAAGCGGTTCGCCTCGTAATTGCATGCTTAACTCAGTAATAAAAATTCTTTCCATTCATATAAGTATATCAACACGATGTCAGGCTGCCCTGTCCTTATTTTGCGAGCCAAGGGTCCTCAGGACGCTTCCTTGACGGTCGCGCCCACGAAGACGTTTTTTAAGGCTATCTATCCTCGCCACACTAATTTTTCGTTCGAAGACATGGAGGTTGTTTCCGTCGCTGGAAACCAGGGGTTCGGGCGTGAAGTGACTTTTCAGCTCCCAAAGAGCGGCGATCTTGTCACCCGCGCGTTTCTGTACATGGAAATCCCTCCCATCATCGAATGGGGCAATCCGGAGTTTGGGAAGGCTTGGTGGAAGATCTTTGACCCGTTTCTAGACGACATTGCTCGTATCATGATCAAAAAGATCGAGTTCAAGGTTGGCGGGACAACCATCGAAGAAATGACGGGAGAGTTTATGCACGTGTACGACCAGCTTAGCCGTGACCCTTCCACTTCTTACGTCGACAACACTCCGACGCGCCACGGCGGCACTATCCTCGTGGACAACGGAGGACAGACTGGAATGACCAAGTCGCACATCTACGTCCCTCTCCAGTTTTCATTCTGTCTGGAGGACGGCATGGCTTTTCCCATGATCGCCCTTCAGTACCACGATGCCAAGATTGTCGTGACTCTTAACACGAAGGAAGCCATTTTCACCCAGGTTGTTGGTGGGCCTAACTATCCAGGGACGAGTTTAGCAAAGGGCGTAGTCTCGTGGGACCATCCGACATCGGAGGCCTGGGATATCGCGAGGCCATGATGAACGCTATGCCAGACATCACAAAGTTGCGCCTTTTGTGCCGGTTTGTTTACCTTGACGACTTTGAACGCAAGCAGTTCGCAGAGGAAAAGCACCAGTATCTTATCACAGAGACTCAGCACTACTCCCACTACGTTAGCGAGGGATCTGGTCTAGAGACCATCGGCCTCTCGTTTAGCCATCCAGTGAAGGAGTTGATCTTCTACTACAAGGCCGATAACCGTATGATCGACCCTGCGCTGGCAACGGACCCCACTGCCGCGTATTGGAACTTTACCAACAAGAATAGCAAGTTTGGAGACGGTCATCTTTTTGAGCGTTGCAACTTGTCTCTCAACTCGCAACAGATGTTTGGAGAAGGCCGTGACCCCATTTACTTCAGTTATGTCCTTCCTTTGCAATTCCACACTCGTCTTCCGAGCAACAAGCACGTATACGTGATCCCCTTTGCTCTGGAGCCTGAAAACTGGAAGCCAACGGGATCTCTGAACTTTAGTCGCATGGACACCGTAAAACTGTTGCTGCTAGGCCTTCAGAAGAACAGCGTGACACATCGACTCCCGAAGGGCGTCATCGAGATTTACGCCCGGTCTTTCAATGTCCTTGCAATCAGTTCTGGGATGGGAGGAAAGCGTTTTGCTTCGTAAATGTTTTATTTATCAACATGTATACATGGACAGGAGGCCAAAAAAGATCGATCAATCTTCTGTGTTGGTCGTTAAAAAACCTTTGATAACCCATGTTGGTCGTCTTCCACCAGAAACGCCTCCAGCTTCCAAACAAGAGTTGAAGCCGCGACGAGAAGTGTTCGAAATGATCACATGTCCTTCTTGTCAATCCCAGATCGCTCTGCGTCCAGTTTCTTCACCCGAGTATTCACGGCCTTTTTCGGGCCCATCATCTCGTCGTCGGAATCGCTCGCGTAATCTTTGTTATAATTCAGCCTCGCGTAGTTCCAAAATCGGGAAGACCCGATAGTAAACCGGTCGTGTGGGACAGCCTTGTACCAAAAAATGACGTCTTCAATACGATTTGACTCGCTTGTATGATCCACGACTTGGTGAGCTATGCTCATTTTATCTATGACTAACCTGCTGAGCGGAGAATGCAACGCCGTATAGCACCAAAAGAAAAAAATAATTTTAGAAAAAATATTTTTTGTGCTGGCACCCGTACCCCAGCCACCCAGGTAGGGGTTGGCTGGAGAGGTGGTTGCTATAAAGGGTGGGCTTCCATTCTAGGGAAGCAGGTTGTTTCTTTTGCCTTCCACTACGGTGGTTCCGTAGCGGCAATGGCAGGATCTGTAGTGGATGGGGGTGAATATGCTGAAGGAGCCCCTTACGAGCCGTTAGTGGCCGCACGCTTGGCCTTGCCTGGTCCGGGGGAAGGTGGCCAAGTGGATGTGCTGAACTTACTACCCCCCTCTTGGGGAGCAATTTTGAATGATGAGAGTAGGATGGTACGGACGCTGAGCCCAGCAGAGCGGATCTTGCAGAAGTCGATGCGGATCTCGCGGGGGTGTAGCATGGAGGAGTTCGCGCGGGTTTGCACGGTGTGTGTGGAGAGGGGGATTTTGGGTGGATTTTTTGAGGAGGAGCCGCCTATGGTGAACGGTACTTTTGGGGTCGGAAAGCCCGACGGCCGTATACGGCTGATTGTGGACAACCGGCGTGGCAACATGCCACTACCAGATCCTATGCCCGCTTTTTTACCACACCTTGGCGTGATTTGCGATTTGCCCACGCGCGCTGGGGAGGATGTTTTTGGGGGCGTATCAGATTTGGATTCGTACTACAACAGACTCCGCCTGCCAGTTTGGATGCGGCGGTACTGTGCGTGGATGCCGGTGTGGTCGGATCTGGTGGGCCTGAGTGGGGCTCGACGGAAGGTGTGGCCGTGGATGTTGTGCTGGCCAATGGGAAACAAGCTGGCCGTCGCCGTAGCCCAGTGTGTGCATCAGTCTGTGTTGTACCGCTGTGGCCCCAAGCCGCCGTTGGAGGCTAGTCGTGGGCTGAGCATCAACATGTCCGCGCTGATCCTGGTGGCGGAGGCCAACGAGGCGGGGGAGACCGTCCGGCTGACGCTGGAGGAGGACCCTGCTGCGCCCTTGGCGCCCTCGCCGTGCTTCGAATCTCGGCAGGATCTGGAAGGTATGCATGCTGTGACGATCGATGACCTCCATTTCACCCACTGTGCGTCGGTGGATGGGGTGAATCAGCAGCTAGATCGTGTTCAGGCTGCCTACGCCGCTGTTGGGCTGGTGCAGAAGTCTGACAAGGTGGTACGGGCGACAGCAGAGCAGACTGGTGTGCAGGCGGTGGGTGTCATTCACCAAAGAGATGGTGACGTGGTGCCTGTTCCTGAGCGTGTGGTGGCAGTTATCGCGGCTACTCATAGAATCTTAGATCGCGGGTTTACATACTACCGCGAACTTAGTTCTGTGCTTGGGAAGTGGGTGTGGATGCATCTGCTGTGCCGCCCCATGCTTTCGGTGTGGTCTGAGACGTACCGGCTGCTAGCAGCAATGAATGCCTCCCTGCCTGGGCGCCGCTGGCGCCTCCCTGCGGGGGCCCGCCAGGAGCTTCAGGCGGCGATCGACCTGGCCCCCTTTTTGAGGGCGGCCAGGGCCCGGCCCCTTTCTGACCGGGTCGTCGCAAGTGATGCGAGCGGCTCCGGCGGTGGGGTGGTCTACAGGGACCTGCCTGGGGCCGATTGTGCCCGGCTGGCGACCCGGCGCGAAGCGCGGGGGTGGCGGACGACAGCTTTAACGTCTGGGGAGGACTGGGACCTGGAGCGCATGGAGGAGGGGGACTACAGCCTGCTGGATAGTGGCCACTGGCGTACGGCACTGTCCTACCGGTGGCGGGGGCAGCCTAACCACATCAACGTCAAGGAGGCGATTGCTGCGACACAGGGGGTCGAGTGGTCGTGCCGGACCAAGGCGTGTCGAGGTAAGCGAGTCGTCCGGCTCGTAGACTCCAGTGCTGTGGTGGGGGCGTTTGTCAGAGGGCGGTCGTCTTCCTACCGCCTCAACCAGCTGGTTCGGCGCTACTGCGCTCTGTCACTGGCTGGCGACACGCAGAGCCACTGGGTCTGGGTGGCTACCGACCACAACCCAGCTGACAAGGCCAGTCGGCGTGGCGCTTGGATTCCTGACTTGACCCGGTGTGGTGACGTGCATCCCAACCCTGGGCCTGAGGTGGCGCGACGCCCTCGGGACTTGGCACTTTTGGAAGGCACAGTCAACCCTGTGTCTACCTTGCCAGCGTACCGGCGTGCGGCGGCTGTCTACGTGGCGTGGGCGCCACCTGGCCCTGTCGACCCAGCTGACGCGGAAGCCATTTTCTGTGAGTGGATTTCTGCTGTCTACCATGCCAGGGGCGGGCGGGGGCGTACCTTATGCCAGCATGCCAAGGCCTGTCTCCACCTGTACTACCCCGACATTGTTCGGAATTGGGTACTGGCGGACCGCCTGCTAGCAGGTTGGCAGCGGCTTGTTCCGGCTGTCAGCCCTCCGCCTATGCCCTGGCGCCTTTGCTATTTCACTGCCCTGTTGCTAGTTTCACGTCGACAGGTGCACTTGAGTGCGTTGATTATTATTGCTTTCCAGCAGTATTTACGCATTAGCGAGGCGCTAGGGCTGCGGGTTCGGGATGTGGCTCATCCCGGCCACCCCCTTCTCGAGCCAGGGCCCATGGTCGGTGCCCTTGTGCTGCGCAACCCCAAAACTGCGCAGGGGGCGGCCCAGCACGTCCTCGTCCGGGATCCACTTTCTTTGTGGCTCCTGCGACGTCTGACGGCTGGCCAGCCCCCGGAGGCACTCCTCTTTCGGGGCTTAACGTACAGCCAGGCTAGGCAGCAGTGGGAGGCTGTGCAGGCCCGCATGGGCATCCCAGGGATGTTTTCTTTTCACAGCCTCCGGCATGGGGGGGCGACGCACGACGCCATCGCTGGCGAGTCGCCGGAGGCCATCCAGCTGCGCGGCCGGTGGGCTTCGGCCCTCTCGGTCACGCGCTACATTGGCCTCCACCGCAGCCTCCTGGGGCGCGACATCCCACCCGCCCTCTGGGCTCAGGCCCTGGGTTTTGACCCAGCGGCGTTCCGGCGCCACTTCGGTGGCGTCGTGTTTTGACGTCCTCCTGTTTTTATCTCTCGTCTTTTAGCTATCAACTGACCTCACCCTTGTGTGGGAGGTCAGGGGGGAAATGGTTTAACTAACCCGAGGGTGAACCTGGGTTGGGACAAAGTACCCCATAGCTAGGTAGTTTTAAGTTTTCTTTTTTGCATGTCCTACGTATTTTTCGGCTGTTAGCCATGTAAGGAGATGTGGGTAGAGCAGGGGCACAGCTGCTGTGGGCTGGCCCTGCACATTCACATAGTGTGCTCACCCTAGCATACAGATGGCCGTGTTGCCATCTGGTAGACATGTCTGTGTTATTCCACCGTATAGAGCTAGCACACATATTGTAATAAATTTGATGTTTTGTGGTGATGCATGCAAAGCAAGGCAAGGCCAGAAATGGATTTGGTGAGCTATGCTCATTTTATCTATGACTAACCTGCTGAGCGGAGAATGCAACGCCGTATAGCACCAAAAGAAAAAAATAATTTTAGAAAAAATATTTTTTGTGCTGGCACCCGTACCCCAGCCACCCAGGTAGGGGTTGGCTGGAGAGGTGGTTGCTATAAAGGGTGGGCTTCCATTCTAGGGAAGCAGGTTGTTTCTTTTGCCTCCCACCCACCCACCCTGGCAAAAGGGGTAGAGCAGGGGCACAGCTGCTGTGGGCTGGCCCTGCACATTCACATAGTGTGCTCACCCTAGCATACAGATGGCCGTGTTGCCATCTGGTAGACATGTCTGTGTTATTCCACCGTATAGAGCTAGCACACATATTGTAATAAATTTGATGTTTTGTGGTGATGCATGCAAAGCAAGGCAAGGCCAGAAATGGATCAAGCATTCGTAATTGCGAGTGCATTGGTCCAAGATCTCACAAAACGCCTCAAAGGTAGGAATGACGCCGAAATAATTGCGATAGAGGCGTTCTCTGTTCATTATAATGTTTTCGCGGAGAGCAAACACGTAATCGATGTTGCTTCGAATATCCGGAGTCACGTCCATACTGTACTGGCTGATGAACAGCAGAAAAATCTTATAGTGCCGACCGTTTAACGCGATTTCACGCATGCACGGGTCGCGCATTACGCTTCGGTCATAAACGCAATCGTCCATGACAACAAAACAGTTTTGAGCTTTGCCGAGTTTGCAAAGTTTTTTTTGGTTTTTGATCAGCGCTCGTAGTGCCGGTTTATTAAAGGATTCGTACACAAAGAGTTCGGGGACGAATTTTTGCCAATGCCGATTTGAACCTTCGGTCCCTGACATAACGATCCCCGAAGGTATGTCACGCTTGTGGTACATTATGTCCGTCGCGAGCGTTGTTTTACCCCCGCCTCGCTTTGAAACGATGCATACTACTTTGTCATTGCCCATTTTAGATGGGTCGAATTTCTTCAACTGAAGATCCATGTCTCTAACGTGCTATATCATGACAGGAACAAAATCAAACTAGTTTCAGACGAGCTAGGTCTTCCATTTCTAAATGCGCACAATAATGTCCTGATCGTAACGATAAAATGACACGTTTAAACCGCTCGAAAGCGCAGTTCGCATCCATTCTCTTTGGTGCCATTCCTCTGCTTTGTCTTTTGATGTTTCGTCACGCGTTTTGTTGTACTTTCTAGCGAATTCGTCTTGAAGCATTGTGAATTTTTTAATAATTGCATTAGAAATCCGTTTAGTTTGAGACCGCAAAAGTAACAAAAGTCGAGGAGATAAAGACATCACGAACACTCCGTCGTGATTAAACACCATGTGAGAGATGTTCTCAGTCTTCGCGTCGTTCACCAATATTCCTACATCTGTGTCGCTCGGACTCGACAAGGAACAGTCTGTCATGCCGCACTTCTGAGGGTGCGTGTGCCACTCAAATGTTCCGTGCGGTATCTCCACGTCATTGGAGTGACCAAAAGGGGTCGTTGTAAACCGATGTAGAACGCCTTGCGAGTCAGGAACAAATGTCCCTCCGATTTCTTTTCCCGATTGTAAACTCGAACGTATGAACTGAACATCCGATTTTGAAACTACAAAAACATTACGCGAGTTACCGGAAATTATTTTTTGACCGTCCGGTAACATTTGAACTGGCAGAAGCTCTCCTGCACGAGGCATTACAACGTATAGATTCTCCGGACATTTTATAACGTTAAAAACCGTCGTCGATGACGTCCGCCTCTTCGTCCTCGTCATCAAACTGCACTCTGTTACCGCTTGGTTTCATGTTGCGCTTTGCAACAGAAACACTCCGCAGTGCATCCTCTCCTTCGTCCGCCTTGTCCTCTAGTTCCGCGCAAACGTCGTCTTCGAGTTCCTCTCCTCCGCGGAAAGTGTCTCTCTCCAGCATATCACCCATGTACTCCTTCAAAATGTCGTCGATTGGCATCAGAGTGTGAACTGCATTCCGCACCGCCTCGCGAATGTAGCCGCAAAGATTCCGGCGATGAAGTTTGTACGTACTATCTCCTGTATCTGTTACAAAAAAGTCCATGTCGTCCAAAATGTCCGATCCTATGTTCTTCATCACAAGATGGACAAATTTTGTCGCAGACGGTACTCTGACCTTCATTGTTTGGTTTGGATCCTTTGACATTCGAATCGACCCCATTATCATGCTCGTGCATACAAAGTAGGCTTTCAGGAGATCACGAAAGTACGGCATCGCGTCCATGACGTTCTCGGTCTCCTCTTCGACGACATCGGGCGTCCATTCGGTAATCTCGTTCAAAAGTTGTTCGAAGGCGTCCAAAGGGTCCATGCCGAGTTTTTCTGACGCTTCCATGGCATCGTTGAGAATTTGTTTGAGGGACTCAAAAATTGGTTCCGTGAGACCCCTTTCCAGCTGATCGACATACTCTTTCTTGCTATCGACTAGCACGTTAATATTCACAACGGGGTCCGAAGACGACTGCGCCGGGCGATGACTCATGGTTTAGAGTTTGCGAACAAAATTTAACATCACTTCGAGACGAACGAGATAAATAACGACATCTCAAGTCCTCTGCTTCTTTCTCCGCGCGAAGGGCTCGATCCTCGAGAGACAATAGAGTCTTCTATTAACCGTGGAACTCCAGGGTAACCAGACTCTTTATTAAAACAATAAGTAGAGCACATCGGGAAGTGGCCCTCAACTGGCCATCCTTACCCATGGGAACACTTTATGTCCAAAAAGGCTAGCCTTACCCCCAAACAGGCAACACACAGGGAGGGCGGGTGGGAAAACAAAAGAGACCGCCATGAGCTAGGTGAGCAAGCTTTTATCGTGTTTCAAGGCCAACGGCTCTCTACCAACGGCCAGATCCGGCAACGGCCTCTAAACAGTTTTAGCCGTCAAGTTTTACTTCAGATATTGCCTGTTGCAAACCCGTCCGCAATCACAGATCTGCTAGGAGAACCTAGACGCAAAAATCCGTCGTCAAGGTACTCAGCACACCGTCAAGGTATGGGCCGCAACAATTAGGCCATATCTTCCGTAATACTCGTACACTAGAAGCCTAATCAACCTTATTACGATCACATCACCCAGCTCTATTTCACCTAGCATCAGCGGCTCCCTTCCGTATCACTATAAAGAAACTATGTTCAGAGAACCCCGATTCTATTAACCGTGGAACTCCAGGGTAACCAGACTCTTTATTAAAACAATAAGTAGAGCACATCGGGAAGTGGCCCTCAACTGGCCATCCTTACCCATGGGAACACTTTATGTCCAAAAAGGCTAGCCTTACCCTTACATCCCTCCCTGGCGACCCAAGCCAGGGGCAAAACAAAAACCGGTGGACGCATAAGACAAGAATGAAGGGAACTTAAGAGGAAGGCAGAGAAAAGACGCTCCGCCAAATGCGCGGGGGGCAGGCGGCGATAGCCCGAACCAGGGCGTCAGGAAGGGTGAGGGCCAAGCTCCGGTGCAATCCCACATAGTGGGCGACAGTTTTGCTGCTGCGCCAGCGACCCCGATGCTGAATATCAGCCATGCTGCGCTGCCGCAAAAAATCATAGGTAGCCCCCCCATGCCGCAGCCCGTGAATGGTAAACACCGTGTCGACCCCCAAAGCTTGCGTGGCCTGATGCCAAACCCGGCTGAACTGGGCATAATCGTAAGGGAACACCCGCTCCCAGGCCGCCTTGCCACGCATACAAGCCCGCAAGAGGGTCTCAGTCATGACATCCTCGATCACCACAGACTGCACCTCCCCCTTAGCCGTCTTAGCTGACATCAACAACAAGGCGCCCCGCTGCGAACCCCGCAACCGAACATCAGGCTGCAAGCGCACATGGCCGACCAACAGGTTGAGCGCCTCCGATACCCGCAGGTATTGTTGGAAAATAACGATGACCATCATAGCCGCACGAGGCTGCCGCTGGAGCACCATAGTACAAGCAAGCGCAAACGCAGCCTCCCATGGAATGGGGGGGGGGCACGAGGGGGTGCCAACGTGCGCCAGCCAGCCAAAACACTTCGTGCCAAGGCCCAATCCCGCACCTCCCGGGGGAAGTACAAATTCAGGCCCATAAGCGCATTGACACACAACTGGCGGCTGTAACACCGTGAGTGCGCCCAAGCGACATACTCGCAATAGTATTCCTCTATCGTCAAGCCGCGCAACAAGCTGCCAACCCGACCCCGCCGGCTCGCCCACCATGCGAAAAAGGACCTAAGACCCCGATGGTAAACCATCAAAGTAGCCGGCTTCACCTTGCCCTCAAGAAGGGTCAAGTAGCTAGCGCCAAGCCGAGGCCCGGGATTGGGATGAACACCCTCGCGAGTCAAATCGCGGACCCACCCGGCCACCGAGGCAGCCATGGAAAGCCCCCGCGAAGGCCCATCCGCAGGCTGAAGCTCACTTGGCGTCCAGACCCATTGTGAGCGGCTGCCGGTGACCAACGTAAGAGCGCACAACCGGCGGCATTGCTTGTTTAACCGGTAAGAAGAGGAACGCCCTTTAGCCAAGCAGCCCAAAGCGGCAGTGGAGTCCACTAACCTCACCACCCGCTTACCCCATGTTCCGAGGTTCCGGGCCGAGCGCTCCACCCCCTTCACAGCGGCCCGCACTTCCTTCTCGTTGATGTGCATGGTCGAATCGCGCCAGCGACTCTTGATCCCGACGCGCCATCGCCCGTGGATGATGGCTTTTTCCGCGGCCTTGGTCAAGGGTCTAGGCCCGGCATACATGGCCTCACCTGGGGTGAGGAGGGTTGGGTAACCCCGCACCTCCCGGGCCCGAGCTAATTCCGTCACCTCAGCTGGGGCCATCTCAGCGTAGACAACCCCCTGCCCAAAACTAGACGCATCCGAGGCCACCACCACCGGAGCCAGGGCAGCCCCCCGGTCCACACGGAGCATGGGGGCCAACGCCATGGCACACTCGAGCTCATCGCGCACACCTTGCCACAAAGGTCGCGTTCGCTGGCCCCACCCCTTGAGGTTGATGAACTTAAAACTCTGCTGCCATATGGACAAGCAAGTGCGGCTGAGCATCTGCAGCCACACCCACCGGCCCACGACGGCCGCCAGCGCCTCAGCGGTAGCGCGTCCCCTCTCGAGGAGTACACGAGTGTGCGCAACCACAAGGGTGAGCTGCTTAGCTGTCGGCTCCAACACCCCATCCCGCCGGTGAACAACACCCAGAGCTTCTAGCTCGTCCTCCCCCTCCGGGCTAGCCATGATCGTCTTGTCCTTGGAGGGCACAAGGTTGTTAGGCGCGTACCCGTCTTCAATAGCACTCGCGATTAAGCGATTCACCGCCTCGCACGTGCGCCCATTGCTGACCACCAGGTCATCAATAGTGATGGATACCATAGGGGCAGGGGGGTCCTCAAGGTCGATTTGCATCTCCCTCGTGCTCTCCTCCTTGTACTCGATGGCTAGGGCGGTTGGGTTACCCCATGCATTCCGAAGCACGGTCAGCTCCCCTACACTTGTGAGGCGGTTCACCTGCCGTCTAGGATCCAAAGCGCCCGTGGCATAGAGGACCATCTCATGGATGGCTTCCCCTAGCGCTACAGCGTGGGAGTGCCCCATGGCCAGCACTTTCAGCACTGGCCACACCCTCCTCCGCCGCCCCGGCAGCCCGACATCGGTGGACCACACATCAGGTAGCCCTTGATAATCCCACCACCACTCCGGCACTTGGATGGTATAGTAATACGAGACCAGATCGCTCTTGGCCGTGTAGCACCGACCCTTGATATAGACCTCCGAGTATATGCCCAGGTGGGGTAACACCGTCTTAGGGGGGTCCACCCACAGTGCGTTCCCCAACTTCTTATTCACAATGAGCCTTAACTCCCCCACTCCTTTGGCCACCCCAAAACATCCGTCTACCCACTTTGGCCGCGTCTCTCGGAACTCCACCATCCCCACGTCCGCTGCCCTCCCCATCAACTTGCCCCACTCCGCCATGGTGCACCCTCGGCTGGGGGCAGGTACATTCCAATACCTCGCACTGGCAGCCACCTCCGGCTTGATGCAGTTGGCTTCGCTCGCGTACACCTCTCGCCAACTAGGTCGTAGCGCCAGCAAATCCAGCAGCTTCGCCTTTCCTGCCACCTCGCGCTTCGGCAGACTCACCCGCTCCGCCACAAGTTGTTCATACTTATTACATTTCCCATAGATTAGATCACTTCCTTCTGCGGGGCCTGTCGCAACGCCGGTTACGCGGCGACTGTACCACTCGCAGTGCTTCTTGACCCTTTTCAGGGCCTCCGCCGTTCCTCTGGAGCACGCGCCTCCAGATTTAGGCGGAGGGTCTGCCCCCCCGTGCCATAGCCAATTCAACCACGTAATCACCTTGTGTTGTAGAGTGAAGGTCCGGCGGCGGCGAGTTGCACGCTGGCGTCTGCGTGCTGACCTCACTCTCCCCCACGTAGTGCTTAGAGGCATTGTAGGAAGAGGCAGTGGGAAGGGGGAGCGGTTTACCCTTTCGGTGTTTACTTGGTTTGCTGGGCCTTGCCCAGCTTCTCCATCATCGTGGCGCTTTGCAGGGCCATCTTCATGGCCGGGTTGCTCACCAAGGAGGCATCTTCCTTGAGAGCAAGGAGGTGGCCAGCCACCTTCCACCCTCCTGACCCCTGGCTCTCCACTAGGAGCATGGCTGCCACCACCCTCATGAGATACTCTACCCCAGCCAACTCCCCGGCTGCCGGCCCCAACTCCTTGAAGAGTGTGTCCATGGCCAGGGCGATGTTCATGACCACCTTCCTGCTTTCCTGGTTCCTCCACCCCCCTTGGCGAGTAGCCATGATCCAACTCTTTATCCCCCCTCCATTGTCGTTGGCATCCTCGAGCACCTCGGGGAGCACTCTCTCTTGCACCCTCCAATTCACCACTTGTGCTCGAGTGGGCAGCGTCACCCCTTTGGTCTTTTTCGGCTTCCTGGAAGCCCCATCTGCCCCGGCCAGCGCATCCTTCAATTTCGTCAGGAAATCCTCTTCCTCGGACTCCTCCTCCTCCTCCTCTTCTTTGCCCGCCTGCCCCTGCTTGCCAATAATAGCCGCCAGCTCCAAGAGCTGCTCCCTCACATCCCCCGCGGCCTTTCCCTTGCTCGGGGCTGGGCTTCCGACTTTTTTCGTCCCCTTTTTCGCCCCTTTCGTGGGCCGGCGTGGTGGCTGCATCTCCTCTTCGTCCGAGTCCGCCAAGTCCCGGGCGCTTTGGAGGGCTGCCACTAGCGCTTCGTTTGGGTCCGCTGCTGCCAGAATTTCAGGCCCGTCCACGTGGTCGACCAGCAGTCCAACGACGGACTCCAGCTGGGCCGCAGACCACCGGCTGACAGTAGTTACCCAGTCGGTCCCGAGGACCGCCTCAAAGGCAGCGCACACTTCAGGCAGGCCCGAGCAAGTGGAGAGCTCCTGATGGAGCCTTTTCTTCTGCGTCGGCCAGCCTAGTCGGCCCTTTCCCGTCTGTTTAGTAGCTGTCGGCACCTCGGGATTAGCTTTCGGTAATTGCTTCCCAGCACCTGTCGAACCTGGCTTCCGCCCGGGCTTCGGCATCCCAGCCGCTTTGCAGAAAGGAATTCTGGGCGTCAGCTACGCTGCCCCTGACCCCTGTCGCCGCCTTCGTTAAAACAAAAGAGACCGCCATGAGCTAGGTGAGCAAGCTTTTATCGTGTTTCAAGGCCAACGGCTCTCTACCAACGGCCAGATCCGGCAACGGCCTCTAAACAGTTTTAGCCGTCAAGTTTTACTTCAGATATTGCCTGTTGCAAACCCGTCCGCAATCACAGATCTGCTAGGAGAACCTAGACGCAAAAATCCGTCGTCAAGGTACTCAGCACACCGTCAAGGTATGGGCCGCAACAATTAGGCCATATCTTCCGTAATACTCGTACACTAGAAGCCTAATCAACCTTATTACGATCACATCACCCAGCTCTATTTCACCTAGCATCAGCGGCTCCCCTTCCGTATCACTATAAAGAAACTATGTTCAGAGAACCCCGATTTCTCATTCGTTCGGATGGATTCGAGTAGTGTGAAAAGTTCGGAAAATCTCCGTGGTGCATAGTTGGCAAGTTCAACAGAGAACGATAATACCTACACTCATCGCGAGACTTGCCGATTCGAGAAATGTAATGATGCCTGGCCGTTTGAAAGTCCTCGTACATGCCCATTGTCGAACTGCTGTTTTCGCCAACGAATGTTTTTTCATGTATCATGACGAACATCTACTTTCGGAAAGTCAGCGCGAGCTGAACAAGACCCCAAACAACGACCCCTGAGACAGCTCCTGCAAGATGAACCCTCATCTTGCTGATCTCTCCCGACTTCTTGTCTTCAAACCAACGGGGCTGATACTTAGGGACTAACTTGATGACGCCAATCGCGGCGATAACACCAGCGCACAATGCGGAATAGAAAAACCGCGTTTTACACCCCACCCGCGGGTGGCATGATTCGTCGGCAGAGGTTCTTTCGCAGTAGTGATGTCCATCACGTCCGAATCGTATCTTTCTGGAATCCGAGCCGCTGGACGTTCGCGACCATAGCAGGTACCGATGGTTCGACGATCGATTCCCTCATCGCGGGTGCAGGAGTGGGAACAACTACCGGGTCTGCGGCAATCGCAGTGCCCCGTCGAGCAGCGCGGGTCATTTCGGTGAGACTCATAATGGTATATGTTTACCTCTGTGGCAAAAAAAAGACATTGATAAACGCGTCAATCATAACTAGTAAAATCGGGTTTGTCCAGGTCCCATTGAGGGGCCACGTCGTCTGGCGTGGACACTTTGTCCTCCGCACACGAACTGCGCTCTTCTTTTGAAGACATGAAAGGATTGTACGGCTCGCGTTTCCAAACGGGGACAAGAGACTTTTCGTAGCACTCCCCGTGATAAAAAGCGAAAAGTCGGGCGTGAGACATGGGTACCATCTCCTGCACCTTCCCACTAGGCATCGGGATTCGACAATATTGACAACCGACCCATCCGTGACCCGGTTCACTTTCCATCCAATCGCGCATTATGACGCATCCATCAATTATTTCCCCCCCTCCATTTTCTATGTAGTTTCGCAAAATAGTTTTTTCTTCTTCTGACAGATCGCTTTTTCTCGAAACACCGCGGACAAAACACAAACGCGACAACCCTCCTCGGTCATGCATCAAGCGACTCGAGTGACGCTCTTTGTATCTCGCAGTGACGGCAGTCCAATAAGTGTCAGCCGCTTTTTTGTTTTGGCGAGCTCGTTTACGCGCGTTTCCTTCATACACCACGACGTCTACCGAAGCCACGAACATATTTTTTTACCTCCGCCTAACGGTGCGCTTCCGAACACCTGTCTTGCCGGTTCGCCGACGTACCCTGCGAGCCGCGCCCGAGTGGAAGTTAGGAAGCGGCATCCCGTCGTTAGAAGGCAATCCACCACCCGCGTAACCAGACGGACCGCCGAAAAGGTCTTTGACATTTTAGACCTTGCGCAAACAGGACCGTACACGGCATTCGGATTTTCGACAACGGACCCGTCGGCTGCGACGATATACGGGTCCACGATGCGCAACTTGTCCTGGGCGTTCTTGGTCGCAGGGTCGACGTTGAAAAAGACGGCGCCGTAACCTGACCCGCAAGACGGCTGGGGAAGACCACTGACACGATAATCGGCGTCGACCAAGTCTGCGAACGCCCTCCATGGCTCAGAAAGGTGGACACCCTTGACCAATGCCAACGCTCCCGCATTTCGCCACCACGAGTCGATCTGGTTCAAAATGGCGGTGCGCATACGATTAAAAGCAAGCAAATCCCTTCGGATAAAAGGTTTAAGGTAATTTTTCGTAGTTGGTGAATGTTGGACTTGTCTGTCCAATCGTTCAGATTGAGAACCTGTTTCAAGTGCTTTGGAGCTAGCTCTACAAGATCTTTTTTTCGAATTTGTCCTTAAACAAAAGAGGAATCAGCTTGGATGGAAAAGAATCAAGAGAAGGAACATCATCAACGGCACCTGTAACCTTATCATCACCGGCCTCTGCTTTTTTGTTATACATTGGCAAATAGCTTACCCCGGTTTTCCAGACGGTGATCTGCGTGGCATAGCTAGTGGCGTGAGGCCCAGGGGCAAATATTTCGATGCGTTGCTTCCCTTTGTAATTTGAAATAATGGTTTTTTCCGGTTTAGTACTATTGTCTTTCATCAAAAATGTATCTCCTTGCATGCCGACAATTATTTCTCCATTGTCTGTTGAAACTGTAAAGTCAACATCATTACCCTTCGTAGGCGGATTTTTTAGCTCCAGATTCGATATGATTCGCAAAGTGTTCAGCGGGATTCGGTGGAGATAAACAGCGTCTGGGGCCCATTGTCCATCCGTCGCTTCGGGTTTTACACCCGGCGCGAGTTTCTGTCCCTTGTGTTCGAGAGCTACGAATCCGCGCAAAAGAGTGACGATCTTTCCGATCTGTGCGCGACTTGTGTCCGCTAGCAAAGAAGACGTCGCGTTATTTACGCGATCCGTGATATCCCTCATCAAGTTCGCAAGTATATCGTACAAGTACACGCCAGTCACAAACGTCTTTAGTTTCCCTATAAGAGCCGGATCGTCGTCGATGATGTTGTGCGTGTACATTCTACCTTCTTCAATCTTGAAAGCAATGTTAGGAATATAGCGCTTGATTTTTTGAAGCTCGTATCCTGTAAAAATACGACCTGCAAGATCTTCTATGCGCGCTTGCGATTGCGCGGACCTTCCCGTAGGTGTCGAGACGGCAGTAAACAGCGGGTACGAAGAGGACATTAGTCTATACCTATGTTATTATAAAAAAAAGTTTATCTTCGCCTCTTGGTCGATTTCTTCCTATGAACGCGCCTCGCTTGATTCACGTGAAAGTTGGCAGCGTATCCGCTAGAAGTACCTAAGGAAGGGCCGTTTAACAGATCCGATGCAACACGTTGTCTCTGACAATACGGACCGTACAATGCGCGAGGGTTTTCAACCAGAGCCCCGTCGGCGGAGACAATATATGGATCGACAATCTTCGCCTTCGAGTTTGTCCGCGGATCTGCGTCAAAGTACACTGCTCCGTACCCCGGACCGCAATTGTACTGCGGAATACCCGTCACACGCTGATCCGCGATCGCCAATTTGTGGAGGTAAGGCGCGTAGTTATCCTTCTCGATTACTCCGTCTAAACTCTTCAAAGCCCCAACGGACCTGCTCCAAGTGTCCAGCATGTTCAAAATGGCAACGCGCATTCTATTGAACGCGAGAATGTCCCGCCGAATAAACTTTGCGATTCTGTTCGAAAAAGATGTTGCAGTCGGAACATCCAATGCGGATCGGATCTTTTTCAAGTGATGATCTGCGTACTCTGTGATATCCACCGTGTCAGCTGCCAGATCGTAAATAACATTGCCCGGAATACTGTCTCGCGAAGGTCCTCCCGTAACACTCTTTACGTTATAACTCGGAAGATCACTTGATGTACCACTTACGTTTAGTTTGTCGATCTGCACATCTGTGCTATCTAGCGGGTCGGGATTCAGTCCCAAAGATGGGACTTTAATGGTACCTCCATTAGTCACGTTTGCGAGTAGCTGAGTCGGGATTCTGCCAAGATACACAGTTTTCGTACCTAAATCTGTTGCCTTAAATCCTCGAAGCGCGTTTGCTACCTGTCCAAGTTTGTTCGTATCAGCTGAGTCGTTTTCAAACCTTGTTGCATTCGAAACTCGCTCGTGAAAGTCTCTCATCAGATTCGAGAGAATGTCGTAGAGATATACGGACGCAAGAAACTCCCGTAGCTTTGTGATGAGAGTAGGGTCTGTATCTAAAATATTGTGCGTGATCATAGGGGCTTCTTCAATTTTGAAACTCATACTTGGCATATAAGTCCGGATAGATTGAAGCTCGTACCCAGTAAAGATTTTTGTCGCGAGATCGTTGATCCGCTCCTGAACCTGCATGGACCTCCCTGTGGGCGTCCCAACAGCCGTGTGCATTGGATAACCGGATCCACCAAACGCGGGTGCGGGTGCGGGTGGTGCCGGAGCTGCCGGTCCTGTACTTCCTGTTAATCCTGATGCCATTTTTCTCTATAATTTCGACGTAGAAAAAAAATGCTCGTCTAATGCGGTTTTTATAAATGCTTCCCCATGGTTGAATCACCACACATGCCCCCTAAGAAGGCCGAAAAGAAAATGGAGGAGGTCACGACACTTAGCAAGCGAGAGACAAGGTCTGGCCGAAAGGTGAAGGCGCCGGCACGTTTCGAACCCGACGAAGTACCCTTAGACGATTTCGACGATGGAGAGTACGACTCTGACGACCCTGTGGGCGACAACCTTAACGATTCAGAGATTTCTGTGGAAGATGAAGACGGGGAAGAGAATGACGACGACTCTTATGACAGCAGTTTCATAGACGATGACGATCCGGATGATGCAACTAGAATTGATACGGATGCTAACGAGGAAGAACTGACTGACACAGAGACAGAGGAAGACGAAGATCTTGACCTATCTTCGGACTCTGATGAGGAAGAAGAAGAAGACGACGAAGAAGAAGAAGAGGAAGAACAGAAACCGAAGAGGGTTCAGAAACCTACGCCCGCAAAGAGAAAACTCAGTTCTTTTCGGGATGATGGAGAAGAGGAAGTGATCTCTTTTGCAAGGCCGAAAATCATAAAGTAGTTTAACCGCCGTACATGTAATCTATACTTACCTCGAGCCCTTCCTGGTTTACATTCGGAATGTACAGCGGGTTCGAGTCGAGAGCCGAGTACGCAACATCTGTCGATATCTCTGTCACCTGCTTCGAGAAGTCCTGAGGCCCTAGCCGAACAGGTCTTTCTATCCGATCGCCCTGAATCCAGGCTAATTTTTCGACAAGCAAATCGCTCTCCTCCGGGCTCGTCCTAACGGCATGGATCTGATCATCATCGATCTTACGGAAACGAGTGTTTGCATTAAAATCGCCGTACACGAGCTTTCCTTCCTTACAATCAGGGAGCGCGACAGCAGCTTTGAACACGCGAGGCTCCGACGTCCTCGTGTGATTGTTAAGGTCCTTCTCGGAATGCAGCGATGAACCTCGGTTTTCGTCCTGGAAATTTGGAACTATGGACTCGTGGGTTCTTTCGTTTACAGGGACTTTGACCATGACATTGTATGCTCCGATACCTATCGATTGTTGTAACGGGGCTTCAGAAGGCGCGAGATGGGCGTTCTCTATGACCCCGGCACGTCGAGCGATCACCCTAGTAAACTGCTGCATGTCGCTCCATCTGCTACCATTTGTAGACCCTCCCGTCAAGTCCTCGACGGGTTGAAACGTAGACAACGGCACGCTTCGTTCGGGAAGAACCGTGGCTTCAAAAGCTTTGGACTCGTAAGGCCGCGACTCGCTCTCATATTGAGCGTTTGCCGGTCTGGACTCTGTCCCCGCTCGGTTGGCACGATTCAGCGGATCCAAAATCACGAGTCTTGTTTGGAGAGCGCTCTCTTGAGGCCCGGGTTTCGAGACAATGAGCTGTTCGTCAGGAGCTGTCCAATTTTTGGACATGATTTCAGAACTCTCGTGCAAGTAATTATCTCTAGCCCCTTGGCTTTCATAAACCTCCTGCATTCCAAACTTTCTATCGGGTTGTATCTTTCCAACGAGATCCGTAACCTCCTGGACTGTCTTCGAGTTCCATGGCTCTGGTCCGGGGACTTTTGTCGGAATGGAGTCGAACTTTACGGGCACGCCCGTCATATTTCTAAATTCGTTATACGGTTGATAATAAGACTTCGGCTCTACGTGCATTTGAATTTTAGACGAATTTCGACCATAACCAAGACTAGCTCTCATGGTTGGACCGGTTACATAGTCCGGCTGTTGCGGACCGTAACCTCCTCTAGCGGTATACATCGGGATGGGCTCAACCCCCGAAGTGGAGGATACCAAGTCCGGCCTCGTAGCTTGTAGTTCTGTAATCGAGTCAGGTCGATGAGAAACTAACGGCTTTGGTCGCATAAGAAAACCCGTCAACGCTACGATGGAAAGCGAAGCGAGCATTTATTATTGAATGATATTTTTAACAAACGATATATTTACATCGAAACTTTGCACGGCTCAGGACGCAAAAGACTTGTGATGATTGGGAATTCTAGGTACCTGTCCGAGCGTTTCATGCTTTCCCAAAACATGTGTTGGTAAGGGGCCGTGGCTCTCTCGTCCATGGTTATCGCCTTATTAAAGTTGGCTGTGTGAACGCCACCCTTAAGTCGCATGCACTCTAGAGATGGGTCGAGACGCCCCCCAAGCGTCAAAAACGATTGCACGTGGTCGTTCGTAATAGGAAATCCGACATTGTTGTCAAGGACCTTATCCAGCGTCTTGCCGCACTGTTCCTTGACCCCGTTTTCGGTGATGATGATAGCGAATGACATGTTTATCTAATGTTTAGAATAAATGCTTCCCGATCACGATTTGCTCTTCTCCTCTTTCTTCGAGGTCTAGTCGTACAGGTTCCGGGATTGGAATCGTTTTTCGATCCATGGTAAAGTACTCGGGACAGGGTTCTTCTTTGGGGGGGTCTTTATGATTCCATCTCGTCCATTCGATAAAACTGATGCCCAAGACGATCATCAACAAACTAACAAACGGGAATGACGACATAGCGTTCTATATACCGCTAGAAATATTCCCCGCCGATTCTGTTCATGATCTCGACTCTTGCGGCCGCGCGAAGAAGAGGTGGAACGTTGTTCATTACGTAGTTCTCGACGCCTTTAGAAGTTTTAGGCAAAGGGGGGCCGGAGGCAAGAACGTCGTTTAAAGAATCTCGCTCCTCCCTGCGTATCGCCTCCGGAAGCTCTCGAAGAACTGCACACATTTTTGAATTTTTGATTCCGTCTGATCGAAGATGAAACCAAGCATTGTGCCACGCGGCGTCTCTTGAGAGAACAAATATCTCGTCGTTTTCCGCGTCGATTTCTTTTCTGGCGACTCTTTTACCTAGCTCGTAATGAAACAAAGTGTCCGCGGCCTCTTTAATCATGGAGTCGGACCGCATGAGTTCGCAACCCAGAGGCACAGGGCCTTCATACGCTTTGCCGCAAAACCCGATTACAGAGCAGTGTGACGTGTCTATGCAGCACGCGTCTTTGGCGCATTGGTCCAGGTCCACGAAAACCCAAGTTCGAGGCATCGTCTTACACTCTCGATCAAAATAAATAATTCTATTAACCGTGGAACTCCAGGGTAACCAGACTCTTTATTAAAACAATAAGTAGAGCACATCGGGAAGTGGCCCTCAACTGGCCATCCTTACCCATGGGAACACTTTATGTCCAAAAAGGCTAGCCTTACCCCCAAACAGGCAACACACAGGGAGGGCGGGTGGGAAAACAAAAGAGACCGCCATGAGCTAGGTGAGCAAGCTTTTATCGTGTTTCAAGGCCAACGGCTCTCTACCAACGGCCAGATCCGGCAACGGCCTCTAAACAGTTTTAGCCGTCAAGTTTTACTTCAGATATTGCCTGTTGCAAACCCGTCCGCAATCACAGATCTGCTAGGAGAACCTAGACGCAAAAATCCGTCGTCAAGGTACTCAGCACACCGTCAAGGTATGGGCCGCAACAATTAGGCCATATCTTCCGTAATACTCGTACACTAGAAGCCTAATCAACCTTATTACGATCACATCACCCAGCTCTATTTCACCTAGCATCAGCGGCTCCCCTTCCGTATCACTATAAAGAAACTATGTTCAGAGAACCCCGATTCTATTAACCGTGGAACTCCAGGGTAACCAGACTCTTTATTAAAACAATAAGTAGAGCACATCGGGAAGTGGCCCTCAACTGGCCATCCTTACCCATGGAAACACTTTATGTCCAAAAAGGCTAGCCTTACCCTTACATCCCTCCCTGGCGACCCAAGCCAGGGGCAAAACAAAAACCGGTGGACGCATAAGACAGGAATGAAGGGAACTTAAGAGGAAGGCAGAGAAAAGACGCTCCGCCAAATGCGCGGGGGGCAGGCGGCGATAGCCCGAACCAGGGCGTCAGGAAGGGTGAGGGCCAAGCTCCGGTGCAATCCCACATAGTGGGCGACAGTTTTGCTGCTGCGCCAGCGACCCCGATGCTGAATATCAGCCATGCTGCGCTGCCGCAAAAAATCATAGGTAGCCCCCCCATGCCGCAGCCCGTGAATGGTAAACACCGTGTCGACCCCCAAAGCTTGCGTGGCCTGATGCCAAACCCGGCTGAACTGGGCATAATCGTAAGGGAACACCCGCTCCCAGGCCGCCTTGCCACGCATACAAGCCCGCAAGAGGGTCTCAGTCATGACATCCTCGATCACCACAGACTGCACCTCCCCCTTAGCCGTCTTAGCTGACATCAACAACAAGGCGCCCCGCTGCGAACCCCGCAACCGAACATCAGGCTGCAAGCGCACATGGCCGACCAACAGGTTGAGCGCCTCCGATACCCGCAGGTATTGTTGGAAAATAACGATGACCATCATAGCCGCACGAGGCTGCCGCTGGAGCACCATAGTACAAGCAAGCGCAAACGCAGCCTCCCATGGAATGGGGGGGGGGCACGAGGGGGTGCCAACGTGCGCCAGCCAGCCAAAACACTTCGTGCCAAGGCCCAATCCCGCACCTCCCGGGGGAAGTACAAATTCAGGCCCATAAGCGCATTGACACACAACTGGCGGCTGTAACACCGTGAGTGCGCCCAAGCGACATACTCGCAATAGTATTCCTCTATCGTCAAGCCGCGCAACAAGCTGCCAACCCGACCCCGCCGGCTCGCCCACCATGCGAAAAAGGACCTAAGACCCCGATGGTAAACCATCAAAGTAGCCGGCTTCACCTTGCCCTCAAGAAGGGTCAAGTAGCTAGCGCCAAGCCGAGGCCCGGGATTGGGATGAACACCCTCGCGAGTCAAATCGCGGACCCACCCGGCCACCGAGGCAGCCATGGAAAGCCCCCGCGAAGGCCCATCCGCAGGCTGAAGCTCACTTGGCGTCCAGACCCATTGTGAGCGGCTGCCGGTGACCAACGTAAGAGCGCACAACCGGCGGCATTGCTTGTTTAACCGGTAAGAAGAGGAACGCCCTTTAGCCAAGCAGCCCAAAGCGGCAGTGGAGTCCACTAACCTCACCACCCGCTTACCCCATGTTCCGAGGTTCCGGGCCGAGCGCTCCACCCCCTTCACAGCGGCCCGCACTTCTTTCTCGTTGATGTGCATTGTCGAATCGCGCCAGCGACTCTTGATCCCGACGCGCCATCGCCCGTGGATGATGGCTTTTTCCGCGGCCTTGGTCAAGGGTCTAGGCCCGGCATACATGGCCTCACCTGGGGTGAGGAGGGTTGGGTAACCCCGCACCTCCCGGGCCCGAGCTAATTCCGTCACCTCAGCTGGGGCCATCTCAGCGTAGACAACCCCCTGCCCAAAACTAGACGCATCCGAGGCCACCACCACCGGAGCCAGGGCAGCCCCCCGGTCCACACGGAGCATGGGGGCCAACGCCATGGCACACTCGAGCTCATCGCGCACACCTTGCCACAAAGGTCGCGTTCGCTGGCCCCACCCCTTGAGGTTGATGAACTTAAAACTCTGCTGCCATATGGACAAGCAAGTGCGGCTGAGCATCTGCAGCCACACCCACCGGCCCACGACGGCCGCCAGCGCCTCAGCGGTAGCGCGTCCCCTCTCGAGGAGTACACGAGTGTGCGCAACCACAAGGGTGAGCTGCTTAGCTGTCGGCTCCAACACCCCATCCCGCCGGTGAACAACACCCAGAGCTTCTAGCTCGTCCTCCCCCTCCGGGCTAGCCATGATCGTCTTGTCCTTGGAGGGCACAAGGTTGTTAGGCGCGTACCCGTCTTCAATAGCACTCGCGATTAAGCGATTCACCGCCTCGCACGTGCGCCCATTGCTGACCACCAGGTCATCAATAGTGATGGATACCATAGGGGCAGGGGGGTCCTCAAGGTCGATTTGCATCTCCCTCGTGCTCTCCTCCTTGTACTCGATGGCTAGGGCGGTTGGGTTACCCCATGCATTCCGAAGCACGGTCAGCTCCCCTACACTTGTGAGGCGGTTCACCTGCCGTCTAGGATCCAAAGCGCCCGTGGCATAGAGGACCATCTCATGGATGGCTTCCCCTAGCGCTACAGCGTGGGAGTGCCCCATGGCCAGCACTTTCAGCACTGGCCACACCCTCCTCCGCCGCCCCGGCAGCCCGACATCGGTGGACCACACATCAGGTAGCCCTTGATAATCCCACCACCACTCCGGCACTTGGATGGTATAGTAATACGAGACCAGATCGCTCTTGGCCGTGTAGCACCGACCCTTGATATAGACCTCCGAGTATATGCCCAGGTGGGGTAACACCGTCTTAGGGGGGTCCACCCACAGTGCGTTCCCCAACTTCTTATTCACAATGAGCCTTAACTCCCCCACTCCTTTGGCCACCCCAAAACATCCGTCTACCCACTTTGGCCGCGTCTCTCGGAACTCCACCATCCCCACGTCCGCTGCCCTCCCCATCAACTTGCCCCACTCCGCCATGGTGCACCCTCGGCTGGGGGCAGGTACATTCCAATACCTCGCACTGGCAGCCACCTCCGGCTTGATGCAGTTGGCTTCGCTCGCGTACACCTCTCGCCAACTAGGTCGTAGCGCCAGCAAATCCAGCAGCTTCGCCTTTCCTGCCACCTCGCGCTTCGGCAGACTCACCCGCTCCGCCACAAGTTGTTCATACTTATTACATTTCCCATAGATTAGATCACTTCCTTCTGCGGGGCCTGTCGCAACGCCGGTTACGCGGCGACTGTACCACTCGCAGTGCTTCTTGACCCTTTTCAGGGCCTCCGCCGTTCCTCTGGAGCACGCGCCTCCAGATTTAGGCGGAGGGTCTGCCCCCCCGTGCCATAGCCAATTCAACCACGTAATCACCTTGTGTTGTAGAGTGAAGGTCCGGCGGCGGCGAGTTGCACGCTGGCGTCTGCGTGCTGACCTCACTCTCCCCCACGTAGTGCTTAGAGGCATTGTAGGAAGAGGCAGTGGGAAGGGGGAGCGGTTTACCCTTTCGGTGTTTACTTGGTTTGCTGGGCCTTGCCCAGCTTCTCCATCATCGTGGCGCTTTGCAGGGCCATCTTCATGGCCGGGTTGCTCACCAAGGAGGCATCTTCCTTGAGAGCAAGGAGGTGGCCAGCCACCTTCCACCCTCCTGACCCCTGGCTCTCCACTAGGAGCATGGCTGCCACCACCCTCATGAGATACTCTACCCCAGCCAACTCCCCGGCTGCCGGCCCCAACTCCTTGAAGAGTGTGTCCATGGCCAGGGCGATGTTCATGACCACCTTCCTGCTTTCCTGGTTCCTCCACCCCCCTTGGCGAGTAGCCATGATCCAACTCTTTATCCCCCCTCCATTGTCGTTGGCATCCTCGAGCACCTCGGGGAGCACTCTCTCTTGCACCCTCCAATTCACCACTTGTGCTCGAGTGGGCAGCGTCACCCCTTTGGTCTTTTTCGGCTTCCTGGAAGCCCCATCTGCCCCGGCCAGCGCATCCTTCAATTTCGTCAGGAAATCCTCTTCCTCGGACTCCTCCTCCTCCTCCTCTTCTTTGCCCGCCTGCCCCTGCTTGCCAATAATAGCCGCCAGCTCCAAGAGCTGCTCCCTCACATCCCCCGCGGCCTTTCCCTTGCTCGGGGCTGGGCTTCCGACTTTTTTCGTCCCCTTTTTCGCCCCTTTCGTGGGCCGGCGTGGTGGCTGCATCTCCTCTTCGTCCGAGTCCGCCAAGTCCCGGGCGCTTTGGAGGGCTGCCACTAGCGCTTCGTTTGGGTCCGCTGCTGCCAGAATTTCAGGCCCGTCCACGTGGTCGACCAGCAGTCCAACGACGGACTCCAGCTGGGCCGCAGACCACCGGCTGACAGTAGTTACCCAGTCGGTCCCGAGGACCGCCTCAAAGGCAGCGCACACTTCAGGCAGGCCCGAGCAAGTGGAGAGCTCCTGATGGAGCCTTTTCTTCTGCGTCGGCCAGCCTAGTCGGCCCTTTCCCGTCTGTTTAGTAGCTGTCGGCACCTCGGGATTAGCTTTCGGTAATTGCTTCCCAGCACCTGTCGAACCTGGCTTCCGCCCGGGCTTCGGCATCCCAGCCGCTTTGCAGAAAGGAATTCTGGGCGTCAGCTACGCTGCCCCTGACCCCTGTCGCCGCCTTCGTTAAAACAAAAGAGACCGCCATGAGCTAGGTGAGCAAGCTTTTATCGTGTTTCAAGGCCAACGGCTCTCTACCAACGGCCAGATCCGGCAACGGCCTCTAAACAGTTTTAGCCGTCAAGTTTTACTTCAGATATTGCCTGTTGCAAACCCGTCCGCAATCACAGATCTGCTAGGAGAACCTAGACGCAAAAATCCGTCGTCAAGGTACTCAGCACACCGTCAAGGTATGGGCCGCAACAATTAGGCCATATCTTCCGTAATACTCGTACACTAGAAGCCTAATCAACCTTATTACGATCACATCACCCAGCTCTATTTCACCTAGCATCAGCGGCTCCCCTTCCGTATCACTATAAAGAAACTATGTTCAGAGAACCCCGATTCTCCGAAGCGAGCCCTTAGTAACTAAGGTCTCCATTTGTGTACAATTCCCAGATTTTGTTCTTATTTTCTACCGTCGGCGGGAGTCCTTTCTTCTTAAGTTGCTCGTTTGTCCAATCAGCCGCGCGTTTAAGGACATCTTTATAAGCCACGACAGGTTTGACGCCGGTTTTTTCATGAGATACCCCGTTTGGCTTCTTTGGGTCTTTGATCTCCCTAAACGACTCGGGATTTAAATCCCTGTACAATTTTTTGGTCATGCCAACCCAATTTTCTACTTTAGGGTGAGAGTCCTTACCCAATTTCGATCGATCCAAGCGGACATATTCCCCTGTTCTAACGTTTTGAACAATGTCGTCCGCCCGGAGACCGTCAGACGTCATCTCGGCCTCGCCCCTCTTAACCTGCGCCATGCTTCCATATTGTCTCGTCGCCATCTTAATATAACGACCCGAACACAATTTTTTTACTCCGTCGAACGAAGTTTATACTGTCAAAATGTTTGAATAAACCGATGGAACTCGGACCAGCTCGTCCTTGGTTATCGGGACTGCCCGTTTTTCACGTGCTTTAGCGACGGGGTCTGACGCGTTCTTCACGATGGCTCGAACAATTTTTGCTCGCTCTTTGTAAGTTTCGAAGCCTGGACGCCCAAAAACTTGGTCGCGAAATGTCTTCATGTTTTCAGCTTGCCTCTTTCTCTCGGCATCGCGCATTCGAATCATCTGTTTCCTCCTCTTTTCGCTTTCCTCCCATCGTTTGTTCGCCGCGTCTTCTTGCTCCTTTCTCGTCTCAGGAGTAGGTCTCACGCGGTTAACCGTCACCCAAACAGGGTCTGCAGAACCTTCCAATCTGACAGAAAGCCACGGATTATGTTGACTCGATCGAGGACCAGGCGCGCGTTCAATAGTCCCGTTGATCCACATACGTTTGCCGAGGGGTAGAACAAGGACTTTTTCTCCTTGCGCAAAAGCCGACGCTGGCCTTTGTTTACAACGGGTTACAACGTTTTGAGACTCGACTGGCTCCGTTCTCTTCTCGATCTCGATTCCTCGAGCTCCACTTTCTCCTTCCGTCGTGCGTATGCAAGAGCGCGTAACAGGGACGCGGAAGTCAAACCCTGTGCGATACTCTTTTCCGGGATAATTGTCGACCACAGGGGTCGCTTCCGAGTAATTTCGGATCATCTCGGGTCTCGACGTAGAAGCCTTTCGAGTTCTTACTTCGGAAGGGTCCGCGTACTTTCCGTCCACGAATCTACCCATACAACCTCGGCGCGGTGCTATCAAAACATCAGTGGCTGTGTCTGGTGGCAACACGCGTAGATCCGATGGCGGAATCGGAGCAGGCACCACGTTCTTCTGTACGCTGCGATACCCCGAACAAAGCATGTAGTTTTTTACCGCATGTGCGCGAATCAACGCGTGAAAAGCATTAATTATTATGTACGAAAGGTTGAGCCGAGTCCTTGGAACTTTCGGCGCTTCTCGTCGTATGAACGTTTTTGCCGTGTTGAAAGATAACTCGATCGGGTTGTACTCTGGCGAATAGGGTGGAAGAAACAAGAGCGCGGGACGGCGATTCATATACGTCTTTCGAGTAGGCGGGTGTAGAACGCCGTCTCCCGCGCCTTTGGCACGCAAGAGCGTCGCAAACTCGCTCAACTCTCCCTCTGGAAACACGGCGTTTTCTTTAAGTAGATCGTTTTTTTGGACTTCATCGTCTGTTGGTTTGCCATGAATAGATGCGCCGTCCATAACGATCGTTTTGCGATGCACGAAGCCGTCTGGAAGGGTCTGTAAAAACCACCGAAATAAGCTCTTCGATACTTTTAATGCAGGCGCTCCGGCGTTTTTGTCCGCGAGCTGGTTTTTTGACATCCTTATTGGCAGCGCTTTCGACCGTTGGAAAGACACGGCCTTTCGAAACGCGCTCCAAGCTTCTTTATTGAAGTTCCATCCCGTGAAGCTACCATCCACTTGCGGAGGGTTGCCGTACAACTTCGGCGAGGAATCCAGCTCGGCCAAGTTTCCGTCCATCCATTTCGCGTCCCCTTTGCAATGGTGGACGATAAACCAAATGTGCGTCGCCACGTCCAGACCGTGCATTACGGTCTTCCTGTTTTGAGCGTCGTTCACTTTCCACACGATATTGAGAGCGTCATATATGGCCCGGGGTAGACTGTTTTCTTGGTCGATGTCTCTTTCTTTTCGGGACACGTATTCGCGGTCAAACATGTAGGAATCGTCCGCGTCCGACGAAAAGAAGGTGTCTAGCGCCTTGTAGTTATCGCTCGGTTTCGAATGATCGTACAAGTCTCGTAAAATCTGGGCAAAAGACCGGTCTCCAAAAACGTTGACGAGCTTTTCGACCATAAAAAAAACTCCTCTTTGTATATTTTGGTCGTCGTCTCTCGTCCCGCTTTTATCAGGGCACGGCAACATCGCGGCGACCGCGTCCTTGTTCGTCCTCGAAATCATACCCACCACTTTGATGGAGTCGTCTCCCAATCTCAATATGGGAGTTTCATCTTTTACGGTGACGCCAGGTGGGACGTTTATATCATCTCCGAGCGCTGCGATCGAGTCACCCATAGACTCTTCGCCAATACTATAATTGTGTCGCCGGATGTACTCGAGCCATACAAAATCATGAGCGGCTAAACGTATGACGAACTCGACCTGTTTTTCCGGATCTTTCAAGGTCGAGTCGTTGCTAATCATGCTTCCGATAGACTTATACGCGGATTGGTTGTTTTTCCCAGGTAAGAACGTCCAATACGTTCGAAACATCGAGTGTTCCCAAAAAGATTTTTTGTCTAGCACAACGTCGTCTTCTTTTCGCAACCAGAAATCGGATGGAACTGAATCTTTTTTTACTTTTGCTCCTCTCGCGTTAGTTTTATAAGCGATTTCGAACTTTGAGTAGTTACCTCTCACAATAAAAGCCTTAAAATCAAACTCAGTTTTCTGGAGAAAGAAACGAACCATGTGTTCTCGAATTCTGCTAAGGCGAATATCCGAAGAGTTTTGGACCGGGTCAAATATTCTACACCAAGATCCGACCACCGTGACAAGGCCCTCCCACCACAGTTGGGAGCGAAGTAAATCCACGGCGTTCATTTCAGCGGGCGACTTGGCGGGGAACTGGTTGCTGATGCGTACAGGCACGGGAGGAAATATGCGTAAAAAAAAAGCCACTCGAAGATTTCCTTTTTCGTCTTCAGGCCATCTCATTGCCGCAAAAACGGTCGTTTTTGAGGCTCGTTGTTCTTTTCTGCGCATGTTAGGTTTCTCTCCGGGCTTAGTCCATGCTCGCAATGGGGCCAGATTCATGTACGTGTGAAACTCGTCGATGAACACGCAGTCTTCCGCAAACAACAGAGATTGGACGTCGGTAAAATCTTTTTTAGCAGATGCGACTGCCTCGAGATCTTTCTCTTGGTAATCGTAATGAATTGTTTTGTACGACAATTTGTGATCCTCTCGGGCTCTTTTCACATGCTGTTCTGTAAATTGAAAGTCTTTTTCACCACTGAGCTTGTCTGCGAGTTCTCTCACCTTTTGAAACGCTAGTACGGTGCTTTCGGCATTTGGATTGACCCCGAGATCTTCCTTGGCCGCGGAACGGTCATTAAGTATTCTGACGATGTCAAAAGCCGTGTATTGAGGAACGTGAGCGGTTTGAAGGTTTGCGAGGGCGTTTGAAAGAGACTCCCACGCCTCTTTCATTGTCTCCTCCATAAAGACATCTTTCGTGCGTGGCTTGCTTCGTGCATAGGGTTTTAGAAATGACCGGTCTGCGTCCTCTTTGATATTATAATCAAAAATTTGTTGTTCCGCATCAGCTAGCATCTTCCTAAAATACTTTCGAGCTGTCTTTGGATCAACCTGAAACACTTGCGCTAGTTTCTTAAAGTCTCTTCTTTTGTTTAGAGCAGCATACGCCATCGCCCTCCCTATTCGCTCTCGTAACTCGATTGGATGCGCTTTTCCGAGATGCTTCGTCTTTATCACGGGGTCGACGAGGCCTTTATTATCGTTGTCGAACATCACTTACATTTAAAAGAGGAATTTAGTACCGTACTCTTTGATCAAGGTCCGGTCTCGGAAAAGTCATGAACCTGAGTGTGTCAGAAGAGTGCGGGTCTTCGACGACAGATTGATACGTGTTTCTCATGCAAGCGCTTGGGCCTTGCTTGTTAATTGTCTCAAAGTCTCTTCCGATAGAAAAATTTGCATAAGGATTGGTCGCGTCCTCGGTCTGGAATGTGAGGTCCCTTTTCTTTCGGTTCATAAGAACCTGGTCTGCGAGGTAAGCGACGTGCGATATGACAATGATTAAAAACCCCACGATAACGGCGCGAACTGACCACATTACAGCGCCTCCCACGACCATCACGTACAACCCAAACCTTTTTGCTGCGAGGACCTTTTCTTCGATGGTCATTCCAGGAATGAACGGCCAAAAACACATGGGGTCGTCGAATACATTTTCAAAAATGTTCATCTCAGCGGCTGTATACTAGTAATGGTACAGTAAATTTGAATTCAAGGAAGTGCCGGCAACTGAACCCTGTCAGTTATATCAGACACGCCAGTGATGACCTCGTTAAGGATCTGGCTTGTGTTAGTCTCCCCGCTCTCAATTTTTTGTACGATGTTTTGTGCAAGCATTTCCGCTTGGCGCAGGATGTCATCGGGGATGTTTCTAACACCGGTTCCGATCATCGAAAGTGTTGAAAGATATTGCCATATGGCGTCCTTCGTCCCTTGTGGCGCAGAGTCCCAGTGTTTTCCGATGTCGATCTCTTTCACGTATGGAATCGTTTTTGCCGCCTCTTGGAAAAACGATTCGTCTCTGGCCATGATCGAGGTCAAATGAGGCTCGACGGCGTCCATGAACGTGTTCAGAGGAAGTCTAGCATTGGCTTTCGAAGCGAGTGACACCGCAGTGCGTACTCCTGGAATGGATGTCTCGTCCGGAAAAGCCAAAGACAGCTCCTCAAGGAACATAGAAAGCATGTTGTTGAACGCCTGGATCGCAGACATGGTTGGTTTATAGTAGAGGTCGTATGATTATTTACGCGTTCAAAACGAACCGCATTATTTCACTGACGACAAGTAGTAATGGAAGTCAAAGTTCGCCTGGAAGGAAAAATTCACGCATGGAAGTTTCCGAACTCCATGGTGCAAAGTGTAATGACGAATCTCGGAGAAGACGCGGAAACGTGCAAGCGCGTCATCAAAAATATCGTCGTCCGACTAGCGAACGTTCTTGAAAGCAGAGAGTTAAGTGGGACCGTCACCGACGTCGAAGTTATATGTCTTATGCATATTCGAAGTCAGGAAAACCTCCCCGAATTCATTAGAAAATCCGTTACGGACGTTCTTTCGGGTTGGAAGGACGCTGAGGACAGCATCTCGCAGGAGGCGAGAAGAGGTCTTCGCGTCGCGGAGAGAATGATTCCGATTCTTCTGTCGTGCCAAAACCGCGACGAGTTTGAAAAGTACTTCACACAAGTTATCTATCCCAACCTCGAAGAAGGTCACGTACAATCCATTATCCGGTTCTTTACCGTTTTGGGCGATTGGGCTAATCGCGACGAGTCACCTGTAAAGGAAGATAGTCATTACCTGGAAAAGTACCTCCTCCGGATTTTCACGAACCACGTCGTTCCTTTCCTTGCTGTGAAAAAGCGCGAAGTTATTTCTAAACGGTTCGCGACAGCCGCGGATGTCATGAAGGAGTACGTCTAAGAAGTTCGTTTTGACAACTTCATTTATTGTGATAATAAAAACTACATCATGAGCGGCGCTCCTCTTACTCAAGCGTATAACTTTACCCCGTCCGGTGAAACGGTGTCTTCCCACATGCCCGCACAGGCGATGGCGGTTGAGCCACAACAGCCCCCGCCTTTTCTTCACCCTGACAGTTCAGGCCGCGAACCCATCCACATTCCAGGGCCTCTTACCATCCCGCCCCCGAATCACGCGAGCGCACAAACGCAACATGTTCACCCACACCCCGGTCTTCACAGCATGCCACACCAACAGCACGCACAAATGGTTCAACAGCCCCCGATCCGGCGCGAAAGGCCTCCGGAACCTTCTTCTCAGAGTCTTCTTTTCGAAACTAGGATGCGACAAATAGCTGCCGAGGAATCGAGGGGAAACGTAATCATGTACATGGTCGTCGGGGCAGGCATCGCGTTCATCCTGGGTTATCTTTACAACAACCGTTCCAACTTTGCGAAAGCGGTGGACCCCAACGCGTTCATGAGAGTTTGAAAATTTTTTATGGTAGTGTATTATATCAACGAACAAAATGGCTCTCTGCGAGAACATGGGTGCTTCTAAGCTTAGAAAGATCGCCGTCAATGAGCTGTGGAGTGACGACTCGAACTCCGCCACCGTGCAGGACCTGAAGGTCTACGGTTGGGACAAGATCGATCTTATCCCAAACCGCTCTTCTGGTAACGACCCAAACAATCTGGTCACGGATCCCACGAATAAGGTTACTATTTATGGTGACCTCGCCGTCATGGGAGCGTTCACCAGCGGAGGCGCGGATGGAGCCACCATTGGCGACGTTAAGCTGACAAACTATGTCTATGAGAAGGATTCTGACACCGCCGAGGCTGACAATGGTGCGATTCAGTCCATCTCGAACCACTTGCTTCTGAAGGCCCAGTCCTCCGCTTTCGAGGTCGTTATTGACGACTCGCGGCTGGTGGCGCACAAGGCCGCAAAGACTTCCCTCCATTCCGAGCCTGATGCGTTTGCTGTTCGCGGCGACAATGGCAACGAGAACCAGCAGGTGCTTCTCGGAATGGTGTATGATATCGCGCACAAGACTGGCAGCCAGACCGGGTCCACGAACTGGCGTTCCGTCGTTGACGGTGGCGCCAACGATATGGAGCTGGTTTCGGACGCCCAGGTCCGCATTTCTGCGGATAGCTCGTCGACTGGTCGCGTTCGTCTGGCTGCCGGGTCTTCAGTCGAGATCTGTCCTTCGGTCGGGGCGAATCGTGGCCAGGACCCCGACTCGAAGCTGATGATCACTCATTCCGTGGACCGGTTCGGCGCTAAGATCGCCGCGGTCTCAAAGGGCGGTGCTTCCAGCACCGGAGAGCACATCTGGATCACAGGTGACACGGCCGTTGCGAACTCGAGTGTTACCGTCGAGGAAGTCAAGTTCATCGACTCCTCTCTCTCAACGACCAACGCTGTTATCTCCTTGCAGGCCACTGACTCTGTGGATCTCAAGAACGACGTTATTCTGACAAACTCGGCTGGCACCGCTGGGTCGATCACGACGTCCATTGGTCCCATGAATCTGACTTCGGAGTCGGGAGGCATCAACGTGGACGAGGTGAACGTGTCTGGGTCTGGGATTTCCACCGATAACGCCGTGCTGTCTCTGGACGCCCAGACCTCCGTCGACATCACGAGCGACCTTATCCTCACCAACACGGCCGGAACGGCGGGTAGCATTACCACCGCGGTTGGTTCGCTTAACCTCACTTCTGCATCCGGGGGGTCAACGTGGATGCGGTCAATGTGGTCGGTTCCGCTATTTCCACTTCCAATGCTGTGCTGTCCCTTGACGCAGACTCGTCCGTTGACATCACGAGCGATCTTATTCTCACCAACTCTGCGGGTACGGCCGGAAGCATCACCACCGCTACCGGTTCTCTGGACCTTACTTCCGCCGCTGGGGGTGTCAATGTCCAGGACGTAAACGTGACTGGTTCCTCCGTTTCCACGACCAACGCGATCCTCGGACTTCAGGCGGCGACCTCGGTCAACGTGACCAGCGACCTCATTCTTCTGAACTCCGCGGGAGTCGCGGGCAGTGTCACCACTTCTGCCGGTCCGCTTAATCTGACCTCTACCGCCGGGGGTGTGAACGTCCAGGACGTGAACGTGACCGGCGCTGCAGTCTCGACGACTCAGGCTGTGATGTCTCTCGAAGCGGCGACGTCGGTTGATGTCATGAGCGACCTTATTTTGACCAACACGGCCGGAACCGCTGGTTCGGTCACCACGTCCGTCGGTAGTCTTAATCTGACTTCCTTCAACGGAGACGTCAACGTGGCAAGTGTCAAGGTCAATGGCGCAAGCATCTCCACGTCTTTGTCATCCATGTCCTTGGATGCCGCCTCCAACATCGCTATCACTTCCGACCTTGTCCTGACGAACACTGCGAACAGCGGTGGTGACATTACCACGTCTGTCGGTCCTCTCAACCTCACTTCGGTTTCCGGTGGCGTGAACGTTCAGGACGTCAATGTTACCGGCTCGTCTATCACCACGGCTGAAGACGTCATGTCTCTGTCTGCCGCGATCTCGGTCGACGTTAACAGCGACTTGGTGCTGAAGAACGCCCTCGGCACTGCTGGCAAGATCACAACCTCGGTCGGGCCTCTTGAGCTGAGTTCCGCGACTGGCGATGTCACTATCAATGGCAATCTCAACATTCTCGGGACGACCAATAGCATTAATCAGACCACCACGAATATCGCCATCACCGACAAGGTCATCTCCGTCTCTAAGCCCGCGGACACCACCGTCTCTTCCTGGCCGTTTGACGCGGGAACTCCCAGCGTCGATATCACCTCCTCCGTCTCTATGTCCGTTTCTGGAGGCCGCTTTTGAGGGGGAGAAGGTCTCTATTCCCAGCTCTGGTGCTTTTGCGACTGCTACCAGTGCCCTGTACCCCGCGTCTCTCTCTGGTTTCCAGCTCTCCACCAACATGACTATGCTCACTCCTCTGGTCAGCAGTTTCTTGATGGCGTACGGTAGCTTGACCGGAGCCTTCTACCGCCTGAGCTTCGACGTGGCCAACGATTGGATCGTCCTCAGCGATGGCACTCACTCCGCTCACCTCCCAGCCGGCCTCGTGCAGCCGGACGTCTCGTTCCATCTCGCTCTCCGCAGGGATCCTCAGACAAAGACCATCTTGGTCATGACCAACTATGTTTCGAGGACCCTGACTGAGGCCGCCCCGGGCGACCTCGCGGCTCTGTACGAGCTCTCTCTCGCCCCGTCTGCCTCGATCTACTTGGGTCACTTCGGTGGCGACACGTCATCCGCGGCTCTGAAGTACGACGACGTGCGTCTTTCCTCTGTGACTAGCCCGACTAACGCCTCCTCTTCTGGCGCCGGTATGCTTGTGGAGGGCGACGGCAAGGTCAACAACACCGAGATCGAGCGCTCCCTGAAGTGGAACGCCAATGCCTCCCAGGACCGCGGCGACCACCAGGGTTCGTACTGGCATATTCAGGGTGGTCAGTTGATGCTCTCACGCACAATCGACACCTCTCTGCGCAAGGCTCCCGGTACTTCCGTCCTCCTTTCTTCCCTGCCACTCTCCACCACTGAAGTCGCGAAGTGGGCTTTTGACTCCGACCTTACGAGCGAGGTTGGCAGCCTGGCCCTTATCGCCGCTGGCACCACGCCAGCAAGCGTTTCGAACGGCGTTCTGAAGACCAACAACACCTCTCAGGCCAACGGTTCTGCTTCCGTGACCAGCTCTACCCTTCCGAGCGGTAACTCGAACATCACTGTTATCGCTCATGTGGCCCCTCAGTCCGCTCTCAACACTTCGAGCGCTAACGGTCTTGAGATCCTTGCGTACGGCAACAACACGACCCCGGGCGCGTTCCTTCGCGTTTTCACTTCCAGCTCTGGTAAGCTGTCTGTTACCGACGGCACCATGACCGACGAGACCGTCTCGGTTGTTGTCGGCCTCGCGCCTTTCGTTCTCGCCCTGCAGTTGGTGAGTGGCGTTCCGAAGCTGTTCATCAACGGCGTGGAGCGCGTGCTGTCGACCTCGACTGTGTCCGGCGTGTCAATCGTCACCAAGCGCCTCTCTCTCGGCGCCGACGTCCTGATGACCAAGGCAACGGATCTGTGGTTCGACGACGTTCGCGTGTGTGACACGATCGTGTCTGGCAACGGCCAGCTGTACAGGTACCGCGACGAGTACGACGCAACCCCTGTTACCGTCACGTACGGTTTCCGCATTGCTGACGACGAGTCGCTCCAGATAGTGAAGTCTCAGGGCTCTGACAGCTCCAAGCTTGTCCTCGGAAACCCTTACCCAGCCAACGCCGTCGGCGTGAACTCGATGGGCATGATCAACAGCGGCTCGGTCGACATCGTCACTGAGATGCTGAACAAGCCCTAAACAACGCGCGTTTTGCATGTAAAAATAAGTTCTGAATAATATAAAAACCACGTTCTGCGTCACGAATGCCTCCGAATCTAGCTGATACGTATGGCACTCTTCATTTTAGAAATGTTCAGACGCAGGCGTTTGTGGCGGCAAATGAAGACCGGAGTCAGACATCTATGGTGCGCTTTCTCATGAAAGATGGCAAGACTATGATGGTGCTTGACAAACCCGGTACGGATGTCGCTCTTAGTCCTGCCGTTGTTTTTGACAACAACTCCGTAAGTCTCAGAACCGGGACGAACCAACTCCAAGTCACTGCTATGGGAACAAGCGCGGGGACGAACGGGTCGGCACCGGTAGCGGAAATAGGGTCGGGATCCACAAAGTACCGGCTCGTCGTAAACGGCAACGACGAACTGGAAATTCAAAAATTCGTGAACAATGTCTATTCGAAGACGGTCCAGGTCCTATCGTGAAGCCCGTTATCTCACGATCGGAAATTTTCGTCTTGTCTCTCAAAAATGTCGAACGTTAATGAAATATCATTGGACGAACTCAACGTTGCGAAAAATGTCAAGTTAGGTACTCAAATGCAAGAATTACGAGGTCTGAATCCCCTTGATATCGGCATAGCGAGAATTTACTCCTGCAAAGACATTGATGCCGCACCTCGTCTCGAAGTTCAAACGAGAAATGCGAACGGGGAATACGAAATCATCGGCTGGATCTCATCCTCGTGAAATAATGGAAGCAACACTATATACATCGAACCATGGACCCTGTAGCGGTGGTTTTAATCATCGTTCTCGTGATTTTCGTTACTATGTCCGCTCTGGTGGTCGTTACTAGAAACAACCCGGAGTTCGCCAAAAAGATGCCCGCTTGGTGGGTGGAGTTCGCCGGAGGTACCGCGGCGACTGAAAAATCAACAGAGACGGAAAAGGCTCCGGCAGATTCCAAGACGGCGGAGGAGAAGCCTTGATGAAGAAACAAAGGGAGGAAACCGTCAAGGCGGGTGTTCAAGAGGCCGTCGACTCTTTGGCAGCTATTGATCTCGTATGGAAAAAGCTTTGTCTACCGCCATTGAAAACCGCCTGAACCGTTTGCGGGAATCCCGTGATAGCATGAAACGAGGTTCAGAATCAAGGGCGGACGAAAACGATAAAGTAAACGTCCTTAAAGCGCAAAAAGATGCGCTTATTCTCCAGTTTAGTACTGATGTCCGCAAGGACCCAGTTCTCGTGTTGAGTGACTTGTTTTTAACATTGATTCCTGAGGTTGTGGAGGTGAGCCAGGACGCGATCAAAGACGCTGCTCTGAAACCCTCGGACTTTTTCCGCACCAAAGTGAACGAGTACGAGTTTGTGGATTATATTCTTGAAATTTATTAATCAAATATGGCGACTGAACCGCCTCCTTCAACAAAAGACAAAGCATTAGATGTCACACATGTTGTTGCAACTGAGACGTATCGTTCTATATACCTTGCGGGAAACCCCGTCCTCATGATTACAGACATGGTTGGAATGTTTCTCGGAGCCGTGGGTGCTAAGAAAGTCGCAATGTCATCAACAAGGGCATTTCTGCCATTGTCGGTCACACCCCTTTTGGCGCGCTGTTCGGAAACTTGTTCAACAGAACACTGAGCGCCAAATGCAAGGCCCGGGCGATCTTGACCTTCGGTTTTAGCAATTGCAAGCCCCAAAAACCTAGAGTGTTGACTAAAGAAGAGGAGACGCTCGCACAGATGCCAGAGAGGTATTCGTTTAAACCGTTGGAGTACGTCCCGGACACCAAAAAGGTTACATTCATTGACAAAATCCCGAGATACGATTCGTCCGCGCCGCTGAAAAGCTTCCTGAAGAAAACAAAGACGCCAAGATCGCTGACGAGCTAGCGCTCATTTTGGCGAACCGGGAGAAGTATTAATACCCTCTCCTATTTTTTCCTCCTCTTTGTCGGTCCTCGTCGTGCACGTTTCCTCAACTTCGATGCTAGCGTCGAACGTGAGTTCGATGTTAGCCCAAAGACACGTCTCGTGCACGACGAGAATCTTTTCGACAGAACACCCGCTTCGTTTCGGAGTACGAAAGAGGTGCAGACGTTTTCGATAGTCGGGATAGTACCTCCCATACGATAGCAACTGACCAATGCCTTCCATCCACTTATGAAATGTCTTGACTTCGACAAGCAGCCTGTGCTTGGGGCTCAGAATGTCGATGATCCCCGCCGGACAGCGAACCTCTCGCACACCATCTAGTTCTGCCGCCACGTGGCGCTGTATCTTCGTTTCGGCCAAGTCGTTGGGGCTGACCTCCGCATCGCTCACAACGACTTTGAAGTCCTGAAGACATTTTGCCGTGGCGTGGATCGAGACCGTGGTTCTTCCCAACTCCTTGTGATTTGTCAAGTAGAAATCCACGTCTTCTTCGTAGTTTGTTTTGAGATCTTTTAAAAAGTTTTTTTACCTCCCACTTTCTCATGGACTGCTCCGGGACGAGGAAAAAACCTTCCCGCGACGCTTTGGTTTCCTCCATCCGCTTTCGTCATTCGGAACCTGCAACCATTTAGTTATGAATCATTACACGAACACGACACTCTGCTCAGAGATCAGATGGAAAGGCGTATCAGTGATAGTCCCAAGAGAGTTGGAACCGGTCAGAGTGTTGGGAGCTGGATTCACACCAACCCACCCATTCATGCCACCGGAACCACGCACCTTCACCAACTGGAGACCCTCGTTGTTCGAAATACGGAAACCATACGTTACCGTCTGGTTGGCAGCATACATCTCCTTCCAGCCGTACATCTGGGTGTTGGCTGACGAAATCGCGGCGGCCTTCACACGGACGTCATCGAACCACACGGCGATGCCGCTCTTACCCGGCCCAGACGCAGCATTGGAGTCGAACCGACGTTCGCAGATCCTGCAATGGAAGCAACGGAGACGCCGTCGACATACATTTGGGTGCTAGAACCGTTGCGCACAACAGCGAGAACAAAAGGGGTGGCGTACGCGACAATGTTAGCGGTCTCAACAGTGTTCGTCCCGTCTGTAAGGGTAAGCTTTCCGAAACTGCTCACCGTCACAGAAGTGGCAGCAGAGGCACCGATGTACGACATGATCTGAAGACCGTTAGCGGCGGCAGAGGCAAAGTTAGAGCGGGGAATCACCTTCATGATGAGCGAAAAAGTGCCGGTGGGAAGAGAAGTGTTGCATGTACCAGTCTGGTTTCCAGACGCGTCGATCTTAAAGACTCCGCTCTGGACAACGGCCGGCGTTCAGAGTCATCACCTTGCTGCCGACCTCGGACGTGTTGCTGGAGTTGAACTCCCAGCGGACGTCGTCAGTGCCGGACTCGAGCGAGGCGAGTGAGAGAGTGGTTCCTGGCGCCTCGCGGTCTGCGGACTCGATGGTCCTGGAGAACATGAGCTGACCGCCCTCAAAATGCCAGTACGAACCCGAGGTCGTCGCCTTGTCCTGGGTGGTCTCGCCGGTGCCCATGTGCCAAGTGAGAGCGCGGCTAGAATAGGACGCACTGCCGTCGACAAACAGACCCGCATTCTCAGACGCCGCGTTGGTCGAGGCCATGCCCTTGTTCAGCTTGAAGTAGTCGATGGTGTAGTTCTGGTTGGACGATAAATTAATGCTACCAAACATGATTGTGTCAGTTGCAGTCGAATCCCTCCAGAAGATGTCCGCAATGTTGAAAGTCGAGCTGGCGCCGTTGTTATAGGTCATCGTGGTATACGCCCCACCGTCCTTATTGTACGAAAGCGTCATTAGCCCGCTGGGCCTGTCGAGACTGATCCTGAAGACGTAGGTACCAGCTGCGTTCAAGAAATTGTGAGTGTCGGTGTAGTAGTTAGCCGCACTTGTCAGCTTCTGAATATTGAGCATTAGGCCTCCAGAATGGGTAAAAAACCTGACCCACGATTGCCCCCCTACAGTCTGTTCCAGGGCGAAGAACTGCATGTCACCTCCAGCGCTGGTAGTCAGAGCGCTGGTGATGGTGATAGGGAACTCGATGGAAACGCTTTCAGTGGTAAAATTCAAGACGGACGCCGGAATGCTGGTGTACGCGGAAGGATAGTAAAACGCCGCTCGAGAAGAATTGGCGGTGCTGATGTTCAGAGCCCCACCGCTGACAGACGCGCCAGAGAAAACGCTCAGGTTGATGTTGTACGCGGCAACCGCGTTGGCCGAGTTAGTAAACTGAAAGTCCATGATCGCAGCGGACCCAGGTTGGTAACCCACCTTCACCGTCTTGTCCATGATCTCCAGGTTCCCGCTTGCGTTGGTGCTCTCGAGCACGCCTGCGATCTTGAGGTCGCCAGTGGTCGTGAGAGTTCCGGTCACGGCCGTCGTGCCGCTCGCGCTCATGAGCTGCAGGTCGCCCGCCGAGGTCGTCACCTTACCGCTGCCGCCCGCGGTGCTGGTCAGGATCAGATCCTTGCCCACCGTCAGAGACGCGCCGCCGGGAGTGATAGACATGGCCGAGCTGCTAGTCGTGACTGCCGCGTTCGTCACGACCACGCCACCCAGAGTCACCGGGTTCGCCGCGGACCCGGCGGAAGAAATCGTCAAATTACCCGTGGCCGTGCTCAGAGCCGAACCGGCAAAAGTAACATTCGCCGCCTGAACCGTGTTTGACGCAGAGCCAGCGGAAGTCAAGGCCAGGGTCCCGCTCGACGTCGTGATCGCGCTGTCCGTGACCTTGACGTTCTCCACCACGACAGACTTGGTCGCGCCGGCCGTGAGAGTAAGATCCACGTCGCTGGTCACCGTCATTGCGTTGTCCGTGACCTTGACGGACTCCACAATAACAGACTTGTGGCACCGGCCGTCAGAGTCAAGTCCACGTCGCTAGTCACCGTCATGGCATTATCGGTCACCTTCACGCTCTCCACGACGACCGACTTGGTGGCCTGCTGTCAGGGTCAAGTCCACGTCGCTGGTCACCGTCATGGCATTATCGGTCACCTTGACGCTCTCCACGACCACCGACTTAGTGGCGCCTGCCGTGAGTGTCAAGTCAACATCGCTAGTAACGGTCATAGCATTATCGGTCACCTTCACACTCTCCACCACCACGGACTTGGAAGGGCCCGCCGTGAGCGACAGATCCACGTCCCCGTTTACGGTCATAGCGGAAGCGTTAAAGACTACATCATCTACGCGAACCGTCCCGGTGCTAGAAGTAATATCGAGACCACCCGTCGAAGTGGTCATTTCGTTTTCCGCGAGCACGATATTCCCTACGGACAGATCGCCTGTCATGCTAGTGCTACCCGTGATCAGAAGCATGTTAGAACCGTCGACTCCCATCCCGTCATTGGGGGTGAGATAGATACGGTCCTTAGACGTAATCACTAAATCATGGTTGAGAGCCAAGGGGTTAGTGTCACCGTGCAGGGCGGTCGTGGTGAGGCTACCCAGGCGCATGTTAGACAGGTTCTCGCATGGGGTCGTCATGTTGAAAGTGATATGTATTATACATGCATAAAAAAATTTACACTTTAACTGGTTCCATAACCAACGTCACTCGACGGAGGATGGCATCTTTCTCGCTATCCTTCAGAGTCCTGCCCTTCACCTTTGTGAAAAAGTCTTTGCTCAGCCAAGCCCCCTCGACCCAATACGCGATCTCGCTGGGCTGGATGTCCTTCTCATCTTCTTCAAAGGTCACCGAAGCCCTGTTGTTCACGGGGAGAACGATGAATGTACGCCCGCTTTGGATGCGGAAGTTCCCGCTGCCCGACAAGAAGACCATGCCTTTCGTTGGAGGGATCCCACGAGCACATCGGCCTTCAGTCGTGGTTGGAGAAGACCATGTCAAAAAACCCCTCTTGAAGCCTCGGGAGGACATATTCTTCGGCTCCACTGTCGATGTGCAGAAGCGTCCCCGCAGGCACTGCGAACTTGAGCATGTTCTTAGGATCCACGGACCGAAACGTGTTTTTCGCGTCCTGGCCCTTTCCGAACATCACAACTTTCGGCCCTTCGAACAGGATCCGGTTAGAGTTCGCGAGAACGAGGTGGGAGTAAGGCCGGTGAAAAGAAGCGGCCTCTAGACGGGACTGCGCGAGTTTCGTCTCGACGGTATGTTTTTTCTCCGGGAAAACGACCATCAAGTCGCAAGGGTAGGTTCGGATCCATCGAAAAATGTGGAGCAGCGCCAGTACGACCGCGTACTCGTGGTGAAAAAGAGACAGGCATCCCGTCTTCCTCATCGTTGCCGCCTCGAAAATGATCACATCGATCCCGGGTCTATACTTGAGGAACCGAACAACGTTTCTCCACTCGATGACGACTGTGGGGATACCGTCTTGATAACCGACTCCTCCGAAGTCGCCCACCACCTCCCATTGCGCGTCGACGACATCGTAGACGACGAATCGAACGCAAGTCTTTTTCTCGAACGAAAACTTCTGTTTCCATTGCGCTTTGATGAGGTCGCTGAACTCTGCCGGGCACTCGAAAATATCCGCTTTGAGAACGGGCCAGATTTCGCTCATCATGGTCTTGGACGTCATGCCGAGAAATGCGGCATCTCCTCTGTTGTTTTTCAAAACCTCTGAAAAAACGCGGTTTCGTAGTTCAGATGGCAGACTTGCAAAATCGCCCAAGCCCTCTTCCATTTTTTCTCGACGTGGTATGCGACTACGAGGAATAATTCTTCATCGAGTCGTACGCGCACCCTTAACAGCAAAGGAGAGGTGATTTGTACAGAATCCTGCGGCGTTATCGAAACCGTCGGCATTCCGAGTTCTTTCTTAACGGAACTTCGGAGATCTGGATTGCAGTCGTCGCCTCTACAGAGTTTCATCTCGACAAAATCGCGAACGCTGCCTCCTTTTTCTTTGATTCCGTTCAAGGTGTTGATAAGTTCTTCTACTTGTTTTTCGCAAGGGACAGGGTCTTGAAGACACGGTTCGTTACGCATTTTTATGGCAAGTATCTGATCTCTTGTCGGAACGGGGTGCCCTAGCAGTTAAAGCCCGACCGGCTCAGCTATGGCGGTCGGTCACGTTGAGCTTGGGATAAGGTGAACACAGAGAACTACCGTCGGAGCTGGCCCACCACTGGTTTATGTCTTAGCCAGCAAACCCTATCCGGTTAGCCGTAACCGTGGGACAAGCTAGCCGTCCGTACTGACCCGGATAAGGCCCCGGACTGGGGCCTAGGTGGCGCCGGCCCTAGGCGCCGCCCTTAGACCGGTCGCCCGCGTCGGACCGCCGGATTATAGCCGGCGGCTTAGCGGACGCTAGCGGGAGGCGTGCGGACGGACATGGGGAACTTAGAGCCAGATCCTAGGGCTCTAGAGTTACTCAACTCCGACATACTCTTTTGTTCTTTGATTAATTATCAAAATAATTACATCAAATGCAGACCATACAAAACCCTCTAAGGTAGGGAACTCAAGGGGGCCTCAAGGCCGTCAAAATCACCACGGTATCGATCCGCGCCCTTGTGATCACACATGAATAGTGATGTAATAAGTATCGAGAAAAAAACAACGATGCCACCAGACAAAAGGTGACCCATTTATTAGGACCAGTGACCCGCCGACGGGCCCAAGGCACCGTCCAACGTGGCTAGGGTATGGTCATGACAAGCAAAAAAAACTACCACCATGATATTCGTGAATGCTAGCAACACAGGGTGAGTTATGGCTGTATTCATAAAGCGCCCGAGCCGTAACCCTGTGTGGCTCACGGGTGTTGCATCGTCATGCGCTTGCGCAACACTGCGTACTGCGGGGCAGCCTCCCGCGCCTCCTTGGTGAGTGCATCCGCGGGATTGAGTTCATCCGCGATGTGCTGGAGACGCGTGACGCAGGAGGCCGCCTCAGCGAGTACGAGGTAATCAACGTCCTGTGACCGCGCATAGGGATTGTCCAGGAAGGCCAAACAACTTTGTGAGTCAGTGTGCACCGTGCTAGTCCAGTGAAGAGTGAACCCACACGAGCCAAATACCCAACCCAGCAAGTACCGCAGCCACATGCCATGTGAGATAGCTGAAACAATGCCCCGGCATTCAGCCGTGTTGGGGCTAGTGGCAATGCGGCTGTGCAAGCGCGAGTACCAATCTAACAACATGCCAGGCTGTCCCTCATTGCTAATAAAGAACAGTGCCCCCATGCGGGCCCGCACTTGGCTGACTGTGCGCGTCTCTAGATTAGCATCCGTCACTATCTCGAGGTGCACCGGCTGTGAGCAATCGAGCCCACGAAGCACAATGCCGGGCGTCATGGCCAGCTGCCGCCGAACATGGATGGACCCTAGTCCTTCCAGCACATCATCGGGCAGGCGAGCGAGCACCGCCAAATCAGGTGCCACCGTGTCCGCCAACCACCCGAGCTTGCCCTTAACCGAGGGCCCATGGGTTGCCAACAGCGGGGACGGGAGGTCGGCCAGCAGGTCAACCACATAGTTGCGGCTATCCTGCATGTGCATGACCCATTCGCCAGAACGCGAATCCCGCTGCAACGTAGACTGCACGCCGCAAAACACCACGGGTTTACCCTCCTCATGATCCACCGCCCTGCCCAGGGGAAACTTAGCCGCCACTGCAGCAAGAAACTGGGTAGCAAAGGTGCGAGGTGCCACCAGCTTGAAGTCATCGCCATGCCACACGAAGAGGGCTGGCTCGCCAGGGACGCCGGTGGGGACCACAAAGAAATTAGGATCCGCGCGATGGTACGTGGCCCCTAAGTTCTGCAAGACCTCCTCCGCGGATATGCGGAAGATGATGGGAGAGCTCTGCAGCCCCTCCACCCCTGTCAACAGCTCGATATACTCGCTGCCAATGGTGCCATCCTGCCAGACCACCGGGACCTTCACCACGTAGCGGGTGCCTTGCCATGTTTGCTGCGCGACCCCAGCGTCGCTGTGGAGGAATGCCCGCTGAAAGTCACCGCACCACATCCCGTAGTCCTTGCCCGCGTTCCGCTTGCCCAAGTAAATGACCGTCAGTAGCCGATGCGAAACATGGTTGAGCCCAGGGGTATAAAGATCCTTGGCGTCCAGCGGGGAGGACCCCTTCGTCTCCGTGACCACGGGCCTGACCCGGAACACCACCGAAGAGTTGGTCTCGTCCGGCTTGTAGGTGAGCACGAACTTCAACCGCAACCGCGTGGCCCCGGCTGGCACATTCTCCAATCCTCGGTAGACCTCGCGCTCTCGCCACTGCTCCTTGGCTCGAATGAACGCGTCGCGCCACAGAGCAAACTTGAGAGGATCTTGACAGTCCAGGACAAGTTGCTCCCACGTCACAGGGCTATCCGCCGCCAGTGAGTGTGAGTGGAGGCCGAAGCTGCGCGGGTGCCAATCCTGAGGCTGAATGATGGACTGTACGAGCGGCGGTGTGGCAAACGCCGCCATCGGTAAGCGCCGCACGACGCCGGGCTGCCCGACCACCACCCCCAATGGAGCGTGGTACTCGCGAAGCGGGATGCTGCCCACCCCCGCGACTGACAGCAAGTCAGCGGACACTGAGAACCCCGGGTATGATACGAAAGGTTCGCCCAGCAAGGCCACATCCTCGTAGCCATCCACGACGTGAAACGGCGTGTCAATGCCCAACACCGGCAGCACCACCATCCCGGTAACTTGATATGCCGAAGTGCCTGCAAAGTCGGTCACCGATTTGTACGGCGACTCTAGCACTGGATACAGGGTGGCTGCCCGACGAGAGATAATAGACACGGATGCTTGCGTGTCCACAGCCACCAGCTGCCACGGTCTACACGTAGGAAACAAGGCTGACTTAACCGGCCTGACCCCCTGTGAGAGAGTTTTGACCTGAGCCACCCCTGATGCAGCTTTCGCTTTAAGCGCCTGAGCACGCCACAAGGCCGTGACCGTTGAAGCCAGGTCCCTAGGTGGGCGAGGCGCATGGGCAGGACCCTGACCCTCCGGCGAGGCCACGCTAGGCGGGCCTCCCACATTATCCGTGGCTAGCACAGGAGGTGAGTCACTACGTGCACTAGGTCCCGTCAAACCCACCCCATCCTCATCCCACCCATCCACGGGGTCATATTGGGGCCCAGGGGAGGGGGGGGGTGTAGCTGTGTCTGCCCCTGGGAGCGACCCGTGGGGTACCACCTCAGATGCTACGACAGGCGCATTATCCTTCACTACCCACCCCAGTGCCCTGTTGGCTGCCAGCTCACTCTCCATGCTATCCCCTTGCTTATAGCCTGCCACCGATGCCCATGGTACCCTATACACCCGATCATTCCACTCTATGTCTATGACCCGCAGCGGCCAGTCTAACTTTGTGATGGCCCCAGGCCCCTGCATGGTGCCCCGTTTGCCGCTGGGCGAGCTCTCCTTGTGGAACATGACCAACTGCCCGACCTCAAAAGCGCTAGACAAATCAGGCAGCGTGGCATCCTTGAGCCGCAGCTTGGCGGCGGTATCCTGTAGATGCTGTTGGTATGCCTCTACTACCTCGGGTGAGTAGGTGCCCGCTGACAGCCCCCGAGGCGTGACTAGCCCAAAGCCCTTGACATCAAGCACGTGCCTATGGTTGCACACATGCATGAGCTCCTTGCACCACGCCGTCTTGACCGCGTAGGATTTGCCATGTGGGTTATCCTGTCGCTTGGCTGCCACAGTCTTGACATAGCTTACAGTGCGATCTATCATGCCCATATTGCCGTGATCCTCACGCCCCACGATGACCACGGCCTCCATCCCCGGCAAACCTTGCACACAGCGGAACTGCTGGTCTAGCATGAGCTCCACTACGGGATGAAAGAAAGCCAGGCTGATCTTGATAGCCCTGTGCAGGTCAGCCTCAAACATGTGAGGCAGCGGCTCAATGTAGGTGGCCTTGCTGAACCTATCCTTGACTATGAAATAGGTGTCCCCCCCTTCCATGTGCATGACATCCCCCACAAGGTACCCTCGCTCCAAGGGTGGAGTCTTGGCATGCCGCCTACGCGACTTCTTCCTGATCTTGATGCAGGCAGGACACTGAGCACGCACATTCTTCAGCTCATTGTATAAAGGTGCCCCTAACATGTGTGCCCCCTCTACCTCTGCTTGGGCCTCATGCCCGTATGCACGGTGCATCTGGTATGCTAACAGTTTCAGGGTGACAGCCTGAGGTGCAGTGGCATTGTCAGGATTCTCAACAGGTGGGGTGACTACTGGGGTAGTGACATTGGCTAACTGGGCAGCTTCAGAGGCTGCACGAAAGGCCGCCCGTGTGAGCACCTTGCCAATGTGAAGATCCACACTAGGGTGGTGTGTACCGAGAACATCTGCCCGCCCAGCATTCTCTTGCACTGTCACAGCATTCCTCATAGGCCCAACCGCCCCAGTATCTAGCTGGGTGCTGCAGTAGTGCTTGGTCGCTCGGCGTTGTACACACCCGACCTAGAAGACACCACATTGCTTAGGTCACGCATTGTAGACCCGTGCTCAGGAAGCACGTGATCCTGGCGCGACAGAGCCAGAGCAGCATCAACGGATTGCGTGAGCACATCACGGAATGAGACAGAGGATGCAGTCACGTTGCTTTTAGGAACGACGTCAGGCTCTACGACGGCCCGGTTCAGCGTGACGCATTGAGCAAAAGAAGGGGTATCGAGCGTGCTCTCACCTGACTTTCGTGCTGCCCGTCGCTCTGCCCACTCCTCGCGTGTGCCGTGGACGACGATGCGCTTGGCCTTGCACGCCTCCACGCTGTGACCACGCAGAACGTCGTGGCACTTGCGGCAAAGGTTGTCCTCGAGCTCCAGGTCCGGGCGAACTCGGCATTCATCCCGGACATGGCGACGTCCGAAGCAGCGCTCACAGCGTTGCTTGCGGTCAGTAGACGCCCCCTGCTGCCGCTTGGCCGGGGGATGATCACCCTGCTTGGCGTCGCCACCATGCCCGCGCTTGCGCCCTCGCTGGCCCCCGTTGTTACCGTGGCCGACGACCTTTTTCAGGATGGCCGTAAGCTCCGACCGCGTAATTGGAGCCTCTGCGCCTGAAGAAGAAGACGCGCCGGCATCCACCTTGCGCAGGGATGGCAGAGCTGCCGAGGCAGCCGGCTTGGACTGCGCACTCTTGAAGCATGAAATCAAATACAGCATGCCCTCGTCGAAACTGACGGCACTCTTCTTTTTGAGTTCCGTCGCTATGGTCAGATGCACATCCGACGACAGGTCGCATTTCTTGAGAAAGCGATTGCACAGGAAAATGGGCTTGAGAGTATCTAGCAGCTTGTGCTTGTGCACGAAGACCTGGAAATCACGTGCAGCCCCGGGCAAATTTGCCTTATTAACTGCATAGCCCTCGAAGTCGTTGAAGGCTTGCTCGTCGGCCTCTTCCTTAGACCGCGACAAGTGGGCATCTAGACCGTTGTAAAAAACTTCCCAGGTTTGTTTGTTGTCGTCCGCAATGCGAACTAGATTGGCAATGTTTGGGTGCTTTGTTGTACTGCAGAATACTGCACGGAACTTGCCAATCAGCTCCGAATCTTTGTCTGCGCGTCCATCGCGCAGACGCTTGAAGCAGCTAGAAAATCTGCTGCGTCGTCCGCCGTATAGTCGGCCGGTAGATTCTGCGGGCACCCTCCGTTTGCTGAGAGGCCGCGATTTAGTGCATCGTCAGCAGCCAGCATGAGATGCTTGAACTGCTTGGCCCAGTTCCGGTTGCGCACGAGGGTTTGCATCAACCTCGTGGCCTCGTCCGCACTAAAAACGTGGCAGGACGGACCCTGCGGCCTCGCCACTTGGCGTATCTGTGTGTGTTCGCCCGTGCGGCTCCGGTGTACCGGAAGCCATCGGATTTTTATGAATACAAGTTTTAAAGCCCGACCGGCTCAGCTATGGCGGTCGGTCACGTTGAGCTTGGGATAAGGTGAACACAGAGAACTACCGTCGGAGCTGGCCCACCACTGGTTTATGTCTTAGCCAGCAAACCCTATCCGGTTAGCCGTAACCGTGGACAAGCTAGCCGTCCGTACTGACCCGGATAAGGCCCCGGACTGGGCCTAGGTGGCGCCGGCCCTAGCGCCGCCCTTAGACCGGTCGCCCGCGTCGGACCGCCGGATTATAGCCGGCGGCTTAGCGGACGCTAGCGGGAGGCGTGCGGACGGACCATGGGAGAACTTAGAGCCAGATCCCTAGGGTCTAGAGTTACTCAACTCTAGCATCTTTACCATCCAGTAATCGAGCGCGTCTTGGATCTTGTCGTACTTCATTTCAGTCGTCAACTTCTCGATGATCGCGTTCCGAACCTTTGCGCGTTCACATTGCATAATTGGACGTCATCATCACCGCAAGCCAAGTTGTGCACAATCAACATCTCTCGCTGGACGGCAACTCCACGTGCCCTCGTCCGCATCAAGATTTTCCATGATCTTTTATCACCACAAAAGTCGACTCGGACTCAATAAACGCGTCGTGTGATTAACCATCGCGTCGCGCCTGCTCAGATAATTTGTCGCTATAACACTTGTTAGCTTCAGCGCTGGAATCTGACTGGTCTGACTTCTCCTGTTGTTTAAAAAGAATACATCGGCCCGAACAGCCAAAACGCCTGACTGCGCACCCGCGGCAAAAATAAAGAAGATAACGAGCTTCCACAAAA